>ONZH01026745.1:0-425866 GCA_900303285.1 Rhinella marina
ACGAAAAAAGTCATAGAAAGTTTCCAAACAGAGACTGGAAAACATCAGTAAGTTGAAAAAAACTGTTCGCTAAAAAAAAAAAAAAGTTAAAAATAAAATTGGCAGTTGATAGTATCGAGCTATTGTCACAGAGAGACGCGATTACAACACCTTCATTTACATTCAGTACATGTCTCAAGGCATTGGGAGAATGAAAACAGGCCACGGCTGGAGTATGAAATGTACCACCGCTTTGTACTGTCCGATACTGACCCGGTCCAGGGTGATGTCCAGCGAGGAAAGCAGTGGAGAGGTGGTGGTCTGCGCAGCACCGAAAAAGGCAGCAAGAGGCAGAGGGATGTCCACAGGCAGAGGAATGTCCACAGGCAGAGGGATGTCCACAGGCAGAGGCATGTCCACAGGCAGAGGGATGTCCACAGGCAGAGGACAGTTCAGACAGAGAAGTGAGGCCACAGCCAGCAGGGCCGAGCGTAACCATCCCGCTCCTATGCGTCCTTAAAGAATCCCTCATCGCAATAAGGGAGAACGCATTGCACACAGAGGAGACGGGGCAGGAGGAGACGCAACGGAGCTACACAGTCAGACCACACTTTTGTCTGCTTCACGGTGGCAGTTGCAGGAGGAGGAGGATGAGGAGGAGGAGGACGACGTGGAGGTGGCTGTGGAAGAGGAGGAGGATGCTGGCGGCGAGGGTAGCAGTCAGGCTGTGCGCGTCCCATTGGTTCAGCGCGGATGGGGCGGAGAGGAGGCGGAAGAGGAAGAGGAGGAAATGGCAAGTGATCCTTCTGGTGGGGGCAGTGACGTCATACCTATTCAGAGTCTGGCACACATGGCTGACTTCATGCTGGGCTGCTTTTCCCGGGACACACGTGTTGTCCGGATAGTGGAGAACAAACTGTACTGGGTCTTCGCAATCCAAGTTGGACACGTGGCTGGAACTGTCCCTGTACGCCTTGGAGGTGGCTTGCCTGCCCTGCCGCCAGCGTGCTATCAGAAAGGGTGTTCCGCGCTGCCGGGGGCATTATCACCGATAAGCGCAGCCGCCTGTCAACCGACAGTGCCGACAGGCTGACGCTAATCAAAATGAACAGCAAGTGGATTGACCCGGACTTTGCTTCTCCAACAGTGGAAAGCAGCCAAAAGTGAAGTGCCATGTGTATGAAGTGCCATTTCCTCCTCCACCTCCTCCTCCTCCTCCTTAACCGCCGTAGAATTGGTCCGTAAATCAGAAAAATTTTTATATTTATGGCTCACCTCTTGGGCCTCCACAAAATGTTTAAGAGGTCTCACCTCTTGGGCCTCCACATAATTTTTAAGAGGTCTCACCTCTTGGGCCTGCGCAAAATGTTTACGAGGTCTCACCTCTTGGGCCTCCACATAATTTTTAAGAGGTCTCCCCTCTTGGGCCTCCACATAATTTTTAATACGTCTCACCTCTTGGGCCTCCACAAAATGTTTAACAGGTCTCACCTCTTGGGCCTCCACATAATTTTTAACGGGTCTCCCCTCTTGGGCCTCCACATAATTTTTAATACGTCTCACCTCTTGGGCCTCCACAAATCTTTAACAGGTCTCCCCTCTTGGGCCTCCACATAATTTTTAATACGTCTCACCTCTTGGGCCTCCACAAAATCTTTAACAGGTCTCACCTCTTGGGCCTCCACATAATTTTTAAGAGGTCTCACCTCTTGGGCCTCCACAAAATGTTTAAGAGGTCTCACCTCTTGGGCCTCCACATAATTTTTAAGAGGTCTCACCTCTTGGGCCTCCACATAATTTTTAAGAGGTCTCACCTCTTGGGCCTCCACAAAATCTTTAACAGGTCTCCCCTCTTGGGCCTCCACATAATTTTTAATACGTCTCACCTCTTGGGCCTCCACAAATCTTTAACAGGTCTCACCTCTTGGGCCTCCACATAATTTTTAAGAGGTCTCACCTCTTGGGCCTCCACAAAATGTTTAAGAGGTCTCACCTCTTGGGCCTCCACATAATTTTTAAGAGGTCTCACCTCTTGGGCCTCCACATAATTTTTAAGAGGTCTCACCTCTTGGGCCTCCACATAATTTTTAACGGGTCTCCCCTCTTGGGCCTCCACATAATTTTTAATACGTCTCACCTCTTGGGCCTCCACAAAATGTTTAACAGGTCTCACCTCTTGGGCCTCCACATAATTTTTAAGAGGTCTCACCTCTTGGGCCTCCACATAATTTTTAAGAGGTGTCACCTCTTGGGCCGCCACAAAATTTTCCATGAGCCTCTGGCCAGCCCACGGCCTCTTCCTGCCTTTTGCGTCCTACGCATCCCTCAACATCCCCACTGCTTTACCTGCTAGACATGACACTGGGCCAGGTCGGGTCACTGACATCTCAAGCGCCAACAATTTGGGCATTTTAAGGCTTCTGCATGTGTTTGAGTTGTTTTTACATTTTAAAGAAGACATGTCTGACCACATCTCACACACACAATGACAATTAGGGGTGGGGTCTATTTGCTTTCCCCTTTGCTTATGCCATCTGTGGTTGTCATAGGCAACGTGATTTTAAGGGGTGCAGAATTTTATCTTCTTTTTTGTCTAGTTTGGCTTGGGGTCCATGGCAATGTAGAGGAAAGAAGGTTTCCTTGTATGGTCTCACTTTACAGAGAGGTTAGATTGTGTTTGGAGTGTATTGTTGAGAGGCTGTGATAGTGGCGTAATAGTGCGACTTGGGCGCGTTATATGCACCCAGACATGCTTCCCCTGCTGTCCCAGTTGCATTCCAGCAGTGTTGGCATCCTTTTCTGAGGTTCCAGGGTGGACTTGGTGACCTCCAAGTGGTCGAATTGAGATTTCCAAGTGGCGAGCATTTTTTTCCCATAGACTTTAATGGGATTCGATATCCGGTCGAATAGTCGAATTTCGCAGTCTATTCGAATCGAATTTCGAACTTTCGAATATTTCACTACTCGCTCATCTCTAATACTAACCATCCACCATTGATATCGTGTTAGTTTCTGGATGAAGGGGTTAGTACATCCCCAAAACATGTTGTTCTTGTGCCCTAAATAATCTTAAAATCATCAGAGGAATCTTCATCCTTGCAATGCTGCAAATAGCCTTCTTCTTTCTCCATTGCATTGAGGTATCCATTGACAAGCTCCAGCGGGTATCACCACCGGAGAGGCAGCATGCAGCAGCAGGCGGGGCCCCCGCTCTATACTCCAGGCCTACTGAGCTGTATGCTCAGCACAACCGTATCTGGTGAGTAGTCCCTTGTTGTGGGCATACTGCTTGTTTAAACAGTCCTACACATTGCCTTTGCTCTCCTCCCTCCATTATAAGCGTCCTGAGAGAGAGATAGTCAAATGATTGGGACACTTTTGATTCAGATTGAATTTATTTAGACCCAAATTGAAACAGTTGGGCGATTTGGCCAAAATGGACCCAAAACGAATTTTATGAAATTCGCTGATCTCTATACTACTACCTAAAATTTCATATTCCATAAAAGGGTTGACCGATCTGGGACATCTCTAGAATATGCCATCAGTATCAGATAAGTGCAGGCCTCACCTCTGGGACCCGCTTCTATCTCCAGAACCAGGCACCAGAAGTTAATTAGAGAGCAGCCATTCATGCACAGCCACTCTCCACTCACCGCTATGGGAGTAATAGCTGAGCAGTGGCCTCACTGCTCTCTTGTCTATTGTCGGGACTCCCATAACGATGAGTGGAGAGCATGCCATGCATGTTCAGTGAGCTCTTCTTCCCATTCTGTTGATAGGAGCAGGTCCCAGAGTTGGGACCCGCACCTACTTGACATTGATAACATAACCTAGTGATATGTCATCAGTGTCTGAGATAGGTATAACCCTTTAGCTGGATTTTATTTCAAGGGCATGTACCACATGCAGAATACAGGATCTTCATACCAAAGATCAAACAGGGCCTCCCATTATGGTGCTGAATTTTGTCACCTAAGACAGAAGGGTCGGATATTAGTTGCACCCTTATAAGCCCTTACCATGATGGCTGAGCCATTTCTTCAACTAAAGTTTTGCAAGAATGGTATTCTACTCATGTTCTTGCCACTCACTAGCAAAAAGGTAGGAAACCACCAATGACATGGCTTGCCTCCATGATGTTTATGTCCTTTTGGGTCAAAATAGATAAAAAATACTTTTCAAAAACACATAACTAAAATAATATATTTCCATTTCATTTTACATTTTCTGTGCCCTACAGTATCCCATTTCTGTGCTACTATATCTCATTTTTCTATATGGGCATGCATATAGGCATGCTGCCTGGTAGGGCTGATCTTGCAGATACCTTTGTTATGCCTATGGGTAGAACTGTTTGCAAGATATCTGCATTTTTAATAAAATGTAAATTAACTGGATCGAGCACCAAGGTGCTGGCCGGAGCGCTTGAAGCACTGCCTTCATAACACCTCTCTGCTCTGGCCACTCCCCCTTGCCCTTGCTTGATTGACAGACCTAGATAAACAAGCAAGGGGAGGGGAGGGGGAGTGCCCCGAGCAATATCTTGGCAGCAGTTGGATATAAAAAAGGTATTGTTTTAATCAGTTTGATCAACCCTATCAGACATCATGCTTGGTTTAAAAGGATTGATCATGCCGACAGACACTCTTTAAAGAAACTATTTTTATTAAATAAATAACACAAAAAATACAAAATATCATCCAAAAACAAAAATACTATATAGCACTGACATATTCCGCTGCACTTTACAGACATTAACATCATGCTGTACCTCAAAATCTATGTCCCCTATCAGGATGTTTTTGAAATGTGGGAGGAAACCTCCATAAACATGGAGAGGACATACAAACCCGATAGATGCTGGCCTTGGTCAGATGTGAACCCAAAACCCTAGCTTTAGCAAGGACCCATGCTAACCACTGAGCCACTGTGCTGCCCATCAATAAAGCCAATCTACCTTCCACATCCATGACCATGAACAATGTAAAAAGGGGGGAAAAAAAACACTGTAAAGGAAAACAACAACAAAAATTTTTGTTTATAGAAATTATTTGCCGATTGCCAATTTACATGGTATTTAAAAGAATACACAAAATTGGAATGAAAACAAAGCCAGAAAACAATGTCCCACAAATGATGTCATACACCTACCGCATGTCAACCAAAAGATACATACACAGAACAAAAAACAAACAAAAAAAAAATCCAAAAATAGTTTTGTCCTACAGGAAAAAATGTACAGATGAAATAATTAATTTATTAGGCTGAAGACTATGTTAAATAGCACCTATCAGCAGGATCAACCCTACATGCGTACTACCTGCGTCTGGTGACTTAAATGACACCTGTCTTGTAAAAAACAGTTGTGATATTCCAAAGAAGAATAATAGAATTCTTAGGGCTTTAGTGCACCAAGGAGTGGGGCCTAGCACCTCTATGCACCTCTGTTTCTCAAGTATCCAGGCTGGCCCCGCCCTCAAGTGTATAAAGCATTTATTTTTCCACTCGGGAATGCTGCAGCAAACTTTCATAAGACAAGTATCATTTCAATTAGCAGGATCAACCTTATCGGTCAGCATGCCTGGTTTGATAGGGTTGATCGTGCTGACAGCTTTTGTAATTTGGGCTCAGTTTGTACATTCAAAGCCGCATGGGGCTTTTCAGGTCGGTAATGCATGTAATATCAAACCACACTTATCTATGAAAAATGATAATACAATAATTTTCTACTAATTTGCCGTTTGACAAATATGTAAGAAATGTAATCAGTGCCTTTTGTTCAGACAAGTGCTCTCCTGAACATGATCCAAGTGGTAATTGTGCAATCTGTGACAGATTCTGAATCTCACCGATTCTACACACATTACGTCGGGTCTATTCTAAGCCTTTGTGTCCCCGGTGCCCACGGCTTTGACCTTTAAATAGGCAACTACTGAATATCACTTCTCTATTATTACTTTGCTTCATGAGACAGAAAGCCTCGCCGCATTATTTAGATTACTCCTTTGTGCGCGTTGCTCCTCAACCCAGATTCAACCGCTGATAGAGTAATTGAAAAATAAGAGTTGAAAGAACAAAAAAGGAGGTTTAAAGGGACGTGTAATTGCCACTGTTGCTCCTGGCAACCTTTACTTATTCGAGGGAATGTATATTGTTTTTGTGCATTTGAATATTATCCTCGCTGGGTCTGAAATTAGTGCCAGAGCTGAGAGTAATGCCAATTTCAACACCCATGCACTCAAGAACGCAGCAAGATTGCTAGGAAAAGAGATGATATTTTCAAGAATGAGTAATTTCTTTGCTTGCTTTTCTAATACCTACCTGATGTACAATATTCACTCTACTAAAAATACAACATAAAACATAGCGATACACATATCTATGGAGGGACGACAAAGCTGATAATAGTGAGTGACCTTATGATCATCGCTAGAGATGAGCGAAGTTTTGGAAATTTTGATTCGGCTGCCTTATCTGCTTCGTCACGCAGCACATTTTTTTGTAAGTTATGGGTACAATGGCATGGAGCTGTGATAGCGCCGCTCCCCATCATTGTACCCCTCAAAGATTGCGGCATCTGATATAATACTGTAATAATTCAGTGTAAAATTAACAGAAAAAAAATGAAATCATACTTACCACCTCCTTTTACTCACGACAGGCCAGCATCCGCCATCTTGCTTGAAGATCTTCTGCAAAATCCGACACGGCCCCAGATGACATCACTATGCACTGGATTTCGGACAAGATTTTCAATCAAGATGGCGGTGGCCGGCCTGTCGCGTGCAAATAGATGAGGTATGTGTGATTTTTTTTTTTTTTTGCACAATTTCAGGTAAAATCGATTTGCTACCACAAAGCACAAGGAAATTCAGCTTCGTGGCTAATCGAATTTATCCTGAAATTCGAATCAAATTCCACTTTGTTGGATTTGATTCACTCATCTCTAATCATCACAAAAGAAAAGAAGACCCTTGAGATTGCATTGTGATACTGTAGTACCACAGAAGGGGCACTACCATTCCTGCACCTGTCTGCCTACACCTGATACTGTCTCTAATGGCTAGCAAACAATGTCATTTGTGTATTTATTTCCAGGTCCTCTGATACTCTGATATTGCTATGTAACTTATGCATTGTATTACATGTAATGTGTCTGGTAGTCCAGCAGGTGGCGGTGTATCTGGCAGAAAGAGATCTTTTTATAGAAGGGAACTTACCGTTCCATCCTTCCACCTTCTGGGCATAAATTGGCTAAGCCTGTTTCCTACCAACTGAGAGGTTGCAGGAAGCTATAGTTGAGTTAGTTGAGAGTTCGAAGGAGACAAGACATGGCGCAGTGAGGGGAGCACCTCCCCTCCTGCAGCAGGAGTCTTCCAGGTGAAGCAGCTTGTAGAGCACCCCAACTCCTTGCAGTTCATAGACTGAGTATTACGAGGGGTCAACAGCCAAAGGCACCCAACTCAAAGGTGCATTTCAAAAGCTATAACTATCTCTCAATATACCCATAGGAAAGCGTGTTTTTGTGTTTTTTAGTGGCACCATTTTGGATACATATAACTTATTGTTATGACAGTGGTTTTAGAACCACTGTGTTAAACAAAAGATTTGGCTTTGGGGTAATTCTAAGGGCTTGTTTAGACAACTGTATGTATTTTCCTGTCTGCAAAAACGGATCTGCAAAAAATATGGATGACCTCAGTGTGCATTCCGTATTTTGCGGAACGGAACAGCTGGCTCCTAATAGAACAGTACTATCCTTGTCCGTAATGCGGACAATAATAGGACATGTTCTATATTTTTGCAGAATGGAAATACGGACATATGGAAACGGAATGCACACGAGGTACCTTTCATTTTTTTTGCGGACCCATTGAAATGAATGGTTCCGCATACGGTCCGCAAAAAAAACTGAAAAAATATACGGTTGTGTGAACAAGCACTAAGGGTGTTATCCTGGCAGTCCCTTAGTTTTCACCCTTTAACCCCTATACAGGCATCTGGACTTCGCTGCAGGGGAATCACCAGGCCACTACCTCCTGGAGTAGTTACTGTGTGGTTATTTTTATGGTTTAATTTACTACTTTTGCAAAATCTGTTGTTTTGTGTCACCAAGTCATCATATATAAGGGCATGATTATTGTGGGACAAGGAGTTGTTTTCATTGGTACCATTTTGGGGTGTCTAAGGGTTTTTATAGCAGGGATGAGCACAATTATCTCTGATCCTGGCCATTGCAGTGAGAGGCTGGTTCTTTATGACAGCTGTACAGCTTTCCACTATCACTGTGATATACGTTTACTGCATTGTGCCGGGACACTCTGCTTAACATGATGTAAATGTACCACATGGTATGGGGGAAATCCTAGTGCTTCTTAGTTTTATGGATGGGATGCATACATACATACTCAATATAACTAGATTTTCCAAACTCCAAACTGTTTACAAGTTTGTTCCATCCTCAATCATGAGTCAACCAAGTTGTTCGTTATCTCCCTAAATAAACATGCACTAATCTTTCTGTGGCCTACCTTTGGATAACCTTCCAGTCCAACCCAAAGTCATCTACCCTAATAGTACATCTGCCAGTGCCAGACTGGCCCACCATAGTACCAGAGGATCCTCAGTTGGGCCCAGACAACATTGTACACCTAATACACTAGAGCTTCTATGGTCCAGCAGAAAACAATTCAACTTTGAGCTGACTTTGCTGATCACTTACAGTATTGCTAATGTCTATTTCTAAAGTAATGAAATTAGGGAATGTATGTGTACATGTTCTCTATAGACTAATGGTGGGATCTGAAAATTATTCTCTCCAGTGGGCTTAAGAAACCTGAGTCTGATGTGGACATCTTCTCTTCGGCACTGGGCTATTTTCTTGAGGGGGTTCTTGCACAGAACATTATGGGAAAATTAAGATGGTAGTCTTATTTGGAAACTAGGAAGGAACCATCATTTTCTTTCTGTCCAGGGCCGAATTTCTATAAAATAGGCCCAGCTTCTACTTTCTCTTCGATGGTTTACCATAGCCCAGAAGATACATATCTTACAGACATACCACAAGAAATTAGATGAAAAAAATAGCATGTGCATAAACAGATGGTTTGCAGCCATCACTTTATAGATCTGGTCAACATGTGCGTCGGATTATTTTTAGCAGTATGTTGGCTCTGATACACATTCACATCCCTTTTTTGAACGTTTGCTTTGAGCTCTGAGCAAATTTCGCATCAGCTTTATTTTCAGTCAAAATTTTGAATCTAATAATAAGAGATTTGACCCTAAACTGCTCGGCTCCGCATCGCTATAAAACTGCATATTGTTATTTAAAGTCGAAGTGACTTCATGTTATTATAATAAATCTATTCATACTATAGATAGAAAACTGAAAATGGGTATTACATATCTGTCTATTGGCTGCAATTTTTGCCTATTGACGTCTGTTGGTAACATGCTGAAGAAGTGATCTATTTTTCTATGAAATACACCAATTTATTCTTCTCATGTCTTTATTTAGCCTTCATATGAATCAGAGGATGAGAAGGAGGTTCAGGTAGACAAGGGAAGATAACACAAGGGAAGGATGGTCTACCAAGGAGGTAATGATCATTGGAACGTCCACTGAAGGCATCACGGTCATATATGGGAGGAGGCCCCTCAAGACCATATGGGCCTTGAGGCTTGTAAAAAAAGAGAGGTTCAACTATTTTAGTTGGTTAGTCAATAGAATGATTCCCCTAGAACTAATTGAAGGGGTTTATTAGGAGTTCAATATTGACAACCTTTCCTTAGGATAGCTAATCAATATCTGATAAGTGGGGGGAAGCAGACTCTTGGAACTCCCACCAATCAGCTGTATGAAAAGAATGTGGTACTTTGGTGAGTGTCAAGGCCTCTTCTTAGGCCAGTGATATCATGCAAATTAATGGGCTTGGGCTGCGATACCAAGCCACAGTCACTATCCAGTGTACAGCGTTGTGCTTGTTATGTTGAGAAGAGGCAAAGGTTCTCACCGGCTTCTTCAAACAGTGGATCGGTTGGGGTGCTAGATGTCATACTCCACCTTTCAGATAACTGATGACCTCTCCCCTTTATCTGTAGCAATGACACTTTTTTTTCAAAGATCAGGCTTCCCAAGAAAAGTACCAGGAGATCAAGATATGTAACAGGCAGAAAAACTTGGAAAGAGACTTCACCCTACCATGATCACGTGCAGCAGTGAGTTCAGAGCATGAAAAGCCTATTATTATCATCATCTACTGTTACAGATTACCAGCGCTGGTACATTTATTGAATTATCTACCACCTTTTTTTAATCTATATATTTAATAAATAGTTTTATTTGTACATCCAAGTGAGGAGTGTGCCCATCACATCTTCGTTTTCTTATATTTTGCTCTGTATATGGCTAAGGGTAAGCCTAGTGATCTTGGCGCACCTCCATTCCATTTATTGCAAATTGGTGAGCCACTATATAACCCTGTGTTTTCCAAATATTTTTCTATGAATATTTTGGTTTACTCTGTGCATTAATGATGAAAATCACATAGCAAATAACTATGCTGAGCCAAAGCTAAAGTTGAAAAGGACCCCATTAATTTTTTTACAAAGTTGATTGGTGTGATTTTTTTGATTCCTATAAAATTGAAAGAGGTCTTCCAACCAATGAAAACAAGTGTTGAGAAAGCAGCTTAGAATGTAAAAGTCATACTCCCTTTACCCATACCTTGCTGATGAGCAAACCCACGGAAGTTCGGGTTCGCTGGGTTCGGCTGAACTTCAGGTCAAAGTTTGGGTTCGGGACCTGAACTTCACCCCGAACCCGGACCCGATTATAGCAATGGTGACCCGAACTTCACTTTATTATTTTCCGTTATAACAGTGTTGGACTAGGGTGCCTAGGGCCCACCAGTAAAATTTATTTTGGGGCCCACTGTACGGATACATTCAAAAATAATAAATAATCTGACATGTTTTTTACACTTAATATATGTCTGTAGTGCAGTAAGTCTACTGTGTTATGTGCCACTTGTGCAAGTGGTGGGAGACTAGGGGCCCACCTAGCTCAGGGGCCCACCGGGGGATTCACCTGTACCCCTGTGGGCCAGTCCGAGCCTACGTTATAACATGGTTATAACGAAAAATAATAGTATTCTTAAGACTGAATTCTAAATAAAATGGCCATTCAGGGGTTAAAAATAATTTAAAAAAACTCACCTCACTTGATCGCGCAGCTGGTATCCTCTTCTTTCTTCTTTCTGCAGGACCTGCAAAAGGACCTGCGATGGCATCACCACGTTCACCACATTATACATTGCTTGTTTCCAGGGGTTATGACCACCCTACAATCCAGCAGCGCTGGTCATGCTTGCACACTATGGGAAAAATGCGCATTCCCATGGTTCTGGCCACCAGAGAGGCCAGCGTTTGTTGACTCTTAAAATTTGTAGTGTAGCTATCACATGGAAAAACTGATTGATGCATATTTTTATTACTTTTTTTCTATGGTTTTTACTTCGTTTATTTATTTATTTTTTATTTACTGGCTTGAAAATTTTTAATAATTTTTAATATGTACAGTAATAAAAATCAGTAATTCTAGCAATTCTCTATTTCCCTGCATTCCACATTTTACAAAGATCACGGCATGAAAATCCTGCAATTTCCGATTTGTCAAATTATTTATTGCATGTTTGCCCTTTCCACACTTTGACAATGAATGTCTACACAATAATTCTGCTAATACGAAATAAAGTCTTGTGTGTGCCTTGCATGTCTCTAATCTATTATACACGCTAAAATAAATGAAGAGGATTTATAACAACATAATACGGTTACTGTTATTTCCTGCTTAATTAGCCAGAAATTAAAATGAAAAATTTATCTTGGTGAAAAGCATAAAAATTAACATCTCCCGAAGGAAGGAGGAGAAATTGAGCAAAAAGACTAGAAGACCTAAATAGAAAACTTATGGAAATATGTTAGCTCCTGAGAAGAATATTAAGCCATACAGATGGATTAAGCCTATTTTAATGCATTCTTATCCAAAATTCATGAAAACATTAGTATGCATGTAATAATGTCATGAACATGTTTGTCCGGCATATAAAGAAGAAGGCAATGGAGCAGACAATTAGATTAATGCTTTATATCCACACAAGCTTGCTTACATTGTGTTGCCTTCACTTTAAATTAATGCATGAATCAGTTCTGGCTGAGGACTATAAATACTCCATGTATTATCTTACTTAATTGGTTATTGCCATTGTTAAAAGTTATGCCGTATCCACTGCATAGGGTATAACTATTAAATTGGTGGGGGTCTTCATGCCAGAACCCACAGGGATCATGAGAGCAGGTACCCAGTACCCCTCTGACCAGTGTTGCCACACCGTTAATATCTACCAGAGTTCAGCATACAGCCATCTATTTCCAGAACTCCCATAAAGATGAATGGAGGTTGAATACCTAACCTGCTGCTCCATACATTTTGAGGGGCTCCTAAGGGTATGGGGTATCCATTCTTGTGATCAGTGGGAGTCCTAGCATTCTGGTGGCACTCGTGTTCGGGGTTCAAATCTCTGTTGTTACAATGCTGGTGCAGTGATGGGCCATCTAATCCTTAAAGGGGTTGTCTCATCATGGACAATGGGGGCATATCGCTAGGATATGCCCCCATTGTCTTATAGGTGCGGGTCCCACTGCTGAGACCGGCACCTATATCGAGAATGGAGCCCTGCAAGGTGGTGGCTTGAGGACTCCGGTCCGGCCACCACCAAACTGGCTCCCCATAGGAGTGAATGGGAGCGTACTGCACATGTGCGGCCCCCGCTCCCATTCATTTCTATGGGGCCGACAGAAATAGCGGAGCCAGCCGAATAGAAAGCGAATGAAGGGTGGCTGCGCATGCGCAGTGTGACCTCCTTCACTTTCCGGGCTCCGTTCTCGATATAGGTGCAGGTCCCAGCAATGGGATCCACAATAAGACAATGGGGACCTATCCTAACGATATTCCCCCATTGTCCATGTTGACACAAACCCTTTATGTATTCATGACTCTGCCCTCTCTAATGCTGGTGGTTTGTGTCATCCAGCATCTCTACTCTACATCCCAGAAGTCATCCTCCCCACCGCACTGTCCACCATATTCTTCCTGCTTCTGTTTAGGTGCGCTTCCACAGGATGCATATGGGCAAATCTGTCCACAGTCTATGACAGTGTTCCCTGGGGTGTATAATGCACCTTGCCTTATGGGTGGTTCACTGAGCAAAAATGTTCCTAGCTTGTTTAGCTCTTGCAAAAGGTGTGCTGCTATTGAGTGTTCATACCCTACTTCTGCCTGATATGTATTGATCTTGCCTGTCCTGACCTGTGCCTGATTACTGTATTGAACTTGTACTACCTGTCTTGATATAATGCCTGTTTTAACATGTTTCATGAACCCGCCTTTCCTGACCTTGGCTTGCCCTCTGACCACACTTCTTCCTTTCCCTTGATGCCACACACTGATGTCTCTTGATTCACCTCTTTCAGCAGCTTCTGAATGGAGACTACTCCTAAAGGTGGAGGTCTGATGGTCTTTGCAGTGAAGTCCAGATCCCTGTACAAGGGGGAAACAGTGAATACCACGGGACCACCTTGATAATTCCTTATAGGTGTAGAGCCAAGTCAAATCTGTTTGGTGGTATAGTGGGTCCACAGATGAGGAGGAGTGGTCTTTCCATGAATACCAAGATTACACTCACCTGTAGTAGTTTTGGATTGACGGTGGTAGCAGTAGAAAACATAATCTAGTACCAGTCAACAGGAGGTCAGTGGAAGTACAGGTACCAGCAACAAAAAGAATAACAAAGTCAAAAGAAAGCCAGGATAATAGGTGTAGATCTATAAGTATGAGCAATTCAAGGGCAGAAAAAGTAACAAACTCTTGAGCAAACCCAGGAGTAAAGCAACAAACAGGTTAGAGAGGAATCTACCAAAAGGAAAAGGTAGCCTCAGCCAATTATCAGTAGACCTATCATCATGCAAAGTCTGCCGACCTGGAAAAGGTCTTAAACCTGCCACCCATGACATCATCTTAAGGTGCCATCAGTCTTGGCAACCCAGCATCAAAGAAAAGAAGAGCTTGACTGGAGTCTGGTGCAATCAGATGTAGTTGAACCAGCCTGAGTAACAACTGTGTTTTGTCGATTTCTTCTGGATACACTTCACAACCAACAACGCATAGCATGGCCAACCTGTGGCTCTCCAGCTGTTGTAAAACTACAACTCCCATCATGCCCTGCTGAAGGCTGATAGCTATAGGTAGTCTGGGAATGCTGGGAGTTGTTATTTTGTAACAGCTGGAGGGCCTCATGTTGGCCATCCCTGCACTAGTGTGTTTTAGACACGTAGCTTCTGAGCCCCACTAGGGACCAATAGGAGCATCACAACCTTAACTTAAGCACAGGGCAAAAAATTATACATGTACAGATATAAATGAAGAGGATGCATGTTATGAGGACCTGATTTTTTACAACAGCCACAAAGCTGAAATCCAAAATAGTGAAGGTCCCTATATATGGAAAAGTGATTGCCCCATGGGGGAGCAAATAAGCCAAACTGCCTTGGCCCCTGCTCATTTCTCTTCCCTACACACCATGCCATCTCATACATACCCTAAGGGGGAATGCAGCTGCATCCCCCTGTTTTTCCAACCTCTCCCCTCCTCCCTTCTTCTTTTTACTGTTTTACCCTAGATGGATTTTTTCATGACTGAGGAGGTTTACACTATCCATTCTCTTCTGCTAAGAGAGGCCCACAGTGTAACATCTGTGGAAAGTCAGTAAATGGATTCTATCTGGTGCTTTGATACACATATAAATAGACTTCACAATGATTTTCCCTCCCATGAAACAAATAACTTTGTTTGACTGGATGTTGATATTACGAACATCTGATCATGTTATGGGGCATAAAATATTTAGCGTTTATAATAATAATTTAATAAGAACAGAGAGAAGCACTCGAATTCAAATGGAAATCTATGGAATTGGTTTATAGTTTAATCATAAGTTCAACGAGGAACAGATGGCAAACATTTCTTTGCGACTTCCCTTGCTTTCCAAAAAACAAACCATATAACTTGGAAAAGAAATGTCTCAAATATTACATTCATGAAAAGTGTATAGAATTATTCCTGGCGAATTCCATTTATCTCTGTACACTAGCTTGAAAGCATAAACGCTGCATTGACGACGTTTATGAATGCTGCAGTAAGAAAAGGAACCTCTTTTGTGATTGTGATATACAGATGGTTGATTTTTATTTGATTTAGAAACCCATTTGTAAAAAAGGTAGTAGAGAATCCTGGGTAAATAGAGGGGGTGTGGCCCCCCATTTTGTATCTGTTAAAATAAAATAATTGGCACTCTGGATGACTCAGCTTCTCCATACATTACACGGTAGCAAATTGATTTCAATGGGTACTGTGTAAGGCCTCATGCAGACGAACGTCTGCTGGCCATTCCGTACATTGGGGACCGCAATTTGTGGTCCCCAATGCACGTGCACCATCTTTGTGGTTGCCACAGATGGATCCAGACTGATTAAACTTGAATGTGTCTGTGATCCATCCGCACCCCGCAAAAAAATAGAAAATATTGTATTTTTTTGCAGTGCGGATGCACAGAGAGAAACCCCACTGCACCTTCTGGATTGCAGACCCATTTGAATGATGTGCACACGGCTATCAGAGTTCTTCTACTTCTGATGGCTCTGCCTGTTCATTTACTCCTTCTGTCAATGGTGAACAGTTTAGGTCTACATGGCAGATCAGAGTGTGGAGAGGAGGAAAACATCCAGGGAAGACAACTCTCATAGGCTAGTGATTGGGAGGAAAGCACACATAAGGCAGTTTGCAATCACAAATTCACCTGCATTCGTGACAATAGTAAGGGAAATCAGTCCAGGAATGAAGCTGTGCTGATACATTAGAGCTAGTAAAGGCGGCAGCATCCTGGATACACAGGCCCAACATCCATTGTTTATTACTGAGATGGACACGCCCATATGAGAAAAGTCTGAAACTAGCAGCAGATTGTTAACTGAATATCAGGGAGTTTGAAAACAAAATAATAAGAATAAAATAAAATTGCAGACTAAAGCAGTTTTTTTACTCACGGTAACCACTAGAATGGCAAAGATGACCATAGCCTTAAAGGGGTTACCCAAGATCAATAATTCCCCCCCCCCCATGCCCTTATGTGTACTTCTGATACCAGCCCGGCCACCGCTGCATCTCCTTGTTGCGCAGATGAAAACATCCAACGACGGAGGGGTCAGCCCATAGCAGGCCGTGACGGGGATGAGTCTCCCTAGCATCATTCCCATCACGGTCTGCTATTGGCTGCCACCACCCACCCCTCTGAAGCCAGGTGGTTTAATCCGCCCAACAGGGAGATGCTGCGACGGCCACGCGGGTATGACAAGTGATGCGGGTCTCGGGGAGAGAGATAAGTACAACCTCTCTGAAGGGTCGGGCATAAGGGGGGACATTATAGATCTTGGATAACCTATTTACTGTCCACTGATATCTCTAATCTATTTCAGTGGCAGTTTCACCCAATGTTGTACTACTTAAAATACTTAAAACTGTAAAATCTGCTACCTTGGTCCAAGCGCACGACTTTACATCTCTACACATTAAACTTCATTTGCCATTTCATTACTCAGATCACTAGGTTTTGCAATATTATAGTGCCCTCCATCAACACTGAGATTTTAGGCTCAGTACTAGGCATATGGCCACAGTACTTTTGCGTAGTTTTGTGTGGCGTGTTTCTTTAAATTACACTAGCACTGTGGCCCACTGCAGACAGTAATTGTATAGCACTTTAATATGATACTACATTGTACAGCATAAACTCTTTTTATAAATGTTTGCTCTTGATCCCTTCAACATCTTTCACGTTTAACACAAAAAATACATTTGTATTATAATTCAAATGTTAGCATCTTTACATTGTCCACCATATCTGGATCTCTTATTTCAGAACATCTCAACCTTTCTACTGCTTGCCATTGTATTTCCATTTTAATATCACTGCATACATGCTGGAGATTTGCTTTTCTGTCTGAGAATCCTTATTATGCAGAAAGTCAGCACCTTAGTTGTTACAGAAGATGAAAATAGCCATGCCGACATGGTGTATTATAGCCTACTTTTCTGGCTCTGAGACAAAAAAAAATGTGAACAAAGTTAAAATATGTACTATATCAAGTTGGGAAAAATAAAAAAAAACATGTTTGAGAATGTTTTTATGTTATCTTTTTAAATAAATATGCTAAAGCAAATAGAAGCTATCTCCTTCCAAAAGGATGAAGATAAGTCGACATTGTAGAAGTCTGGATGCAACTTTTTGAGCTTTTGCAAACACAGTATATTGAGATTTTCTTAAAGTCTAGCTCCAACTAAATTTGTATAATCGGGCTTGACTTGACAGTTAATTTCAAAATTCAATTTCCACCCTTACAGCATTCCCAGGGAGTGGGACATGGTGAGTTGTGTGGAGGGATCTGAACTCTAGAGATGCTTTAAGCCTCTTTCACACTAGCGGCAGCATGGATCCGGCAGGTGAAGGGTGCCACCGGATCCGTGCTGCCGCAGGGACATGTGTGGGTCTGAAGCGTGGTTCCGGACCCACACATGTCCCTGCGGCAGCACGGATCCGGTGGCACCCTTCACACAGTACATACACACACACAGACATATACACATACAAATACACATACATACTTACATGCTCCCGGCAGGTCTCCACAGCGCAGGAGGAGCAGGATGGCGCGCACATAGGGCGATTCCCCACAGCGCACTCTGCTGGGCGCCGGGTGGAATCGTCCTATGTGTGCACCGTCCTGCTCCTCCTGCGCTGTGGAGACCCGCCGGGAGCATGTAAGTATGTATGTGTATTTGTATGTGTATATGTCTGTGTATGTTTATGTGTATGTCTGTATGTGTGTATGTATGTGTGCAGGTGATGGATCTGTCATGAACTCCATTGAAAGTCAATGGAGGACGGATCGGTTCACCATTGTGGCACACCAAACGGATCCGTCCCCATTGACTTTCATTGGGGGTCATGACGGATCCGTCTTGGTGCGGATGCCTGGACCGGAGAGCAAACCGCAGCATGCTGCTTTTAGGAGCATTCCGTTGTCTTCAGTTCAGTTTTGTCCCCATTGACTATGAATGGGGACAAAACTGAAGCATTTTATTCCGGTATTGAGCCCCTATGACGGAACTCAATACCGGAATTATAAAACGCTAGTGTGAAAGTAGCCTTAGCTGTCCTCAGTAAATACTAACTGGGAAACGCTGGGTAAATCTGATATGGAAAAGCACATAACTATAGCAACCAATGTCAGGCAGCTGCTGCCAAGGCCAATAAGATAATGGGTTGCATCAAAAGAGGCATAGATGCCCGTGATGAGAACATAGTCCTACCACTTTACACATCACTAGTCAGACCACACATGGAGTACTGTGTACAGTTCTGGGCTCCTGTGAACAAGGCAGACATAGCAGAGCTGGAGAGAGTTCAGAGGAGGGCAACTAAAGTAATAACTGGAATGGGTGGACTACAGTACCCAGAAAGATTATCAAAATTAGGGTTATTTACTCTAGAAAAAAGACGACTGAGGGGAGATGTAATAACTATGTATAAATATATCAGGGGTCAGTACAGAGATCTCTCCCCTCATCTATTTATCCCCAGGACTGTGACGAGGGGACATCCTCTGTGTCTGGAGGAAAGAAGGTTTGTACACAAACATAGAAGAGGATTCTTTACAGTAAGAGCAGTAAGACTATGGAACTCTCTGTCTGAGGAGGTGGTGATGGTGAATTCATTGAAAGAGTCCAAGAGTCCAATAATATAGTTACTGGAGAGGGTTCATTGATCCAGGCATTTACGGTATTCTGATTACCTGATTGGAGTCAAGAAGGAATTTATTCCCTAAATTTAAGAGAATTATCATTTACCTCTTGAGGGTTTTTGTCTTCGTTTGGATCAGCAGTTCAGAATGATAGTTTGCACAGGATGGACGTATGTCTTTTATCAACTTTACAAACTATGTATGTAGTCCATAAGTGCACACCACATGCCCAGGGGTGGATTTAGTGCATCATAGGCCCAGGGTTGTTTACACATTTTGGGTCCCATCCCCCCACTTTCCCCTGACAATTACCCCTTTATAGACACAGAAATCTATGTATACTGTACATATATAGACATATATGTACAGAATATACACAGACATGTATGGTATACACACTCAGACACACACACAGTTATATAGTTACAGGCATGGTCGGGGGTTACCCTGGGACAGGGGAGAAAATGATCTTTGGCTCTTTTAGGCTGTTGCTGGTGCTGATGTCCGGGTCATAGATCATCCGAGCAGCACTAAGCAGGGTGTGCGTCTGCTGTTTGTACTGCGGCAATGGGCTACAAAGTCTGTCTGGTGTCCATCCTGTGGTTTTAGTAGCCATTTTACACTGGTCTGGTGGCAAAAAATGGCAGGCTCTGATTTAGTCATGCAGTGCCTCTCCGTTCATCCTGACATCTCCCCCCTCAGAAGATCATGTAGTCACTCGGAACCTGAACTTCCATTATGGAGAGGGGATAAGTAGTCTGTAGGGTTGCCACCAAGTTGGTGTCTCTCTGTTTTCCAATATGGACTGTTACTAATGAGCGCTTCCATTGTGGAGCACTCATTAGTACACCCTTTAACCCCCCCCCCACACACACACACACACACACACACACACTTGTGTTAAGAAGAAAAAAAAAAAGACTTCACCTCCTCCATTTGATGGCGCTGCTGTGAACGCTCACTGCTGACTGGATGTGTAGGACAGGACCTGCAAGATGTCATCACACTGGAGTGCAGATCCTGAGCATCGAGCGAGCAGTGAGTGTTTACAGATGGGAAGGGGGCATTAATAATTCTGGGGGGCACTAATAGGGGCATTTCTATTATTGGGGGTACTAATGGGTACATTATTAATTCTGAGGGGCACTAATGGGGTTTTATTAATTCTGGGGGGCACTATTGGAGGCATTGCTTTTACTGGGGAGCACTACTGGAGACACGAATGGGGCATTAATATTACTGGTGGGCTCTACTGGGAGCATTATTAATTCTGGGGGGCAATAAAGGGGGCATTATAAATTCTGGGGACACTAATAAAGGCATTACTATTACCAGGGGAACTAATGAGGCATTAATATTATTGGACTACTTGGAATCCATGGACTACAGGATTTCATTATGCAGAGATAAGGTGCACAGGTACGCAAGTATGAGAGCAGCAATCTAAACTGTTGTATAATTAAATAGATTAAAATCAGAATTCCCCTTGAATGGGTATCCTCATAATGAAAATGGTCTAAACAAAAGCCTTGCAAATAATTATCAACATTTGGTACTCTTCTACACATCACATTAATATCTGGACCCAACTGGGTAGTTCCCTACAGGAGCCAACCTTGTTTGTTGCTAGCTAACATTATACTGTACAGATATTTTTTTTCCATTTTTTACCCTTAAAAAACATTGTATATTCAGCGCACACTTGGTCCGTTGTATCAGTGCCCGTGGGGCTCTATTGATCACTGCTGCAGTGCCTTGGATATGATATCTCTAAGAATATTGAATAATTTAAAATGCTTTCAGATTTGTATTTTACATCAATATTTTTCAGCTGAATTGAATGATAAATAAACCATAGGTAAGAGAAAAGTAACCAAAATAGAGGGAACTCAGAAGTAAAACTAGAAGTTTAATGGGAGAAGTATTCGCTGCTCATTTATTTCACATCCTTTTCTTGACCTCTGTTGGGTATCTGCACAGCCTGTACATTGCTTTACTTTTCTAATACTGATCCATAGCTACAGTCTTACAGTCCTATGGTCCAAGCTGCATTCACAAGTGCTTGTCTACAGACACTATCAATGGCTGCAAACTTTGTGCAGACTCAAGTCAGGAGGAATGCACATAGATTTCAGCTCTGGGGCCAGAGCTGAATGCATGCAGTTCTAGACTATACCATGGGCTCCAAGGAGCAAATCACATTGTGTTATTTAGCGATAAGGCTCTGTAATCATCTGCATTGTGAATTCCACTCATAATTGAAGCCAGGCCGCTGTACCAGATCCATAGTGTGGTGCCTGATGGACTCCATTGACCTCTAGTGGGTCTCACTAAGGTTATGTGCTGGTTTCTGTTGCTTTGATGTGTACATATGAAACATGTTGGAACTGCCAATAGAGGCCCTGAATAGCAATGTAAATTTAGCCTAAGACCTCTGAAGGTGTCCTGTTGTATGTAGTACCAAGAAGTCAGCAGCAGATATTTTAAGTCCTGTAAAGTTGTAAGAAGGGATCTCCGTGGATTGGTTTTGTTTTTCCAGCAAATACCACAGATGCTCAATTGATCCGGATAATTTGAAGGCCAAGTCATCACCTTGAACTCTTTATCATGTTCTTCACACCATTTCTGAACAGTTTCTGCAGTATGACTCGGCAGAAACCAATAGAAGCCAATTAGGGAATACTTCTGCCATGAAGGGTGTACTTGGTCTGTGCAATGGTGAGATAGGTGATGATCCAAATCCAAATGATGCCAGGACCTAAGGTTTACCAGCAGAGCATTACACAGAGCATCACAATGCGTCCATCACCTTGTCTTCTTCCTATAGTTCATCCTAGCATCATCTTGTCCTGTGATAAGCAACACACATACCCAAATGTCTACATGGTGTAAAAAAAATTGTGTTTCATCACACTAGGCCACCTTCTTCCATTACTCCTTGGTCCAGATTTCTGATGTTCATTTGCCTATTGTAGATGCTTTGAACCATTTTTATCATTTACAATTTGGTCCTTGATCCTAGTCACTCAAATGTTCTGATTGGTCCTAGTCACCTTGCTCCTAGTCACTCAGATTTGGTCCTTGTTCAAAGTCACTCAGATCCTTAGGGTGCTCATACAGGCCATGGCCAGACAGCAGGATCAGTATGTGGATTACTGCTGGTTGCTGGGCTGCACCTGTACTTGACAAGCTTTACCTGCACGTGCTATAATAGTATGCACAGGTGCAGCCTGGCAATTGGCGGTATTCCCTATGTGAGGATCCTGAGGCTGAGCCACAGCTTGTATGGTACAAGATTCTTAGGAATCACTTGCTAGCTTGCTGCTCCTTTATAGGTGAATTTACACTAATCAATGTAATTCACTCCAATGTTATGGCTGGGTGGTATCAGACCTCTGGCTCCATCAGACCTCAGATTAGACCCTCATCAGACCTCCATGCTCCATAAGACCTCAGATCAGACCCTCAGCAGAACCGCCCGAACTCCATCAGCCTCAGATCAGATCCCTCAAACTCCATTAGTCACAGATCAAACCTCCATCAGACCCACCTAGCTTCCATCAGCCTCAGAGCATACCTCCATCAGCCTGAGATCAGACATAAAAAAATAAAAAATAATAAACTTACCTTGCTTGCTCTGGATGGTCTTTTTCTGGCCTGTGCTGCACTGTGACCTGACGTCGCACAGCGCCGGGTCATAGTGAGCACCTACATGCACTATGTCCTGAAGCTCTATACAGTCAAGACAAAAGTGCAGAGGGAGGCCCAGAAGAAAAACAGGAAGGGTGAGTACAGCCAATGCAGAGCTTCCCTCACCACTCTCTGCATAATGGAAGCAGTCCTTAGTATTTGGACTATAAGATAATATAATATGAAAAATATTGCATATATCGTCTTCCTTTTATATCTATTACACTAGAGTGCTTCTAGCACTTGTTCTCCAGAAGTCAGTGTGTTCCCACTTATGATGATGTGACGAGAACATCCAAAGCAGACTTTAGCTTAATAGTTGAACATCAAAAGTACAGAAAAATGTACAGAACTACATAAAACTTCTGATGTACTTAAGACTTATTAAAAATCAAAGAAAGAGGAAGAAAAAGAAGTATCAAAGAAGACGATGGAAGAGGGAGCAATGAAAAAAAGTTAAAAACAGCCTCCCCCTAGACAGCGACCAAAATGGAGGAAAAAGATGCAAATGTGAATTCCAATGAATATTTTTGCATTATTTTGATGGTATGTTGAGTGTTTCAGGTTTATGTACTTGGTTATTAATATTTCTCCTTGTGGAGAGTGCCCAGTAGGGGTAAGGAGTCTTATAGGCCACACGATGTTCCTTTGGGAAAAAGGTATGCAAATTAGCTCTCTTTCCAAAAAGGAAAAAAAGCTGCACCTCTAATGCCAGCAGATGTAAGGTGATTACCCTGTAAGTCAATATTTAACCTTTTAAGCAGGCTTTGAGACATCATTTAGGATTAGAACTAAGTCAGTACCTCATCTGCAGACAGCTGTTTCGGAGTGATTACCCCCTCAGAGAGAACTGGCTTATATGGCTGAGAGGCCTTTGTCAGGTTCCAGGGTATACTATTTCTCCTTGGCCTTTGTCTGTTAGGGCAATGAGCACATAGTTCCTCATAGGCATGCTCATTGAACATTCCAATAATCAATATAGCTGTGATCTGATATCTATCTGAAAATATTCATTTTTTAAAATACTACTGACTAGAGAAAGCCACGTGCTTTATGATATGGTGGCCCTTAGGATTTCATGGGCAAATCGATTTCACCTGTTTGACATTGATTAATTTGGGAGCCATGCAGATACATTAGTAATAATTGGTCATCCAGATCCATGGAAATCTATCATCTGCTCTGGCTTATTGATAGTTGGAGGGCTCAAACAGGGTTGTCTTAAAGGTCTCAGCGGGTAATTAGTATTGATGATCTATCCTCTGAATAGGTCATCAATATCAGATGAGCAGGGGTCTGACACCTGGGACACCTGCCATTCAGCTGTTAGAAGAGGCCGGCGCTCTGCCTTCCTAGGTCATGTGACATCACCATACATCAGTCATATGGCCTAGTTGTAGCTCAGCCCCATTGAAATGAAAGAGGCTGCAATGCAATACCAAACACTACCACTATACAATTATGGCGCTGTGCTTGGAAAACTGATGGGTGGCGTATAGAGATGAGCGAACGTGCTTGTAACGAGCACTGTACCGCTCAGCTCCCCTGCGCTCGCATGGGCGCAGGCAGCCGCTTCCGTCAGGTGAGGAGGACGGAAGCGGCTGCCTGGGAGCCGAGCGGTACAGTGCTCGTTACGAGCACGTTCGCTCATCTCTAGTGACGTACTGATTTATTCACAGCTCGGGAATACAAATAAAGGTCCATGATCAGAAGCTTTATGATTTGCTGCCATCATTTGACTAAGATCTTCAGGCGATTCAGGCTATGGGGGTCCGTGGGCCAGGTGTCTTGAGCTTTATCCTGTACCCCACCCCCCTCTGAAGTGAGTAACATGTGTTACTATTGATATGTTTTTATTATCTACACACTAATTGAGTAAGCATATTTACTTGTATTTTAGTTTTTCCTATTATTTTTTTCTATTATTATATCCTTGGTTTTATGATTTGGGCATTACCACTATCATTTATCCACGGGGCACCTCAGCTCCTCTATTATATTGTGTCATCTTTCCTCTCTAATTTGTGACTGTCTTTGGCGCTCTGGCATATAGGGTTGATTTTTATATCTTCCTCCAAAGGTGTCCTTGAGTACACCATTTGTTTTCACCTATTACTTACACCCGCATACGGTTTGTTTGTGGTGTCCCCTATTAGCAGCCTTGACTCACATAAAAATTACCATAATTCTGCTACTAAGCTATCTTTGGTGATCACTACACACCTCCCTCCCTACTGGCACTTTCTCCACTCTTCTCTTGAGGAAATCACTTTCCCAGAGATTAGAACAATCCTCATACATTGTTTTTCTTTTTAAATATTCTAATGTATGGAGGGGACAGTTTGTGGACGGCTTTACACGTATTTGTTAGAATTTTGAACTGAATTCGCTGGGCAATGGGGGGGCAGTGAAGGGATTGGCATAGGGGAGAGACAGAGGAGTAACACAGTGAGAGGTGGATTAGTCGGGCAACAGAGTTGAGGATAGATTGGAGGGTTGCAAGAGTGCTAGATGGAAGGCTAGAGAAGAATGTTGCAGTAGTCTAGACGGGAGATGATGAGGTATGCACAAGCATTTTCACAGACTCAAAATTGAGGAAAGCGCGGATGCGGGAGATGTTTTTGAGTTGGAGGTGGCAAGTGGTGGAAAGGGCTTGGATGTGTGGTTGGAAGGAGAGGGCAGCATCCAAGGTCACTCCAAGGCAAATGGACTTGGTTGACAGGGGACAGTGTGCAGCCATTGATCGTGATAGATAGGTCTGTTGGGGGGGTTGAGCAAGATGGGGGAAAGATGATGAGTTTTAGAAAGCGAGAGGAGAAGAAGAAGGATATGAAATATAGGAATTTTGGGGTTCTGGATAGTAAGGTGGTGATTGTGGATTATTTATTGTCCAGTAAAGTACATAAGGGCGGGATTTGATCTTTATAAGAGTATATGATTGATCATGATGCCTCTAATATCTTACACTTTCAAAGTAGATCCCATACAGTATTTACACCCCACTCTCCTCAACTTTTTAACTTGTCTTTGTATCAATAAATATGACCTTTTTCAGTTATGTAAATTTAGGTAAATTTGAGTAAGTTTGAACTTTGAAAGATTTTCTTCTTTCCCCATATTGATGACCTATCTTCAAGATACACAAAATCATCAATATCAGATTGGCCATGGGTAGACTCCTGGCACCCCCATCAATCAGCTGTTTGAAGAAAATGCAGTGCTTATGCTAGCACTGCTTTCGTTTCACCATCGACATTGCGGTGGCGAGCAATGTAATTACAGCTCTTCCATCTCATTCACTTGAATTGGACGAAGAGTAAGTACAATTTCTTTGTACCATTCAAGTGATTGGAACGGAGGAGCAATAATTACACTGATCGCTGCTACAACGGCGAGCAGGTAAACACTGAAGAGAATGCAGAGCTCGCAGGAGCGTCGTGATGTCTTCAAATAACTGATCCATGTGGGTCGGACCCCCGCTGATCTGAACGGACCGGCAGCTATATCGAGAACGGAGCCCTGAAAGGGAAGGAAGGCATACTGCGCATGCGCAGCTGCCCTCCATTCATTTTCTATGGGGCTGCTAATCCAGCTATTTCTGTCGGGCCCATGGAAGTGAATGGGAGCGGTGGCCGGTCATGCGCTGTGTTCTCCCATTCACTTCTACGGGGAGCCGGCTTGGTGGTGGCCGTACTGGAGTCCTCCATCCACCACCTTGTGGGGCTTCATTCTCGATATATATGCGATGGGACCTGCACCTATAAGACAAAGGGGACACGTCCTAACGATATGCCCCCATTGTCTATGATGAGACAACCCCTTTAAGCTTTTTCTTTAAAAGGTGGTTGTTTCTTTACTGTTTGTCTTTCTGATAACACACAACACAAAGGCAAAGCAAAGAGTGTCTACAAAGTTTCTGGCTCTGTACATGACATGGTCAACCCATGGATTTTATATAAAATTGAGAAATGATTTATTTCTCCTGTTGGTGGGGCTGCTGAGAAATGACCCCACAAGTTACAACTGATCTCGGGAAGGTTGTGGCATAGGGACATGCTGTGATCAGCTTATCCTTGGGGGACCCTTCCAAAAAATTCCTCATTACCAGAATACTGGATGAATCACATTCTAGCAGATACGGAGAATATCTTGCTTACAAATATTGCATTCAATATTATTTCCCGTCTGACTCTATTTTGAACAATGCTGATCATGCAAGATCATTGCTTTGCTCCTTGTCATTTTTCATCAGAAGTCCTACTGCATTAAACATAACAGCCAGACAAAAAAGTTAGACTGGCGCATAATTCCTTCAGAGCAAAGACAGTGATCAATGAAGGCGATTTAGAACAGATCAATCACTGACTGTCTCCGGCTCGCTGCTATGGGTGCTGTGAAAAGGAATGTGCTGGATGCTATGACATAATGCTTAAAAAGACTTGAGCTTTACCAAAAGTTTTAATTGTTTTTGGAATAGTAAATTATGATGCATATAGCAAAAGTGCATTGCATACTACATACTTATTGTATGGTAAATAAATGTCCTTGAAGACCTCTCACCGCCCCCATGTCATAGTAATTCTGGAGCATCTATACTTATGACTCTCTCATGTGCCATTCCTTTATAATTCCTGCTAGAAATAGAAAAGAAGGTCCAGATGGGGGTCACCAGTTAGGGGCGTGTCCTTGCACAATCAGTGCTGCTAGTGTCAGGCTATGCAGGGACACACCCCCAGCTGTTAACCACTGGCTGGACCTTCATTGCAAATTGCTAGTAATTCATTCATAACTTCTGTCAGGAATAATAGAGGGAAGCACATCATAGGTTCATTAGAATAGATGCTCCAGAATTGTTATTGCATGGGGAATTCAAGTAGTTACTAAAGCAGACAGGGTCCTCTTTAAATAAAAGCCGGCCTGGTGGTCATCTAATTACTGTGCATCAGATATAGCTTTTCTTAACCTGGTCATGAACTTTTATTACTGAATGCTGAATCCAGTCAATGAATTTCCTATAGGAAAAATACTGGAATGTATGGTTGACCATTCATAATTTATGGCCAACCATGTAATGCATGGATGCCCCATTACCATGAGAGGTGAAGTTGCTATTTGCATCGAAGGCAGGTTCAAGCCACTTTGTGCACCCTTGCTCCTCCTTCTTCCTCTGCCAGCCCCTCTTTCTTCTTTCTTGACATGGAAAGGTTCCTACAAAGTCATCTTTCTTGGCTCTATCAATCAAGGGGGAGAAGGAGGGGTTGGCAGAGGAAGAAGGAGGAGCAAGGGTGCACAAAGTGGCTTAGACCCACCTTTGGTGCACTTAATTGCTTATTTGCATTTTGATTAAAAGTAAACAGACTGCTAAATTAAATATTACATTCAGCTGAGTTGGCCCTACAAGGCATTATGCCTGTGAATTCCCTGGTGACAGACTCCCTTTAATGTGTTATTCTCCCCTAGATTCCTTCCGTGGGAACCAGTAAAGAAAGGTTGTCCTTCTCTTGGGTTTAAAATTTTTATTTGAATCACAAATGAAAACTTAATTTTTCTACTCATTGTGATTTTAAGGGTACAGTGGGGAGGTAACCAGTTGGGGGTGTGTACCTGCACAGACTCACTCTATCCAATCAGCGCTGCCATTTTCAGACTGTGCAGGTACACACCTTCAACTGGTTACCTCCCCCCTGTACCCTTACTGCAGACTGCTAGCAATTCATTCATAACTTCTAGTAGAAATAATAAAGGAATGGCACAACATAGAGCCATAAGAATAGATGTTCCAGAATTGTTATTACATGGGGAAAGCATGGAGCTATTAAAACAGACATGTCAGGAGAGGGGAAAGGTCCTCTTTAACCTAACAGTCCTGTCTGTGAAGTGCTTCTCCCTTTTGTATTGTTTTATGATTGCATTTTATACCATGGAGACCAAAGCAATTGTATATTTGAGATGCAGCTGTAAGCTTTTACCCCCTTCTTATACACCCTAACATCTCAATTGCTTTTGCAGCTTTTTTATTGACATGGCACTACAGCTTTCGTTCACCAGTTTTTGCCTGGCCAAAACCCAACTCTCATGCCGGAAACCTGCCTGATCCCATTATAGTGAATGGAGTCTGGCAGTGAACGGCAGAAGAAGACTGAGAGAAAAAACAAAACAAAACAGTATCCTGTAAAAAAAAACAAAAAACAAACAAAAACAGATCCTGTTGCATCAGTTGTCATCTGTTTCAGACATTTTAGTCTGAGATTCATTTTTTAGATGGGGGAAAAAAGTCCTGCGTGCAGCACTTTTGTTTCCGTCTAAAAAAAAACGGATCTCAGACGGAAATGGCTTAACATGCAACATTATCGTTTTTTTTTTTTTTACTGGATCCTGTAAAAAAACAGATCCTATGCAATCGTATGCATAACTGATGCAACAGGATCCTGTTTTTTTTTCTCTCTCTCTCTTCTTCTGACGTATCAGAAGAACAGAAAGCTAAATGGTGATATGAACTCATGCACACGGCTGTGGTGCGGCCGATCTGTGCATTGGGGACCGCAATTTGCGTTGGGCAGCATGGGCAGCATCCGTGTGGCAGCTGGGATGGATTAAGAACCATTCTACTTGAATGGGTCCGTGATCCATCCGCACCGTAAAAAAATAGAACATGCTTCCGTTCCGCAGCATCTCCCGGATCCCACTTGAATGGGTCTGCATCCGTGATGTGGGATGTACATGGCCATGTGCATGAGGCCTAACCGGTATATCCAAACTCCTTCTCTTTAGTAGCAGTGGAAATTTACTGCTGTCTGGGAATTGAAAATGCACCACTGGGTAACCCGGCACAAAAATTCTATTTTCCTGTCTTGTTCAGACTGAATTGCTTCGTGGGAATACGGTTCATAAATCTTCACCCTTAATTTTTTTTAATTTTTCAGATTCTTTCGTGAAGTCAGGATATAAAATTCTTCCAGCATCGTACCCCCTTGGAGTTTTGTATCTAGGCTTAATTTGGTAATAGCGTAGAGCTCATTGATGCCAAGCATGCTGAGGAGTAATTTAAACCGCATTAATGACAAATAGCGCAAGTTATAGACTGTCAGTGCCAAGGGGTTAATACTGCAGAGCAAAGTAATAACCGCAGATCATTAAAACTTGACATGTGAAGAGGAGAGTCCGTTAAAAGCTACAGCAGCCATGAATAATTCAGCGTTATTAGCTCTATGGCTAGTAAAAATCACGGGCAGGATTCGATATTTCAATACGTACGATGTACAGTACTTATTGCATTATGACTTATTTAAAATTAGATCTCTACAGCAAATGAAATCGACACATCCTACATGACGGACCTCATGAACTTCTCAAGATTTACGAATGTTACTGCGGAGGATGGGAAAGTCAATTTTCTGTCGGTTGGCTAGTTTGTAGAGTTCAATATACTGTAAGCAATGCATGGAACCAAGCTGTGGGAAGCAGAGAGAACATAATGTATAGTGATGAGCAAAGTTTTGGAAAACTCGATTCGGCTGCTTCGCCAAATTTTACAAAAAAAAACTTGATGAATTACTTCGTCATGAAGCACATTTCTTTGTAAGCAGTGGGTACAATGACAGGGAGCGGCGATTGAGCCTCCCCCGTCATTGTACCCCTCAGATGCAGCGTTTAGAGATGAGTGAATTGCATCCACCGAAGTGGAATTCAATGTGAATTTCAGGATAATTTTGATTCACTGCAAAGCCATATTTCCTCGTACTTCGTGGTAACGAATCGATTTAACCTGAAATAGTGTAAAAAATTTTTTGGGAAAAAATCATACTTACCTCCTCCATTTGCGACGGACCAGCTGCTGCCATCTTGATTGACGATCTCGAGTGGAATCCGATGCGTGGTGACGTATGACGTCACAAAGCCGGCCTTCCGGATTTCGTGCCAGATCTTCAAGCAAGATTGCGTCGGCCGTCGTCACGAGCAAATGCAGGCAGTAAGTATGATTTAATTTTTTTTAATGTTCATTTTACACTGTTTTTACTTTCAGATGCCGCGATCATGTAAGAACGTGGTATCTGATGGGTACAGTGATGGGGAGCAGCGCTATAGCAGCTCCCTGTCATTGCCCCCCTACTTACAAAAAAATGCGCCTCGTCACAAAGCTATTTTTTTGGTAAAATTTGGCGAAGCAGCCGAATCAAATTTTCTAAGACTTCGCTCGTCTCTAGCCACGTTCATAGCTGATCGCGGCATCTGACATTGATATTACAGTAAAAAATAAATACAAAAATCATACTTACCTCATCCATTTGATTGGAGTTCCAATATAAATATCTACTATGGGTTGTCTCACTTCAACAAGTGGCATTTATCATGTAGAGAAAGTGAATACAAGGCACTTACTAATGGATTGTGATTTTCCATATTGCCTCCTTTGCTGGCTGGATTAATTTTTCCATCACATTATACACTGGAAACGAGCCATGTATAACGTGATGGAAAATTGAATCCAGCCAGCAAAGGAGGCAATATGGACAATCAGAATACATTAGTAAGTGCCTTGTATTAAAGGGTTTCTGTCACCAGATTTTTGGATATGAATCAGGCTGACATTACAGATGTGGCAATGTCATCTGATCTGATTCTAACTGTGCTGGTTATTTATTCCTTAGTGCCCGTTTTTCAGTAATCTTAAATCTTGCGTTACCCCTGCTCCTAGAGGCTCCGTTCGCCCACCTTTGGTAATGCCCAGTTCTTCTTGAGTGACAGGGACAGGCAGCATTCGTCTCCTCCTGCCGGCCCTGTCTTCCATTTATATCCCGTCCCCTTCAGTATTCGGCACAGGCACAGTGACTGAAGGGTGTTGCTGGCTTCCTCACTGCTCCTGCGCCGAATACGTCACAGTCGAGCACAGCGCAGGTGCAGTGAGGAAGCCAGGAGCCGGCGAGCGCCCTTCACTCACTGCGCCTGCGCCGAATACTGAAGTAGACAGCGCAGGCGTGGGATATATACGGAGGACAGGGTCGGCGGGAGGAGACGAACGCTGCCTGGCCCTGTCACTCAAGAAGAACTGGGCGTTACCAAAGGTGGGCGAACAGAGCCTCTAGGAGCAGGGTTAACGCCCCCCATGCTCCTAGAGGCTAATTAGCATATAATAAAATTTACGATTACTGAAAAACAGGAGCACTAAGGAATAAATAACCAGGACAGTTAGGCCCCATTCACACGACCGTAGTTTTGGGTCCGCATCCGTTCCGCAATTTTGCGGAACGGGTGCGGACCCATTCATTTCAATGGAGCCGCAAAAGATGCGTTGTTCCGTTCCGCGGCGGCGCAAAAAATATAGAGCATGTCCTATTCTTGTCCGCAAGCACGAACAAGAATAGGCATTCTCTATATAGCGCTAGCCATGTGCGGTCCGCAAATTGCGGAACGTACATGGCCGGTATCCGTGTTTTGCGGATCCGCAATTTGCAGACTGCAAAACACTTACGGTCGTGTGAATGCACCCTTAGAATCAGCTGACATTGCCACATCTGTAATGATTCAGCCTGATTCATATCCAAAAATCTGGTGATAGAAACCCTTTAACTTTCTCTAACTGCCACTTGCTGAAGTGAGACAATCCCTTTAAGAATAAATCCAGTGCCAGGGCTACAAATCAATGTTATAACACAGTGAATATCATCAACAGTTGAGCAAACAGCTCAGCAAACCTGTTAAAAATCTATTCACCTTGGTTATAGAGAATCTTTATCTCCGCCGGCTGCACACTGTGGGGATCTCCTCGGGAAAGCACATGGAAAGGTTGAAGGTGAGTAATTTAACTGCTCTCCGGCCACCCGACAGTACATTTTTGGTTCTGGGCAAAGTTTTGCTTCAGTGAGCAGAGATATTGTTACCCTGTGTGTCATACAGCAGTATAGGAATCATATAAAATAATGATTTTTTTTCTTACCACATTCCCTGTAAGACAATAAGTGAGAATAAATAATGCATTGGAGCTTGTGCTTCTTGTTTCTGCACCAAGCTCGTTCTCTGAAAATGTGGCGGAATACAGAACATCACAACAATGTGCCCCAAAGGCATGTTTCCTGAAGTGTAACCTCCAGCTAGTCTCAGAAAAACATAAGGATGATGGATGTAAGAACATCGCTCCCAGACTGCCACCCCTGGTCTCTCCGGCAAAACCTTACATCCTGACACATCTTCATTTCAAGGCAAGTATATGGCGCTCAGTTGGAAAAAAAGGTGGATAAAAAGCCTAACTCATCTGCATGTGATTAACGTGCAGCTCCCCTTCCACTAAATATCATTTGAGACTCAGCTGCAATACCAGATACAGCCTAAGGATAAGGGTGGTGCTGTTTCTGGAAAACAAAATAGACCCATTAGTCTACAGAAGGGATCAGCAACCTTCGGCACTCCAGCTGCTGTGAAACTACAACTCTCAGCATGCAAATATGCTCAACTGTTCTCACAACTCCCATAGAAGTGAATGGAGCATTCTGCGAGTTGTAGTTTCAGAACATCTGGAGTGCCGAAGGTTGTTGATCCTTGGTTTACAGGAATCCTAGAGTAAGTATTTTTTTTTTTAGGCTGTAATCACACATGCAGTTCTTGTGACAGTTTTTGATGCAGTTCTCTTGAGCCAAATACGGGAATGGATGCAAAATAATCTATTTCCATGGCCGATCAGGTCCCAGTGTTTAGGAATGCCAAGTAGTATTTTGTGGCCCTAATAGTTTGTGCTCCTACCTGCATACTGTGATTCCCCGAGGTTAGGATCTGTAGCAACAAATTAGTTGTAGTTGGAGGAGTAAGTAAGTGAGTCCAGACTTGGTGAAGTTTAACAGTTTTTACTTGAATAAACTTGCAATAAACTTGTGTCATCCAAACAATACTTGATCTTTCTCTTGGCTCCAGCAGACTAGAGGAAAACTGTCAGGTGAACTTGAATACTTCGCTTTCTCTCTCTCTCTGCTGTGCTAATCTCTGGCTTCAGTCCGGTCACTAGACTTTCTAGCAGTTCTGGTACCGTTGAGTGGGGTGCCTTTGGCTGTTGACACCCTCATAATACTCAGTCTATGAACCAGAAGGAGCCGTGGTGCTCTACAAGCTGCTTCTCCTGGAAGACTCCTGCTGCAGAAAGGGGGGACGCTCACTGAGCCTTGTGTTGTCCCTTTGGACTCTAAAACTCAACTCCACAGCTTCGTGCAACCTTTACCTTGGTAGGAAGCAGAACTAGCCCACCTCTGGGGGGAGAATCAAATAGTAAGTTCTATTCTATCTGAAGGTACTTTGCCAGATACACTACCACCTGCTGGCTAACCACCCAAATTACATTTATTAAAAGTTGCATAACAATATTATTAAGGTACAGTGTCAGAGGACCTGGAATTAAATACACAGATGACATTCTTTGCTAGCCATTAGACACAGTAGCTAGGTGTAAAAATGGTGGTGGCCCCTCTGGGGTACTTAAACACTGCCACAAAAACTGCATGTATGATTGGAGGACAAGTGGATATGACGACCTATGCACCATTTTCTTTAATGTGCCAATACCTACAAATGTCAAACTTGCAAATAGTCTAGATAAAAACTATCCTATCTTTTTTTGTATACAGCTTACCAATACAGACCAATGTGTCTTCATGGTTTCAGACTACAAACAAACCTAATGTAGCCTGATTCATTTATCCATTAGATTAGCGAAAAGTAGAGGACCCATGGAATGGACTACAGGATCAAATTACAGCGGGAGTATTTGCAGCTTGTAACTGTACAGACATACAGGACTGCCGGGACCAATCAAACCCCAAACTCCTGAAAATTCCAATAACCTAAACTATAACAAAAGACACCAAACCAATAGTGTAAGTAAAGTGAAGGCCACAGATTTGCACGAGCCCTTACTGTTGGGAAGCCCAGTTGTTTTTTTTTTTTTTTTTTAACCCATTGTTCTCTGAAAGCAGTGAGGACAAAGCCTCCTATTGTGAACCACTGTAAGGCCTTGCTCACACTTCAGTTATTTGTTCAGTTATTTCCATCAGTTTTTTTGAGTCAAAACCAGGAGTGGAGGCTACACAGAGATAAGGTATATTGAAAAGATCTGCACCTGTTCTGTGTCTTTGACCCGTACCTGGTTTAGGTTCACAATAACTGATGGAAGTAACTGATCAAAAAACTGATACAGTATGTGAACAAGGCCTAACTCCTGCTTCACCGCATACAAGTATGTAATTTATCTTCAAAAATTGTCATAAAACCGATATCAAAAACTTCGGCAGGATATCAGAAATCCAACCATATGTAGCCCGACTCAAGTTTAGTTTTTATTACTTCTTTTGGTCCCCGACAAAAGCCAAAAAGGCGAAACTCTGGTTGGGTACAAGTGGTTGGACTTTTGAAATCCAATTTAGTCCTGCTTTTGGTGCAATTTTTCTAGTAAATCTCGCCTAATGTGCATTGATTTACCCCAGAATCACTCAAACCCTTAGCAATAGGCATCTTCAGGGTCTCTTTAAGATGCAATGCATCTTTTTCCCTCGCTTAAAAGACCATTTAAAGGGCACAGAAGCAGTTTATCTGCTGACAGCACCATGAACACATTTGAATTTTCTGCATTTATCTCCAGCGCTTAAATAGGCCAGTGAGATTGTGAGTGATAGATCAGATGTGTCACTTTGGTGCGCTGTGTGACATTCATCAATAAAATCAATGCTTTTTGACATAAATCACCCTCTTATTATTTACAGACCTGAATGCCACAACCAGCACTTTATCTGCTTGGATGGTAAAAATCCCCTTGAAAAAAAAGGATTTTTAATATTATTGAAGGAGGATTTAAAGCTGCCGCTCACTGAAATACTAACATGGCCTTTTTAAGTTCATGGCATTTTTTACCCAAAAAGCAGTACGTAATAAGGGTGGTTTCACGCAATGTTTTAATTTTTAAAAAATGGCACTTTATTTGCTGGCATTTTTTGTAGTGGTGTGTTAAGACAGTTTCCTATCATTTTTTTTTACATTCTTTATTTTTGGTTTCAGGTATTTTCCCATGGACTAGTTAATAGGAAAAAAAGGCTGATAGAAACACAAACAAAACATGTGACTAAAAAGGCCACCCCTTGAATTTCATGCCATGATTTACAAGCCATAAAAACTATAAGGCCCCTTTCACACGAGTGGGAGAATCGGACGTCTCCCGCAACGTGTGCTGTGTACTGACCTCCCGGCACTGAAAGGGGTTACATAGCATTATACTGATTTATGATGCTATGTAACCCTTACAGTTCTGAAATGTGTTGGTCAACACTGTCAGCATTATCCAACACATTCCAGAACTGTAAGGGTTACATAGCATCATAAATCAGTATAATGCTATGTAACTCCCATTCAGTGCTGGGAGGTCAGTACACAGCACACGTTGTGGGAGAGGTCTGAGTCTCCCGCTCGTGTGAAAGGGGCCTAATATGGCACCATACATTGCGCAACAGTTTTTTCCAGGTATTTTCTCATAGGTTTCATTATAGGACTTGAGGGGTACTAACTGTTCTTGGGGAGAGAGCGTAAGGAGACTTATAGGCCATACATGCTCCTCTGGAATCCTGGGAAGAAAGAGATGCAAATGAGCTCTTAACAACAGGGGTTGCAATTATTAACTTTTTTACCCAAAAATTAAGAGTAGAGATCCCTTTTAGAGCTGATTGTTGGATATTGAGCGACCTTTCCAAAGTAAACTGCTATAAATACAAAAATATTCTACTGATTAGGATAATTTTTCTGGCCCGGTTGTTGATTACACGAGCCTGGTTTTCACGCAACACCCCAAGTGTGAATACATGTTTAAATTTGGTCAATAAGGTTAAAAGATATGTAAATTTCCTCTACAAGCAAAGAAATATTGAGGAAAAATGGACTGCATTATGTGGGGCTTGGAGGTTTTAGATTCCCATGCCGAACCCCCACATATCCCCCCCCCTCTGTTTTCTTCTCATTCTACTGAGGGACTAGTGATGCATCGGAAAAGGGAGGGTGGGTTGGCCGTGATAATTGGGTAAGGGGTAAAAGTAAGAAAATAAATAAGGATGTTGATATCTGTGTATGGAAAATGATTGTTTATTTTTGTAATAATAATAATAAAATTAAAAAACAAAACAAAAAAACAACAACAGGGGTGCACCTAACCTTTCTGCTGCCTGAGGTGAAAACTGAAACGGCACGCACTTTGCCGCCACTCTGCAGATTCTGCAGTCTCTCCTGCAGTCACAGCTCCCTGTTCTTCTCCGGGCCTGAGCTGTACTGTGACCTGACGGCATACAGAGTCACGTCATAGTGTGTGCATTATGTCCTGATGCTGCACTGTGGTGGATCTACTGCCAGTGCAGGGCTTTATTAAGACTGGCGTCTAAAATGCTGGTCTTAATAAATGAACCCCATAGACTTTTATTATGGGTTAAATGTGGAAGATAAAAAAATATCAGAAGAAAAAAAAGTCTATCCCAAACCTTGGATGTCTACCTACAAAAGTAAGAACTTATTACTAAGGGCTCGTTCACATCACCGTTAGGGCTTCCGTTCTCCTGCTCCGTTATAGGAGCAGGAGAACGGAAAGGACGGATTCGGGACATAACTGAGCCCAACGGAGCCTAAGGGACCCCATAGACTATAATGGGGTCCGTTAGGTTTCCGCTCAGAAGATGATTTTTGAAGCGGAGACAAAAGTTGTGCACGCAGGACTTTTGTCTCCGCTTCAAAAATCATCTTCTGAGCGGAAACCTAACGGACCCCATTATAGTCTATGGGGTCCCTTAGGCTCTGTTGGGCTCAGTTATGTCCCGAATCCGTCCTTTCCGTTCTCCTGCTCCTATAACGGAGCAGGAGAACGGAAGCCCTAACGGTGATGTGAACGAGCCCTAAGCTATAGCCTTTTCAAATTCTGGAAACAAGTTTTTTTTACACTGATTCTGAAGTCTTCCAATCAGTGTGGAGAAAGCCTTCAGATCTGCAGTGACCACTGAAAAAAGAAGCGTCCTACCCCTTTTTGCCATGATTTCCATGCTGGAACCGGTGCTGAGACCCCAGCAGGTGGCTCCACACTGGTCGACCTTATAGAATGGAGCTGATATGGGCGCAGAGCTGCTGCAGAACCTGAGGCTCAGGCAAAATACTCACAGGATATTTCTGACGAGTATATTGCCAAGGAAACTAACCCTAAAGGGGTAAGCATGGACCCTTTTATGTATAAAAACGCATCATTACACGTACTCTGTGCTTTTAAGACACCAGCTTCATTGTGACAAATGATACTAGTAGTTTATTGCAGTCTGTTGGAAATGTACTTACAGTTTTGAAGTTGCAATAAAGCTAAATGGATTGTTTTTACCATATGGTGGAGAAGATGGAGGCTCCTGTCAGTGAGCCTCTAGCGTTAGTGTATTTATAGCTGACAAACAACCTAAAATCTACATTTATTGTAAATGCAAAATGTCGGCTTCCCTACCGGTTACAAAGTCACAATTCATGGAAGTGCCTGAAACTGTCTTTTTACTGTATTTTTATTTGCATCTTATATAAAAGTGTGCATGCTCTGCCTTCTTCTGGCATCTCAGAGCATAACAGGTGGAGTGGCTTATCTTCTAGCATTTTATCTAGTTCACAGTGAGACACAGTTCAGACGGCAATTTAGATTTCCATCTGCAAAACACAGACGTATCCGTACATCTGGAGACATCCGTTTTTTTCAGAGCTATTAACTGAAATTAATGAGTTTTGGATGGAAAATGGACAAAAATCAGACATGCTGCAAGTTTCTGAACTGAAGTGTGGATTGAGCCACTTATTTAATGCGTACCGGATAGCACACAGATGGAAGTTACTGTAGTCCAGAGATGGCCAACCTGAGGCCCTCCAGCTGTTGCAAATCTACAACTCCCAGCATGCCCAGCCAGCCTACAGCTATCAGCCTACAGCAAAGCATGGTGAGAGTTGTAGTTTTACAACAGCTGGAGAGCCAGAGGTTGGCCATCCCTGCTGTAGTCACATAGGTGTGACATTGAACTGTTTTCGGGGTGCCTTTTCTAGGCAATATAAACAGTGGATAAAAATAAGAATTAGGGCTCATGCACCAGCAAAGCTGTTTAGCTGTGCACAGAGGTCGTACGACTACATAGAATGGAGCCTCCTGGAATCGGGATAGTGCCATAGCCTTTGTCGAGTGCCATAAGTAAATATTCTTCTCTAAGTCCAACACTCTTTAACAGGGGTGCACAACCTGCAGCCCGGGGGCCACATGCGGCCCTTGATACCATTCTATGCAGCCCCCAACCATCTGGAGGCAGACATGTATGTCTATGTATTGTGGCTGCTCACATGTATCTTTCATCTATTTTCCCATTAGATGGGAGTCCTGGATGTGTAACTGGACATTTATGATATACTGTATGTTCAATATGCCATAAATATAGTATTTCAGTTAGTAATACCCCTTTAAGTTTTATTTTTGGCCAGTGGAATTGGTTCAGGCTGACCATGTGGCCCCCAACCAGAAAAGGTTGTGCACTCCTGCTCTATAACTACTATAATATTGTATAAATAATTAAAAATCCATGGCAAATTGGCAGTAAATATGAAGCAAATTCCAAATCCATAATATCTTAAAATTTCCATAATTTTTTTTCCACATTGCACTATATGTTGTTGCATCTGAAAATGGTCTTAAAGGGTTATTACAGCTTTTATGTTAATTTTTAGTTTGGCCACCAGAGCTCTTATCCTACAGTAAAAAAAAAGCCACTCACTTGCTCCCTGTGGCTGCAATCCAGGAGAGGATCTGGTCAAGCTCCTTCCAGTCCACAGCCAGTCCGATACTTCACGTGGTGTCACATGTACTGTCAGACTGGGGTGCCTTTGGTCTATCAAGGCCCACTGTAAAGCTACCTGCAAATATTACCAATAGTGCTGAGCGAGCACCTCTGTGCTCGTATGCTCGGGTGCTCTGGCTGAGCACTAGGGGGAATTGCGACTTCTCCTCTTTTACTCCTTTCACTCGTAAAAGTATACTAATTAACTGAATTTGTACGCATTAGCGCACAATGCGTAGCATTAGCATACAAATTCATATGCATTAGCGTACAATGCGTAGCATTAGCATAAAAATTTGTACTCATTAGCGTACAAGGCGTAGCATTAGCATACAAATTTGCACGCATTAGTGTACAATGCGTAGCATTAGCATGCAAATTCGTACGCATTAGCGTACAATGCGTAGCATTAGCATACAAATTTGTACGCATTAGCGTACAATGCATAGCATTAGCATACAAATCAACATTACAGTGAATGCCAGTACTCTCCCACATGTTTATTCGCTGTGTAGCAGTGAACAAACGTGCGGGGAAGAGACTCGAGCATTGCGCTCGAGTATACTTGGTGTTCGGCCGAACACCGAGCGGACCCGAGCGTAGGCATGCTCGGCCGAACATGCTCGCTCAACACTAATTACCAACCAACACAGTGACATCAGCAGCAGGACGCTACAAGATGATGGATTATGAGTAGGCTTGACTGAATAGACCTTTGGATTATGTATCTGATGTGGAGACCTTCAAATACTGGGTGGTACCTTGGTACTTAAGCCCACTTTGGATTCCTATTTCACATTGATTTTAAATATGCAGATATGAATACAGTAGTAATTCACCAAAGTCTCGTACAGCTTCGGGTGAAAGGAACTTTGGCTTCACGAAGCTAATACATTTTAATGCTGTACGGAAACAGCATTAAAATTGAAGTATTTGACCAAATCGACTTTGAATCTATAATCTGAATGTCGATTCGCTCAAGCCTAATTATGAGTGTCCCTGCAGTGACTTTAACCCTGAAGGTTCGTGGAAAAAAGAAGAGGCTGGGTGGTCTGCTTCTGTATATAGAAGTCATCTCAGGACCAGATGCTTCTGTAATAATATACTGAGAAGTCTTTAAAACAATCTAACCATTTTTAATACAAATATAGGCAGGATGAGATGTTGTACGCTGCCTATCTGTATGTAGTGTAATAAGAGTACTGTGCCATGTGTCACCTGTGAAGGGAGTGGAGGACTGGGGGCCCACCTTGCTCAGAGGCTCACTGGGGCATTTACCTGTTTTCCTGTGGGTCAGTCCAAGCCTGGTCTTGCAGCCAATCACTCACCTGTCTCCACTCCTCCAGCTCCCTAGTTCTCTTCACTGGTCTTCCTGTATTTGTCTGTCAACCTTGGCATGCTGCTGCTTTGGGACATGTCAAAGCTGAGGTCAATGACTGGCCACAATGTAACATGTGACCCCCCCCCCATCTGAAAGTTTACAAGCTGGGGGCCGTAAGAAGCTTGATCAGACCCTCGGTGCAGGAATGGAGTGAGGGAGGCAGGTGAGTGATTTTTTTCCTTACTTTAGGATCACATTGAAAATTCACATAAAGCTTAGAGATTTTAGAAAAGCACATTTCAGACTTTTTTTTGACAACCACTGGCTTATTGTGACACAAATTAGCATTACAGATACCGACTGATGGTGGACAACTGTCAAAGAGTTGATCAGTGCTGGATTTTTTTGAGTATTGACAGTGGCTCTAGTTGAAAAGTCATTCCTGCTGAATTCCATCAATAAGGGCCCAGTCCAGGCCGAAAATCAAGGCAGAAGTCAACCAGTCATTTTCTATAAATTGTCGGTTTAAGTTAGAACATTGTCGTCCTAGACCAACCACAGACCAACCATCAGCCATAAGTGGTCTGAAATCCATTATCTATAGCCAGTTTTATTCTTCCTTTTATATCTTAGCCTAAAGTCGGGTTCACGACCGTTTTCTGGATCATCAACGTCCACTCCTGTCCATGACCCCAGAGTGGTCTTACTGCCTAATTTTTTCATATGTTGTTTTCTTCTTGTAATTGAAAACTTGATGATGAAATATTGACATCTGCTTTTCAATCACTGATTGATCTCATTAATTAACAAAAAAAAAAAAAAAACAATAACAATGGATCCTGTCGATAAAACTGAATGTGGTCAAACTGGGGAAAACAAATGAAAACTGGCATCATTTTGAGTTCCATAGAAATGAATAAGATCCAGCAACAAATCTATCATGATCAGGTTATTTAACAGGAAAAGATTCTGGAGAAGCAGGGCTCCATCTATTGGAGATTTGAAAAGTATTCTAGAAAGTCATATAAATAAGAATTCCATGACATAATCTTATTATCTGAAATACTGCAATCAGGCTCTGTGTCTCCGGTATAATTAAAAAGGTTATCAGGTGGTAATAAATTATTTATAAGAGGCTCAGAGTGGGCTAAGAAAATAAAAGCAGCAATACTCACCTCACCAGTGTCTACTGCTCTTGTTCCAATTCTGCCGGTCTGCCCTTCCTGGTTCTTTTCAACATGCACCAAACGCTCATCTAATCACTGAGGTGGGTCGCCACTTTGGCTAGTAGTGGTTGAGTGGCCATTTCCTGCATATTGAAGGGGATCAGGAAGGAAAAAACAGCTGGAGCTGGACCCAAGAAGCACAAGATTAGAGTATCTGAAGGTAAGATGTCTAATGAAGATCTCATTGTGAGGTCAAGACTCATTGCAATAACAAATAATAATTTCTCAAGTACTGATATCTCCGCTTTCACTATGCATGCACAGCATCCTTGCTGTAGCAAAGCCATCTTTGACCTTCCAATCTCCATTATTGCTATGTTCTTTGAGCTGAAATGGTAAAAACAGTCACAACCAAACATCCTGACCAGCGGCAGCTTGAAGATCGGTGAACCCATGGATGACCTATCAGCATCTGATTGCATGGTCTTTGTCCTTGGTAAAACCAATTTGACCTATCGAATACTCACGCTCCTACATTTAGGTTTGTGCATTTCTCTCTTCTTTTGTTTTCTGTTTATGCGGCAAAGAAGAGGGAGAGGCGCTCATAGGGTAGTAGGTTCTTTTAAAGAATAGGTTGAAAACAATAAATTGTTAAGCTCACCTTTACGTGTTGTGCATACGCAGGCACAACACTCATAAGGCAAATGGTCAGTGCAGCCAGTATCGCTCACTTCTCCTCTGTGGGTTTGCCAGTCCTCCAGAGAAATGATAAAGTGAACAATAGAGGGATATGGACTGGAAAAGTCCGTAAAATTCAATACTTCTTGGCACAAAAACTCAACCTCAGTGTATTGAAGACAATTCCTTTTTATTGAGATGTAGATGACAACGCGTTTTGGAGTAAATACACTCCTTTTTCAAGTCTGCAAGTCTGTGACCCTGATCCAGATGGCGCAGTTTCACCAATATAACCATGTTATAACGGAAAATAATAAAGTGAAGTTCGGGTCCCTATTGATGTTAATGGGGTTAAGGGTTAAGTTCGGGTCCCCAACTCGAACTTTGACCTGAAGTTTGGCCGAACCCGGTGAACCCAAACTTCCATAGGTTAGCTCATCCCTACTTATCTGAGGTCTCATATGGGGGTCTGAAATGAAGGTCTAAAGGGGCTGTGATCTGAAGTCTGATATGGGGGTCTGATATGGAGGTCTAAAGGGGCTGTGATCTGAAGTCTGATATGGGGGTTCTGATCTGAAGTCTAAAATAGAGGGTCTGATCTGAGATCTGATATGGCGGTCTGATTTTAGGTCTAAAGGGGTTTTGATATAGAGGTCTGATTTGAAGTGTGATATGGGGGTCTGATTTAAGGTCTGATATGCGGGTCTAATTTGAGGTCTGATATGGGGGTCTGATCGGAGGTATGATATAGAATTCTGATCTGAAAGGCACACATTATAAGGGGGTATTCTTTGTACTGTGTACATTATAAGGGGGTATTTTTTGTACTGGGGTACATTATAATGAGGTATATTTTGTATTTGCACACATTATAACGGGGTATTTTTGTATTGGCACACATTAGGGGACATTATAAGGAGAATTATTACTACTGGTAGACTAGAAAACACAATTACTAGTACAGTCACAATGGGGGCATAATTACTATTTGGGGCACTGTTAACACTATGCACTTTGGCAGATAGTTATTTATATTGGTGGGACCACTACTGTGGGGGGGCATCGTGTCACAATATCAGCTTAGTGCAATTATTTTTGGGGGACACTATGTTTACAACACTATTACAGTCAGGGACACTATTTGCTGGGCGTAATTATTTTTTAGGGCACTGTGTATGAATAGAGGGCACTAACTGTGTGATACTAGTATTTTCAAGGGGACTGTTCTTGCGGTATAGTTTTAAAGAGCACAGCGAGCACAGTATTGGGGGTGGCAGGATGGGGTGTTCAGAAGGTTGGAAGATGATGGAAGTAGAAAAGTAGAAAAAAGTAGGAAACTAAGATGTCTGTTTGTCAAACTCTACAGAGACAAGAGATGGCTGAAAGAAATCATCATGGTGGTCTGGTTCAAATGGAGAAGATGAGGAAAGGGAACATCTACATCAGAGGACACGTCACAGGATGTAATTTGGTGCTGCTGTATATTACCCTGTATGTTTTGTAGCACTGTATGTAATGTTTTCCAAGTATGTCTTTAGCATTAGAAATGGAAAGAAGGGCTTAGGTTGGCATTTGGCATGGTTAGCCTCAGTTAGCAGAAAGGTTAGGCGCACCCTTGCCCCTTGCCACAAAGCACTGAGGGAAGGGGGGTCCAAGGTGAACTCTTGAACCAGGGCCCATTAACCTTTAGCTACGCCCATGGACCCTGAGGTACCCTTACAGTGGAAGCCGCCAAAGAATGACCCCATTTTGGAAACTACAACCCTCAAAGTCCCAAAGTTGAAATAAAAGTCCCAGATTTTTTATTTTCACTAGAGGTAACAGGAGAAAATGCACCCCACATTTGTTGTGCATTTTTTCCTGAATATGGCAACCCATATGCGGTAGTAAACTGCTGGGTGGTGACACAGCAGAGCTCAGAATGAAGGAGCGGCATCTGGATTTTCTAACATGGATTATTTTTTTCATTTACTGAGCTATGTGAGGGCTTATTATTTGCAGGACAAGTTGTATTTTTTATTATGGGGTACATTTGGCTTTTTTATCTCATTTTTTAGGAGGTGTGTTGGGCAAAAATTGCAATTTTTATGGGGGTTCACTATATGGTTTATATGATAACTTCATTCTGCAGATTGATATGATTATGATAATACCTAATATATATTGTTTTTTCACATTTTACTATTTTTACAATCACTTTTTATTAACATTTTGCATCGCAATATATCAACATCCATAACATTTTTATTTTTCTGCCAACTTAGGTATATAATGGCTTGTCTTTTATAGCATGGGTTTTATGTTATGTAGTTTTTATAGGTACCATTTTGGGGTACATAAGACTTTTTAATCACTTATGTTTTTTTTGGAGACAAGGTGACTAAAAATAGCTGTTCTTGAACATTTTTTTTTTCACAGCATTTACCTGATGGGGTAAATAATGTGATATTATTATAGAGCAGGTGGTTTTGGACACAATGGTACCAAATATGTCTGAGAGCCATATATATATTTATTTTTCTCGCAGTGGTCTTGTGTGAGCTTGTTTTTTGTGGGATGATGTAACTTTTTTTATCCATCATTTTGGGGTACATAGTACTTTTTCATCACTCGCACTTTTTTTGTGAGGAAAAGTGACAAAATGGCTCAGTCTATTTGTTTTTGTTTTTTTTCAATAATGCATGGCTTGCTGAGGGGGAAAGAGCCTTTTTTACACTTGAAACTTTTATTTTTTATAAAACCCTTTTTTATTTTTCTTAATTTAACTTTATTTTTTTACACTTTGTGTCCCCCATATGGTCATACAAGACCTTTGAAGGGCTTATATTATTATTATTATTATTATTATTATTAGTAGTAGTAGTAGTAGTAGTATTACTATTATTATTTCTGGTATGTTATTTATTATTATTATTATTATTATTATTATTATTATTACTGACAGAGTATCTCCTCATAGTAGCCCCAATTACAGGGGGAATACAGCCCCCAGAGAGGCTGTACACAGTTATGCAATGCTGTACTGTCTCACTGCTGAGCTGATCTAGGTCTAGTAAGACCCAAGCAGGTCCTGTGGTCACTCCCAGTGTTCATGATCGCTGGGTTTGAAACAGGAAGCAACATAGCACTTCCTGATCTGTATACACAGAGCTCTTTCAGCACTGTATATACAGTGATCTCAGAGTCCCGATTAACGTGGATCTGTGATCTCTGAATGGTCGTTCTACAATGGCCATTCAGAGAGAAATTCCCACTGTCCAGGATGTTTATAGTCTATGGGCAGTCTGGAACTGGTTAAACAAGTCTGAAAACCACTTTAAATTCAACAAACCTGGTTATATTCAAGTATTTGGACTTGCCTAGTAATCACTGACTTTAGGTGTTTCATTTAGTCACATTACCACAGATAAAATCCACCCCAAGCCATACAGTCTGCTTTTACAAACATTTATGAAAGAACGGCTTGTTCTAAAGAACTCACAGTACACTTTTTCAGGTGATGTTATTGTCCTAGGAGGTTAGCAGAGGGTTGGAAACTTTTATGAGCTATGCTCCTCAGCACTCCAGGACCCCACTCTGTAACTTAATATGGTCTCCAATTCATGGCTGAGTTGCTGTGGTTGCTTCCACTTTACAATAATACCACTCACAGTTGATTGTGGACTATCTAGGAGGGAAGAGATTTTGGAAACTGACTTGAGGCAGCAGAGGTCTTCCCTCCTAGATATTCCATGATCAACTCTGAGTGGTATTATTGTAAAGTGGAAGGAACCACAGCAACTCAGCCACAAAGTGGAGACCACGTAAAGTTACAGAGTGGGGTCATTGAGTGCTGAGGAACCAAATGCTTAACAGTCACGCACTGCGACCTGCAAACCAATCCAAACCTTCTCTGTGACTAACCTAAACACAAAAACTGTGCTGTGACGGGAGCATCATGGCATGAAGTTCTACGTCTGAGCAGCTGCTTTAAATCATCACACTGCAAAGTACAATGCCAAGCCTCATATGGAATGGTATGAGGCCCAATGCCGCTGGACTCCGGAGCAGAAACATGTTCTGTGGAGTCACAAATCACAATTTTCTATCTGGTGGCCTGGTGAACACGTCCGGATTGTAGCCCCCATAATTGTGAAAGTCAGTTTTCTATGCAAAAGAACAAGAAAACCGAGTGTCTCAAAAGAAAATTGCCATGTTTAGCTCAGTGGCCTGTATCAGGGTCTTGAGCATGTTCTTTCTCATTAGGGAGACTAACTGGTATGCATGAGGAGTATTGAAAAAAGCTAATTTGAATATCATTCCCAGAAATCCAAAGGTATACAAATTAGCTGTCCTTTGTGAAAAAGCATTCACTGAACAATTCTAGACTACCACCACTGGAAAATATTTATATGAAAAAGCACTGATTAAACAGTTTGAGACTACCACCAAGAGAAGCTCTTATTATGAAAAAGCACTTTCCCCTGGTGGTAGCCTCAAACAGTTATGTTTGGGTTTCTAGGAAATATATTCAAATTAGCTTTTCCTATGAAGAGAAAACACTAAATTCTATCTGATGCATGTAGAAGTAAGATATGGTAATTTGCATATATTTATCCCAGAAATACAGAGCAGCATTGGCTTAAAGGTAATGTGTTATCAGAAAATGACCTATTGTTTAAGTCAAGCTTTTATAAGCATGTTTTTTTTTATTTTGATGGTCTTATTTTTCATTTTCCATGTCACTATCTATATTTAAACAAAAAAAAAAATCCTGCAGTTTTTGCACTGGCCACTAAGTCTAATAATAGGCATCACTTCCTAGTCTTTAGATATCACTTTACTGTGGTAATCTCCTTATCATTACAGCCTCATTATTTGACCTCTGTGTACAGATAAGACAGGATCCACCATTCACAATAGGTAATATCAGCTTCCTCCTGACCTCTGTAGAGGTCACAGAGCATGCCTAAAAAAACTCTTCCATAGAAGTCAATGAGGTCCCCTCCAGACCATTGGGTCTATGGCCCATGGGGCTGCTGTAAAGCAATTTTCTAAATGCTGTTAAGAACAGCTCAGGCAAGATGGCAGCCCCCATAATCATGTTCAGGAAATAGAATAAAACAAATCTGCCATCAGAAAATTAAAACAGATAAGTTTCAGTAAGATCAGTAAAAAATGATGTGTGTTGCTACAGTATCTGGGTTTAACTGGTAGAAAAAAATTTCAGTGACACATTTCCTTAAACTACAATAATCCTCATGCATACTAGGTAGTCTCTCTAATGAGAATGTGCACCCCCAAGACCTTGGCAAAAACAACTTGGCCAACCAGGGTAATTTTTTCTTGAGATGCTGTTTTTTTTTGTATTTTTAGGAGAGCTGCCTTGCACATTTTATTCAATGAAGTGTTATATAGGGGCATTCAGTACTCTTGTTCTTTTGGAATGAGAATTGACTGCATGTCACATGGACTATTATGCATAAATCTCTCATATTACTTTTGATTAGTGTAGAACTGATTCATATCCGGATAGAATTTTAAAAAAAATTAGTTGCCTTGCACCCGAAACAAATTTCAAGAAATTCACTCATTTCTACTTCAAATAAATCTAGTAAAAAAAAAAAACGACAGATACGTAACAATGGAGAACCTTTGGAAGGAGGCAAATACTTTTTTCCTAGCTCTGTACTTTTCACCTCATTTCGCTCTGAAAGTACCATCCAATATAATAAAATTCTTTGGATGTCGTCTCATTCTTGAAATTCATTTAGCCATAAATGTTCCTTTTTTCTAGCCCGTACCTCGCCTGATAGATTGTAGTTCCAATTTATAAGGGTTGTGGTCTGATCCTGGATTCAAGGCAAGCAAAACATCCCCTTGATTGTTTTATTATACGTTTTCAGAATTCGCCCGTAGCCCACACCATTATCTATAGAAAGCATTTGGCGATTATTTTATTTTCTCCAGCCCATGAAATTAATGGCAACCAAAAACGACCTCTGAACACAACGACGTCTATACATCAAGTGCTTCTCTGTGTTACTATTTTTCTCAGTTTACTCGCTAATTTTTATTGGCCATTACCAGACTATAATCTAAAATGTATTAATTAGCAATTGGCATCTGTCACAACTGTTCTAATGTAAATGACAACAATTAAAGCCATCTGCTGCAGAATTTAGACTTATTGCAGGCTTTCTTTTAATTAGATTAAAATATATAGAAAATTTGGCAAACAGACAGTTTTTTGCCTGTCGGAATAAAGTAAAAACTAACCAGTTCCAGACTGCCCATAGGCTTTGTATGTCCGAGCAGTACACATTCATACCTGCAAGGACATTTTTGGATGTCCTAGCAGAGATGGCAGCTGCACGCAAATCGGACACCTTCAGGAGCCAATGGTCAGTGACAGCCAGGCTCCCCAATGAGAAAGCAGAGATGGTTTATTATCGTCCCTGCCTTCCGCATCTCCGTAGATACAGCACTCAATGAATGCTGTGTAAACAGATCAGGAAGAGGCCATGCTTTTTTTTGCGTCGGTCATAGTGATCATGTAATCACTGGGTAACTGCAGGAGCTGTTGGGTCTTAGAACACCCAGATCAGCACTGCAATGTATTGTATCTGTAATGCTAGGGCTAATATGTCTGTTTCAGTTACTGGAGAAATCAGCAAGTTAAAAATAAGAAAATGTTATATGCTCCCAATGAACTTGTGTGATCTTATAGGGGACAAAGTCCTAAACAAAAAAAGACAAAGATAAATAAATAAAAAAAAATTAAAAAGTAACTTTACTAAGGCAAACTGTATATCCCCATATGAAAATTGCCATAATAGAAAGGGGACCCAATCTTAAAAAAAGGATTTTAGTTGCATTTTATTTGCATGTCAAAAAATTAATAAAGAAAAGGTAAAAAATAGTAAGCCATTTTTTCCCTTTTTTAACATTTTCCAGGATATAAAAACTAAAAACATAAAATAGTAAAATAAAAAATGTTATAGAATTAAAGCCCCACACACCGCAGTTAAAGGGTTTCTGTCATCAGAATTTACCATACTAAACCAAGTGTCATTTGCAATACGCAAATGACACCGGATGACAGATCTTTTTGTTTTATACTTTTCTGTAAAGTTGTTAGTGAGAAAACTCCGTTTTTAAAATATGTAAATTAGGTCCCCTAGGTGCAGTAGGCGTGAACCCTGCATCTAGTAGCGGCCGTAATGCCTCCTCTTACCCCTCCTCCGTAGCGTTGATTGACAGGGCCAGGCAGCCAGCTCTTTCGGCTCCCGACCCTGTTCGAGTCCGAAATCCCGCGCCTGCGCATTGCGATCAGCAATCCGCGCATGCGCGTCGAGCCGCTGGCCGCCCGGCTCCCGGCTTCCTCAGGCGCAGGATTTCGGACTCGAACAGGGCCGGGAGCCGAAAGAGCTGGCTGCCTGGCCCTGTCAATCAACGCTACGGAGGAGGGGTAAGGGGAGGAATTACGGCCGCTACTAGGTGCAGGGTTCACGCCTACTGCACCTAGGGGAGCTAATTTACATATTTTAAAAACGGAGTTTTCTCACAAACTACTTTACAGAAAAGTATAAAACAAACATATCTGTCATCAGGTGTCATTTGCGTATTGCAAATGACACTTGGTTTACTATGGTAAATTCTGATGACAGAAACCCTTTAAAAAGAAACAAACATTAAATAACAGAACAAAGAAAAAGTTATGGCTTTCAAAAAAAAAAATGCCAGGAAGGACGGGGAAATGGATCAGTTTTGAACTGGTTAAAAGGTTATTCAGATTTAAGATCGGATTGTTTTCCCGAAATGTCTGGCATTGAGTTTAGACCTATTCACTTAAGTCATTTTTTTCTTCTTGTACAACCCCTTCTAAAGGGAACCTGTCATCACCTTGCTGTGACTGAGGGCAGCATGTCATCGATCTGTCACTTATCTGGTACTTACATAATAAAGTGTGTTATCTGTACTTGCACAGGATTAGGATTATAGGTTAGCCTACTACTGAATTATAGGGTTACTTTCACTCACTTTCTAATTAGTGGTGGTCTGACGGCATGGACCTCTACAATCTTGAGAATAAAGGGACTGCAGCTCTCATTTAGCACTTCACTGTTTTTCTAGCTGGTGTTGGTAAGTTTCTGTCTTAAAGGAGTTGTCTGGGATACTGATGACCTATTGTCCGGACAGGTAATTAATACTTGGTCAGTGGTGGTCTGACTCCCCTGCTGATCAGCTGCCTGAAGAGGCTGCAGTGCTCTGGTGGGCGATGTGGCCTTATCACAGCACCATACAGTGTTTAGTGGCTGTTCTTGGAATGGCAGCACAGGCCCATTTACTTGAATGAGACTGAGCTGCGCCCAGGCCATCTGACGGATGAAAGTGATGTCTTTGGCTTAGGAAGAGGCTGCAGGTAGGGGTAGCTGATTGGTAGGGTAGTTGGGAGTGGACCTCCTACTGATCAGATAGTGAAGTCCAACCATGAGGATAGACCATTAATATTAAAATCCCAGCAATGTGGCCCCTTCATTCCTAGGATCAGTTGGGTTTCCAGCCATCAGATCATAGTGATATGCCATCACCTTCTGTAATAGGATTAACCCTTTGCCTCTGAGACTATGCACAGATGATGCAGCCCCGATCAGTTAGATGTAGCATTCAGTTCTGCTACATGTGCATGGTGGGATGTGACTTTCCTTTAGCTCATTATAGATCTCTTGGGCTTTCTTCTCCAATGTCCTCATGTTCGCCGGTGTAGGAGCACAGTGTTTTGTTTTTTTTTCTAAAAGTGAAAGGCTATTAAACATAACTCAAATTAGAAACGGAAAGGCAATTTGTTATGCCACCCAGGGCGCACACGCCAAACATCTCAATGCTGCATTCACAGAGCAAACACAATTTAATTTGCCTCATATTTCATATAGCACAGCATTGCTGTTTTGCTCCTTACTTGGATCCTGACTCCCCTAAGGGTTCATTATATGCAGCCGGCTGGATATAGTCATCTGTAACTTCTTTTATCAATATCAACTCACACATTGTTATTGTTATTTTTCCCAGGCCTGAATTATTAATTTCAGATCATTAGGCCTTTCTGCTGCAATTGAAGAAAAACTGTAAGTATTGGTCAGCCAGTTCCCAATGTAATAAGCGTTCATAATATTTCTGAGGAGCATTAGTGCAGCAAGGAACAAACTTGAAGGAATAAGCAACCCAGGTGGTACACAGTAGATCAGATACTTAGTACGAGCTGTATCCAAAATCTTCTAGAGGCAGGCAAGCAAAAAACATACACAACTTTTTAGATTCAGGTTAATAAAATTTTTTCAGTGATAAATGTATTATTACTGTGGGTTCAAAAGAGGTCTCTGAGTCCCCTGTGTGAATGGAGTGGCGGTGCACATGTGTGACCATCACTCAATATACTTCTATGGCACTGCCAAGTACCGATCTTGGCCATCTTTGTCAGTCCCATAGAACTGCATGGAATGACGTTGGTCATACATGCGCTCTTCTGCTCCAGGAGTCAGACCCCCAGAGATCATACCTGTGGAGTGGTGGTAAATGTTGTTCATGGGCCAACCTCTTCAAACTCGGTTTACATAAAACCCAGAAATACCTCAAAGGTTTTTCATACCGGCAAATGGCTCTGAACTCTACCACCTCATTCGGTCCAATTCACCATGAAAATCTGAACTCTTGTTAAGCATGAAATACTACTGAAGAAGGCCTATTTATGTCCATGTTCGTGTGTATAATGGACTATACACAAAACCATAAAAGTAAATGGTGTCATGCACACCTCCGTTTGTCCACACAAACCGTCAGAAACTCAAAGCATGCACTCCTTTGGTCTGTGTCTTATGGAACATGGACCTGGAGACAACTGGAGACAAAGATCTCTGGGGTTCACCAGGTCTCTGTCCTACACAGACATAAGTTGGGGCAAAGTTGGCATTTCTGGGGCTCTAAGCAAAGTTATGTCTAGGGTCACTGTCCCATCACAACTCTAAGCTCTGCCCCATCAGCCCACTAAGGTCTGTCCCTGTCTGCACTCTCTCATTCTCTCAGCTTAGTAATGTAGCTTGGGCACTTCTGCCACTGCGCTACAGGTGAGAAGTACCCTACCTGGGCCTTTGTGTAGCTGAACTGGCGACACAGGTGGTACAGTAAGTCCACCCCTCTAGTTCCTTCAACCAACAACTTGTGGCCAGCAAGGGGCGCCCTATTCTCTGGTGTCCAAGCATTTGCTTGGTTTGCATGGCAGTAAACTCTACGGCCATACATACAGATGTTCTATTGAAAGAAATTGCCGAATTGCAACCATTTTTAATTTGGGCATCTGAATCAGGCTGAAGGCTACTATCCTGTGTCCCATGGACATGACATCTGTAGGGCTGCAGAAGTAAAAGGTGATTTTCCTCCCCACTTTCCAATATTGGACAGGGGACAGAGGTCTGAGCAGGTATTTTGGGTGAGCTCTCATCTTATTAGAAGCCCTACATTAGGTATCACATTATTAGAAGCCCTACATCACATTGCAGGAGCAGAGTGCAGTAATATAGTTAAGAATCTGTACAGTGACAGAGCACTCCCAGAGATTTATGAAGTTATTTTCACGTGAGTCTATGCAAATAGACAAAAGAAATGTCTCCTTCTGGGTGATTCGCAATAAATTTCCTGCCTCTGTAAAGTTATTGTGGAAATTGTCTTGAGTTATGCTTAAAATTAATGAGCGTAATTTCACTGTGAAGATTACAGCATGCAAACCATTATTTCTCTTTCATGAGTTCCTGATATATTTTGTTTCCAATCTTTACGCTCTAGGTTCCTTAACCGTTTCAGGACCAGGCCAACCAGGGTAAAGCCCGTTTTCAGAACCTGACACAGTTTGGCTGTTTTTCACATGAATTTTTTATTTTTTTGGGGTACCAACTTTTTATACCCATTGGGGCACATTTATTAAGACCAGCATTTTAGACACCGGTCTTAATAAGCCCCTGCGGTGGTGGTGGACCGCCAAAGCCATAACTTCACGTATAAACTGCTGATTCTAAATGTAAGACAGCTTCCGAGCTGTCTTAATTTTAGACCATTTTCTATGCTTAAACCAGGTGTAAAAAATGATGAATGAGACGAGCCAGTTGCCCCCCTTTTTAGACCTGTCGTGAGTGGGGAAGAAGTTGTAGATTCTGCTGCAAAATGGCGTGCAACTGAATCTGCGCCAGATATACACCACAAAAGTGGTGTATATGTCTTTGTAAAGAACCCCCATATTGTATGCTTATAAATGTAAAAAAAATATTTAAAAAAATATGCCTTTTCACATTTTAGCTTTTTTGTTTCTGGCAATAATATAATATGACCCTAAAATAGACTTTTTGTTTGCGTTTGTCATAGTCTGCAGTAAATTTCGATATACAGTGTGGGATTACATTTTGGGTAATCCGGTCTTTGCACGGGGAACTGTTTCTTGAAGTGGGTTATTTTTATGTATTTTTTAAATTTTTTTTCCTGTTTTTAATTTTATTATCTCTCCCTCAAAAGTAGGAAAAAAAAACAATTGGGGTCCTAATATGGTTATGTGCACAGCAGCCCCTGTGAGAGGGGTAATTTGCCCTTTTGTAGTGACAATCGGGCTGTGCTTGGTCTACGTAGACTCCTAGAACTGGCAACCCAGTAGGGGCCAACAGGGGCAGGGCAGAGCTCATTGAGCCCTGTGCAGAAGAAACTTAAGAAGACAGAAGCCATGAAAACATCTCAGTCTTTGACAGTCATAGACCTTACAGCTGCTAAAGCCCATGCCTTAAATACTGTATACTGTGGAGAACAGATTTTTAGAGATCTGGACCGCCTGCTGTAAATACGATGGGTAGTCCTTAACCGCTTAAAAGGGTTGTACAGTGCTATAATACTAATGACTTATGCTCAGGATAGGTCACACCAATTTCAGATTATCAAGAGTTGGACTCCCAAGACCCCTACTGATCCACTGCTTGAATGGATCGTGGCACTCGTGCAAGTGCTGCCTCCTTATCTACATGCTGTCTAGCTTGTAGCACTGGTGCAGTATAACTACAACTGCTTTTCCTGTTCACTTCCAGTATTCTATTGTTTTATCATAGATAACTATTTTCAGATTGGAGCTAATCAGCCAATCATTATGGACTTGTCTCCTGGCAATGCCAACTAAAACCCAATTTTGCCAATTTTGCCAGGGCAACCCAAGGCCAGCCGACAGCCACTGCATTGCATTAGTAAGACCCCAATCCAATATTATGCCATACCAGGGCTCATTAATATTAGTCAATATACAGAAAACTAGCAAGAAAGACATAATTCTTCTTGCTCTGTTCTATGTAAAACATGACAAAAGCATCTGATTCCCTCCAGATTTAGCTTCAACCTTTCAAGGGTTTCAAATGGGATTGTCAAGTTAAGGGTGTATTCCAAAAATGTATATTCCTGCATTTCTTGTTCTGATGCTATATATTAGTAAATGGGATTAGCTTGATGAAACTACACATATGGTATAATAAAGAATTTCATTAGAGATGAGCGAATTGATTCAAAAATTCAACCTAAATTTTTGAAAAGTTTTGAATCTTTACGATTCAATTCAGGAGAATCAAAGATAGAAGAGTAGAGATGAGCAAAGTTAGAATCGGCCCAAATTAGTCAACCGAATTTATTTGGATCCAAATCCTTTTTCTATCCAAATTGACACTGCTCCAGTTGGCCTGAAAAGTAGTGTATAACACTCTGAGGTCTCCTAATCCTAGCAAGAAAGAAATGCTTCTTCTTGTTCGGTTCTATGTAAAACATGAGAAAAGCATCTGATTCCCTCCAGACACAGCTTCAACCTTTCTTGGCACATTGACCACAATCTACATGATACGTCCTATGGGATCATAAGGCTTCTATACAATGTAAACATTTAGAGCTAATTTCAGGATCAATACGTAGCTGTTAGCAAGAAGCCCATGTTAAAGGAATCCAGGTATTCTTATACCATGTATCTTCATGGTCTTTCTGTTGACCATGAAGAATAATATTTTACAAAAAGTTTTGTCACCTTGGCCATTTAGAAAGAAATACAATATCAGCTACTTTATTGTCTTATCGAGAAGATCTTGTAGACTGTTACTGGAGAGAGGTCGCCATGCCCACCCATGTGTCACGAGTGGTCTTGCGTCTGGAATCAGACGTTCTGCGCGGCTTTCTAAGTGACAGGTTTGACAGGCTATTCCCTGTGGTTTGGGTGCTGTTCACCACACCCCTTTCCCTCAGCTGTTGCCGCTGGGCAATTAGCTGTCTCCTACTTACCTCTTCCTCTCCCAGTATCCCTTGCGGTTTATATCTGCTACATACCTGGTTGAGAGTGGTGTGGATCTCGGCTGAGATCCTGTTGCTGAGTTCTACTTAAAGTTAAGTGTTTTCCCTTCCTTTGGTTATTCCTGTTTGAGTCTCCTGTTCCTCCTTACGCTTGGAGGAACAGGTTACTCTCTTGTGTCATTAGACTGCAGGGTGTTCTAGGGTTTATTCAGATTAGGTTCCTGTGTATGAGCTTTCCTACCACCCGAGTTAGTTCATACTGGTAGCCAGCTAGGGCCTAGTCTTAGGGGCCCCCACTCTCAGGACATACTATCACATAGTGTACCGGCTTCCTATGACACTTTGGGTGAATATTCCCCTAGGTTGATGTCTGGGGATGAACCTATGCAATTAGGGGGAGCCACTTCTGTAGCCACCCGCAATCATCTTGGTAATAAAAAGGGTGTGTGTTTTTTCTGTGGTCAGAAAGGACACTTTATCAATGTATGTCCATGCTTCCTATCTCTAAAGGAGAGAAAAGAAAAGGGGGCGTTGAATTCTCATCTCACTCTTGGTGGAGTGGGTAGGGAGACTGAAAATGTGCATTTGTCTTCATCCTGCAGTACCCGTTTTATCCTGACTGCCGAGGTGGCGCTAGAATCAAAGGTTGTGAAAATTGAGGTGTTTATTGACAGCGGGGCAGGGGTGAACTTGATTGATGCTCAGTTTGTCCGTATGCATGGATTGTCACCAAGTTCTTTGGATAAGAGGATTTCTGTGTTTGCCATTGATTCTGCACCTCTCTCTCAGAAGTGTTTGTCTCAGATGGTGCATGATATCAAATTAAGAGTGGGTGAATTTCATCAGGAGCTTATTTCATGTTTTGTGTTGGAAGGTCTTCCTGCTCCTGTGGTTCTGGGTTTACCGTGGTTAAGCAAACATAATCCGTCCATTGACTGGCATACTAGACAAATTGTGGATTGGGGCGATTATTGTGTTGACAATTGCCTTAATACATCTTTTTCTGCTTTAACCACTAAGACTCTTCCTTCTTTTATATCGGATTTCTCTGATGTATTTTCTGAAGGTGGATGTCAGGATTTACCCCCTCACCGGGAATACGATTGTCCTATCAATCTTATCCCTGGAACAAGATTGCCTAAATCTAGGCTGTATAACCTTTCTGGACCTGAGAGAACGGCCATGAAGGAATATATTGCTGAGAGTTTGGCCAAAGGACATATTAGGCCTTCCAAATCTCCTGTGGCAGCAGGGTTCTTTTTTGTTAAAAAAAAGGACGGATCCCTTAGGCCATGTCTGGATTTCCGTGAACTCAATAGGATTACTGTCCGTGATCCGTACCCCCTTCCTTTGATTCCTGACTTGTTTAACCAGATTGTGGATGCCAAGGTGTTCTCCAAGTTGGACTTAAGGGGGGCATATAATCTGGTCAGGATCAAGGAAGGGGATGAATGGAAGACGGCCTTTAACACTCCTGAGGGCCACTTTGAGAACCTGGTCATGCCTTTTGGGTTGACCAATGCTCCTGCTGTCTTCCAGCATTTTGTTAATGACATTTTTCATCATCTTGTGGGGAGGTTTGTAGTCGTGTATTTGGATGACATACTAATCTATTCTCCAGATATTGTGACACATCAGGATCACGTGAGGCAGGTGTTGCAAATCTTAAGAGATAACAAGTTGTATGCAAAATTAGAGAAATGTGCTTTTGCTGTACATGAGGTGCAATTCTTAGGATACCTGCTTTCATCTTCAGGTTTTCGTATGGATCCAGAGAAGGTCTGTGCTGTTCTGAACTGGGACCGACCTGAAAATCTGAAGGCTCTTATGCGATTTTTGGGGTTCACCAACTATTACCGAAAATTTATTAAGAACTATTCGACTATAGTTAAACCCTTAACTGACATGACTAAGAAAGGGACGGATGTCTCTGTGTGGTCTGATGCAGCATTGCAAGCCTTCTCTGCTGTAAAGGAGTGCTTTTCCTCTGCCCCTATATTGGTGCAGCCAGATGTGTCACAACCTTTCATTGTGGAGGTTGACGCATCCGATGTGGGGGTAGGAGCTGTGTTATCACAGGGCCCGTCACCTGGTAAATGGCGCCCATGTGCTTTTTTTTCGAAGAAACTCTCTGTGGCGGAGAGAAATTATGATGTGGGTAACCGAGAGTTACTGGCCATTAAGTTGGCTTTTGAGGAATGGCGTCATTGGTTGGAAGGGGCGAATCATCCAATCACGGTATTCACTGATCACAAAAATCTGGCTTACCTGGAGTCGGCTAGACGACTTAATCCGAGGCAGGCCAGATGGTCTTTGTTCTTCACCAGATTCAATTTCATTGTCACATACCGTCCTGGGGTTAAGAATGTGAAGGCGGATGCCTTGTCACGTAGTTTTCCCGGGGGTGGTGATTTTGAAGATCCTAGCCCTATACTGTCTGAAGGAGTGGTGATATCCGCTCTTTACCCTGATCTTGAGGCTAAAGTGCTTGAGGCCCAGGGAGATGCGCCGGAGTCTTGCCCTCCCGGGAAGTTGTTTGTCCCTTCTGATTTGCGTTATAAGGTTTTTGAGGAGCATCATTCTTCGGTGCTTGCGGGACACCCTGGGAGTAAATCCACTGTCGACCTCATCTCTCGTAGATTCTGGTGGCCAGGTCTGCGTAAGTGTGTTGAGGAATATGTGTCAGCCTGTAGTGTCTGCGCACGCTCTAAGGTGACACATACTCGTCCCTCTGGACCCCTACTTCCATTACCCATCCCGTCCAGACCATGGACTCACCTATCCATGGACTTCATCACTGATCTGCCTGAGTCGTCTGGTAAGACAGTTATTCTGGTGGTTGTAGATCGTTTTAGTAAAATGGCGCACTTTATTGCATTACCCGGACTCCCCAATGCTAAAACTCTTGCACAAGTGTTTGTTGACAATATTGTGAAACTTCATGGCATTCCCACTGACGTTGTCTCTGATCGTGGGACTCAGTTTGTGTCCAGATTCTGGAGGGCGTTCTGTACTCGGCTCGGGGTACAACTGTCTTTCTCCTCTGCCTTTCACCCCCAGACGAATGGACAGACTGAGCGTACCAATCAGAATCTGGAGACTTATTTGAGATGCTTTGTCTCTGAGAACCAGGAGGAGTGGTCCTCGTTTTTGTCTCTGGCTGAGTTTGCCATAAATAATCGCAGACAGGACTCCACTGGTAAGTCACCATTTTTTGGTGCATATGGCTTTCACCCGCAGTTTGGCACATTTTGTGGTTCTGATACTTCTGGTATTCCTGAGGAAGAACGTTTTTCGTCATCATTGTCTTCCATATGGCGAAAAATTCAAAGTAACTTGATAAATATGGGTAACAAGTACAAACGTGTGGCTGACAGGAGACGCATGAATGGTCCGGACCTAAATGTGGGTGATTCTGTGTGGCTGTCTACTAGGAACATTAAGTTGAAAGTTCCTTCATGGAAGTTGGGTCCAAGATTTATTGGCCCATATAAAATCACGGCCATTATTAATCCTGTAGCATTTCGTCTTGAACTTCCTCAGGCCCTGAAAATCCATAATGTGTTTCACAGATGTTTGTTGAAGAGGTATGTTGAACCTCTGGAGCCATCTCCCTTGCCACCCGCGCCTGTCTTGGTGGATGGTAATTTGGAATTTCAGATTGTCAAGATCATTGATTCTCGAGTTCTTCGTGGGACCCTTCAATATCTGGTTCATGGGAAGGGTTATGGTCCTGAGGAGAGGTCATGGGTACCGGCATCTGACGTGAATGCCAGTCGTTTGGTAAAAGCCTTTCACAGATGTCACCCTGATAAAGTTGGTCCTGGGTGCCCGGAGGTCACCCGTAAAAGGGGGGGTAATGTCACGAGTGGTCTTGCGTCTGGAATCAGACGTTCTGCGCGGCTTTCTAAGTGACAGGTTTGACAGGCTATTCCCTGTGGTTTGGGTGCTGTTCACCACACCCCTTTCCCTCAGCTGTTGCCGCTGGGCAATTAGCTGTCTCCTACTTACCTCTTCCTCTCCCAGTATCCCTTGCGGTTTATATCTGCTACATACCTGGTTGAGAGTGGTGTGGATCTCGGCTGAGATCCTGTTGCTGAGTTCTACTTAAAGTTAAGTGTTTTCCCTTCCTTTGGTTATTCCTGTTTGAGTCTCCTGTTCCTCCTTACGCTTGGAGGAACAGGTTACTCTCTTGTGTCATTAGACTGCAGGGTGTTCTAGGGTTTATTCAGATTAGGTTCCTGTGTATGAGCTTTCCTACCACCCGGGTTAGTTCATACTGGTAGCCAGCTAGGGCCTAGTCTTAGGGTCCCCTGCAGGAGGTGACCAGTTCCCTGGTTTTGTCTGTTCCCATCCCTCATACGCTCGGTGTGGCTTTTCCCCCCACACCCGAGCGTGACACCATGTTTCCTCATAAATCATTTTGAAGGATTTTAAATGGTATTGTCAAGTCAAGGGTATATTCCAAAAGTGGATATTCATGTATTTCTTGTTCTGATGCTATATATTAGTAAATGGGATTAGCTTGATGAAACTACACATATGGTATAACAAAGAATTTCATTACAGATGAGCGAATCGAATGGGAAATTCAACCTATATTTTTTAAAAGTTTTCATTCTGTGTGATTCAGTTCGGGAGAATCAAGGACACAAGACAAGCGAATCGCTAAAAATCTGAAGCAAGCTAGATTTGGTCCGAATTGGTCAACCAATTCAATACGGGTCTGAAACATTTTTGTATCCAAAGTGCTCCAGTTGGGCTGAAAATGAGTGTATGAAACTCTGAGGTCCCCAAGGCCTCTTATTTTTTTTTCACTTGTTTTCTCTAATTCTCAAAAATTTGCCAGCAACAAATCACCAAATATTCAGATTAGGATTCATCTCTAATTTTTCAAAATTCAGGTTAAATCCAATGTCTTTAGAAATGAGAATTTCATCTGCACATGAGAGACAGAGATTACCTTCTAGGAAATCCGAGGACCTCAAATTTATTTGGATGGTTGATTCGGCCAAATGAGAGCCAAACTAAATTTAAAGAAATTCGCTGTAGATTTCATGTATAGCTTATGATTGAGCAGGAGTTGAACTGCTTTCTGGTTTTCCTGTTAGTCCATCACTAGCCTCATTCTGAACCATGGGACCTGGAGTAATTATTTTATCATGGGGAGAAATGATTGGTAGTACGATCATTCATCCCCATTCAGTTTCCATTTGTTAGCTGTCACCTGTTTATATAGGGTAATGTGCTGATTAGTGTTGAGCGAATCGAAGTCAAGAAAGTGGAATTCGATCTGAATTTCAGGAAAAATTTGATTTGTCACAAATCTGAATTTCTTGGTGCTTCATGGTATCAAATCCATTTTTCCTGAAATAGTGGTGAAAAAACCAAACATACTGACCTCATCTATTTGATCGTAGAGAGGCCGTCGTGGCCATCTTGATTGAAGAAAATGTGCATGCTGATGTGTGTCCTCACCATGTCAGCGTGTTGATGGGCGTGATGATGTCATCAGTAATGACGTCACCATGCCTGACCAGCGTGATGATGTGGTGATGTCATCACGTCAACGAGCCAGAGATTTGGAGCATTTTCTTCAATCAAGATGGCCGCGATGGTCTCTCCGCGATCAAATGGATGAGGTGGGTATGTATTTTTTTAACCCATGATTAAGCCCGCAACGTGACTCTCAGATGCCAAGATCAATGTTGAATGCGGCATCTGAGGGGTTCAATGACAGGGGGCAGCAGGATCACTTGCCCCATCATTGGGCCCGCTATAGACAAGGAATGCAATACGTAACGAATCTGAATTTGTTGTCAAAGTTCGGAGAAGCAGCCAAGTAACATTTTTTGAAAACTTCGCTCATCATCAGTGCTACTGCTGATTTTTAGTGGCATGTAAAAGATGTGATCGCCCGTTTGTCACATGTACTGTACATTTACAACTGGGCAGCGTAAATTAACTTCTACTCAGGAGATATCCTACATGTGCTTTCTACTTCACAGATACTCTGTAATACAGCAACCTGTTTCCATACGGCTTCCAAAAATAAGTCCATTTTTTTCTGAAGCAGGTGCATCCGATGGAACAGTTTGTTTGCACAATTAATATTCTAAAACACAGAATGTAAATAAACAGGAAAGGCACAATGGAATTGAGGATATGTGCTTAAGATTCATTGGTTATTATATCCCGCTGAATGACAAAGGGGATGCTGAGTAATTGAAGATGCATTCAGAATAAACGGTATGTTATGGGAGAATGGTTAATAATTGATTGCTTTGTAGAAAGGTTATGTTACCAAGATAAAAGGAAACGGCCAAGTCCAACTGGATGGAGCTTATGTTTTCATCATTAAATCCACTTTGCAATCGCCATGTTCTCATTACCAATCACATTGGATCTAGGTGGCCTTAGTTGTCATCTCAATGCCTATTTAAAACAGGATCTCACATGAGGATTTCACATTTAGGATACTTTCACACATAGGGGCACTTTCATTTAACCCCTGTAATTCACTTCTCTTAGGTCAAAAACTTTGGTGCCCCACTTGATTTTTCACCACACTCACCAATATTTGAAAAAGTAGGTGGCACAGGGCTGGGACCCGCAGCCATATCGAGAACTCAGCCCCCGAAAGTGGTGGAGGGCACACTGCGCATGTGCAGGCGCTCTCCATTCATTTTCTGTGGGGCAGCCGAAAATAGCCAAGCACTTACTCAGCTATTTCCGTCGAACCCATAGAAGTGAATGGTGGCCGGTCATGCGCAGTGCGTTCCCATTCACTTCGATAGGGAGAGCGCTTGGTGGTGGCCGGACCGCAGTCCTCCAGTCACCACTTTGCGGAGCTCCGTTCCCGTTATAGGTGCAGGTCCCATCGGTGGGACCCTAGCAATATGCCCCCATTGTCTGAGATGAGACAACCCCTTTAAGGGGTTGTGTGCCTGTTTCTATTCATGTGAGTGCTTCTTCCACTTCATTACACTACACATCATCTCCGCTGCAGCGGTGGTACTCGCTCCTTTCGAGTGAATGGTGCAAGCCCATTCCATTACAATGCACCGCTGTATCTTCCGAGATAAAGTGCAGTGTGATGAAGGGAAAGCACTGCTCCCATGGAGCTCCGACTCCTCTTCAAACAGCTGATTGGCTGGGGGGCTAGTTGTCAGACCCTCACTGATCAGATATTGATGACCTACAAACAGGCTGCACAACCCCTTTAAGGAGAGGCTTCTCAATGAAGCTGAGCTGGATAGGTACTCACTTCCCTATTTAAAAATATGTTTTTTTTTGTTGCAATGTTTTTTTTTTGTTGTTGTTTTTTTGTAATGAAGGAGCCCATTGCTTGTTCTTACTAATTAATGATTTTTTTTTTTTTTACCTTTCAGGCCTGAGCGATACCTCAGATGATGAAAGAGTGATACCCCAGCTGATGACCTGCGTTACTATTCATCCCATAGGGCAGGGATCAGCAACCTTCGGCACTCCAGCTGTCCTAAAACTACAAGTCCCAGCATGCTCCTTTCATTTCTGTGGGAGTTCAGAGAACAGCCAAGCAAGTGTGCATAATGGGAGATGTAGTTTCAGAACACTTAGAGTGCCAGAGGTTGCTGATCGCTGCTATAGGGTTTTTAATAGAGATGAGAGAGGTCTGCAACAGGTTGATTACACTTTCCTGTATCAGACTTGGGCAATGGTTAAACGGATGTGGAGTAAAGTCAATTGTAGTTGCAAACAAGGAGACCAAGGAGACTGATCCAAATAAATGTCCATAAAAGTCCAGCAAGCACTGTGTATGCATGTGATATTTGGGTGCCTACATACTTTCAGCCATATTTTCTAGCTCTATTTTCAAATGCACAGTATTTAACAGCTGATCCTTGCTCCACCTTGTGGCAAATAATAAGATGGCAATGGAAATGTAAGGGATGATCAGATCATTTTACATATAAATTATTTTTTTGTTTCTCTGTCTTAGACTCCGTTCATAGAACATTTGAGGTACAGTATACGTTGGGAGGATTTCCATGTATACCTCTGATGGAAGGCTCAGACACAAAGGCATGCGGTGACAAACCTCGCCTTAAATGTTAAAAAGATTATACACTGTGTTTATGATGATATATTTGAGATGTGTTGAGACCTTTTCCGGCACATATGTCAAATGAGCACTGCAAACATACAGTGTGAATACAACCTTATAATGACGTTTTATTGCAGGTGCTAGCAAAGTCGCTCTTGCACCTCCATAACATAATTACTGAACATTTTGCACCTATATTTTACAATGCATCAAGTCCTGTTCTACCCATATGAAATACATTTTGCTGTATATTAACAAACTACATACAATAATTTCCCTAAAATCAGGGCCGAATTAACCATGGTGCCCGTGGAGCAACTGCTCCAGGCCCCGTAGTAGGGGAACCGTTACTAGGGGGCCCCCAGAAGCAGCATCCTGAGCAGACCTCATTATAATTAAAAGGGTATTCCCATGACATACAATGGGGGCATATCGCTAGGATATACCCCCGTTGTCTGAAAGTTGCATCCTCCATTCATTTCCCCACTCCGTTCTCCTTGTAGGTGCAGGTCCCAGAGGTGGGATCTGCACCTATCAGACAATGGGGGCATATCCTAGTGATATGCCTCCATTGTCTATGATAGGACAACCCCTTTAATAGAGTCTTTTCAGCTCCATTAGTTTTAGTTTTGTGCTGAATCCGGCACTACTTTTTTTTTTCATTGTTCTGTTTCTGTTAAAGTGTAGAACAATAGAATGTGATAACTCTCTTGTGAACCCAACCTAAAGGCCCTTTTGAACGGGCCGATGTGTCTCCCTGCCCGAGCGCCGATCAGCGATATCGGCGGTCATGCAGGGAGCCTTTACACGGCCCGATGAATCGAGCGCCGGGCCGCACGAGTGATCGCTGTATCACTCGTGCAGCTGGGAAGCTCCATACTGTCAGGCGCACATCGCCTGTTTACACAGGGTGATGTGCGCCCGACAGATTGGATCTTTTGTACAAACCAAAAGATCCAATCAGCCGACGAACGAGCGTTTTGCTCGTTCGTCGGCTGATTAGGGCCACTTTTACACGGGCCGATTATCGGCACTAGCGTTCCTAGGAACGCTTTTTCGGCCGATAATCGGCCCGTGTAAAAGGACCTTAAGTGTAAAGGCTGTATTTAGGGGATGTAAGAACAGTCTTATGTGCTCTCTATATCTCTCCCCTTCTCTCAGTGCATAGTGAATGCACCGTCCACGCATGTGATGCTCATATATGACTATAATTAAGATATACGTACAGTATGTAGAAAATATTATATCTATAGTACAAACTTGCCAACTCAGCTGGAACATCAGGGAGGCTTCTGAAAAAGAGGAGACCTCCTGAACTCCCAGAGGGAACGGTAAATCCCCCGCACAGGACATGGAGGGCACATCATGAAAGGGGACATACATGGAAGGAGGTGGAGTCTTAGGAAAAGAAAAACAACCAACTTGTTAACATTGGCAAGTCTACTTATGTATGATGCACATTGCTCTGAAATTTCCTCCTGGTTTACTCCATTAGCATTGTATTAGGCTAGTTTCACACGAATGTTGTGTTTTATGGTCCGCAAATTGCGGATCCGCAAAAAAAAAAAACGGATGACGTCCGTATGGCATCCGTTTTTTTGCGGATTCATTGTAACAATGCCTATCCTTGTCCGCAAAACGGACAAGAATAGGACATGTTCTATTTTTTTTTGCGGGCCACGGAACAGACATACGGATGCGGACAGCACACAGTGTGCGGTCAGTATTTTTTGCTGGCCCATAGAAATGAATGAGTCCGCATTTTATCAGCAAAAAATGCGGATCGGAGCCCGCAAAATATACTGTAGTGTGAAAGAGGCCTTAGTCTTACTAAATGTCCTCCATTATGTGTTGGAGAAGGACTTTGTGTTAATTAGGGGGTCCCCAATGAATGGAGTGCTCCATACTCCAAGGACCTTTAATCTGGCTCTGCCTAAAATATGTACCTCCAAAATAGGGGTACCAGGGGTGTAACTAGTGATAACAACATCGGGTGGGCTAAAAAAGAGTGTCATACATGGGCCCGCGACCCCAGTAATGCCAAACCATGACCACTACTAGTACCATTAAATAGGGATTGAATTAAGGATGAGTGAACCTGTTTAAAAAAAAAATTCAGGGCTGATTCAACAAATTTTCAAAAGAAATTTGGATTCGGACCCAAATATTTTGTCACAAATTGAAGTTACTCACATTGCCTTGAAAGTTGGTATATAACACTCTCTGGTCCACTAGGACACATATTTTTTTTGTGGAAGGGTGAGAGAGAGGCCTTATGCGGGATGCAAACACAGAAACACATGAAATTTTTTTATTTGAGAAGCATTCCTAATTCATTCATAAAACTTCTCTAGAAAAGAGAGGTAGTCCCCCCCCTTCCCCCCCTCCCAAAAAAAAAGTTTTGTTTGGCTGCCTGAGAAGCCTTGGTTGGGTTACTATTTCTTGTTATGAAGGATGCCAAGTATGCATGAGGAGTAGGGATGAGCGAACCCGAACAGCAGTTCAGGTTTGTACTGAACTTTGAAAGTTCAGGTACCAGGACCCAAACCTGGACTTTTTCATTGAAGACCGGGTTCGGTGTTTGGGTGATTTTATTATTTTCATTATAACATGGTTATTTCAGAGAAAATAATAGCATTCTTAAGACAGAATGCAAAAGAATATGGCCATTTAGGGGTTAAAAAAGAAACAACTCACCTCATCCACTTGAGGTTTTTTTTTTAACCCCTGAATGGCCATATTCTTTTGCATTCTGTCTTAAGAATGCTACTATTTTCCAATAACACCTTTAGAGATGTGCAAATCTATTCGCCGCATTGTAGATTCGTATTGAATTTGTATTATTCGTAAATCTTCGCAAAATTTTACACGCTAACGATAGATACGATACGTATGAAACGTAAGAAACGTTTGCATTTTGTGTGAGGCGGGACAATGACGATACGCCCACGCAAGAGCGGGAAAGTGAATATAGGCCCTCCTCCGAACTGGAAAAAAACAGCCCGGCCCACTGGGATCTAACTGTTTTGCATGTATAGGGAGTGAAGACTCCTCCCTCAGTGCTCCACCCTCCTCTGAAGTCTAAACCAGTTTAGACCAGCGCTGACCTCAGAGCAAGAGGAAAGCATCATGGCTAAAAAACAGCTGCGTCCAAATTGGAACGAGATGTATTTTGGAGACGACTTACCTGAACCATCACCCGCTCAAGGCATCAGGGTGTCACAGCCACTTGCTGAGATTGCTGTTGCTGCGACTCGTGAGGCGGCTGGATCGTCTGTTTTGGCTTGTGCGGCTGGAACATCTGCTTTGGCTCCTGCGGCTGGAACGTCTCCTTTGGCTCGTGTGGCTGGAACGTCTGCTTTGACTCCTGCGGCTGGAACGTCTGCTTTGGCTCCTGCGGCTGAAACGTCTGCTTTGGCTCATGCGGCAGAGGCGGCTGGAGTGTCCACTTCACTGCCCAGGAGGAGATCCACCCCTTCCATACACCAGAACCCAATTGTTCCACCATCTGTGACGGCCCATGCACAGACCCTCTGGGACTATAAAACCGCAGTGGAGGACTGGATCATATAGGTACTCGACCACCCTAGGCCGGGAGATCCTTCATTGGAACGGAGAAAGGGAACTGTGATTTGGTTTTCCTTTGGGAGAGGGTCTGGCTTCCTGCAGGATGATGAGGATGGAAAGGAGTATTTTGTGGGCCGCAGGTCTGTGAAACGGCTGTACCTACCACAACATTGGCATAGCCTGTACGTGGGGGAGCAGGTGGAGTACACCCCCATGGCGTCCCTGAAAGGCCCATTTGCGACCAGGGTTACCCTGCTTTTAAAGCCTCTGGTGCCTACAACGGAACCAGAAGTGTAGCCGGATAAACCACCAGGTCCAGGATGCTTGCACTGTCTGCAGGAGTTCCCAGATGGCGTCCTCCGGTTCAGGGAAAAGCTGCAGCCTCAGCCGGAGCCTCTGATTCCTGGACTGCCAGCACCACCACCACAGTCATTACAGCTAGGTCAGCTGACCACAATATCGTTCACCTTCCAATCCAAAGTGGTCCACCAATACCAGCTGCCGTGGAAGATGAAGCCAGCAGCAGCCGGGGAAGCTGGGGCTTCTTTCCTGGATGCAACCTTTCCGGAACCGCTGCAGCCAGAAGCCCTCACCCCTGCTGTCCCGGCAGGAGCATCCGGAAAAGCAAAAATGGCTGCAGCGTGCGTCACCCGGTCAATTCCAACTTCAGGAAGAAGACAGCACTGGAGTTCCACCACCACAGCGAGCATAGCCTACAAGAGGCCGGAGCGTGCTCTGATGAGCTTCAGTAGCAGCTCGAGCGAGGAGAACTTCATATGAGGAACCCAACTACTGGCAGTGTCCTTGATACTGTGGAAGGACCTATGGGAGCCACACCATGGACTGCACCTGACGGGTAAGATGCTAGTTGGCAGTTGTTTTTGTTTAGTTTCTGTTGCCCCCGTTTGACTCTCACCCAGATGGGCATGGCTGTCAGGACTCCCCCCATTCTGCAGAAATTTCCCTGTTGCGCCAAAGTGCGTCTTTTCCAAAAAGGTTCTCTATTTGCTGCTATTCTCTATTATCCATGTGGATTACACATTACCTGTTTGGATTACAATTTAACCTCACGTGGATTACAATTGAATTTTGGAATATGTGTTCCAGACAGACAGTGTTTTATCATGCCAACTAGGATCCATAAGCAGAGACTCAAATGTATATCTGAGCCTTTTATGCTTGCAAATGTGAAATTGATTGCACTAAAATGTTTGCATACTTATGTCTTTGCTGTATTTTAGCTACACTGTTTTTAATGGTTCAGCACTTTAGCCCATTGTGTGTATTCTTTTTCTGGTACTGCAATGTGTCCTATTATGGACTTATTGTATGGTGTTTTTAGTAAATTATTCAGTTATTGATAGCTAGCAGCAGTGAGCACCTTATTTTTCTAGTTCATATGGACTGCCTTTAAAGATTGTACGCCGGGCCTAGCCTCGTGCTTATGACGCAATCGTGTGTCAATAGTAAGCTAAGGCTTTGTACACACTTTTGTACGCTAATGCTTAGGTATTGCTTATTTTAACTACGCTGACTGTACGTACGTAATTTGGGCAAGAATGTTCGCAAAAAATGTGTGTTTTTTATGTAGATTCGACAAATAAGTTCTTTTAAATATGAATCTTGTCAGAAATTTGGCGAATATTCGGCGAAGCAAATTTTGAATGATTCGCTCATCTCTAAACACCATGTTATAATGGAAAATAATAAAGTGAAGTTCAGGTCCCCATTAACTTCAAAGGTGTTCAGGGTCAAGTTTCGGGTCAAGTTCGAGTTCCAAACCCGAACTTTGACCTGAAGCTTGGTCGAACCTGGCGAACCTGAGCTTCCATGGGTTCGCTCATCCCTAATGAGGAGTATTGTAAGCCAGTCAATGTTCCTCTGGTTTTCTGGGAAAAATTAAAATTATCACGTCTTACATCAGCTTTCATCAGATAGGCTCAAGAAAGCTAATTTCCCAGAAAACCAGAGGAACATTGCCTGGCCTATAATACTCCACACATGTACTACGCATACTAGACACTTTCTGTAATGAGAAAGAGTACCACCCAGAAAAGTCATATATATTGCTGAGAAACCCAGAGTAGCGTACTAGTCTCTCTCTCACACGCTCTCTCGCTCTCGAAATTTTTGAGAAATTTGTAACAAATCCGAATTGATTTACTTATCCTTAAACTTAATATTATCTCCAGACTGTAACTAAACAAAACACTGTACAAAGGACAGTATTGCCACCATATAGTAACTATGATAAGGTTATTTAGGCTTATACAGACATTCTGCAGACCATATAAGTGCTAACAGTACTGTAAAATGCATTCACTTACAGTTCACGTCTTTCACTTTTCAAATCTTTTCCACCTGGCCCAGACCACCATGATGACTTCTTTCAGCCACATTGTCCTTATTGGTCCTCAACAGTATATGTTCTCTTTCTCTTAGCACTTGTCCTCAGCATGTAGGGATGGAGAGCCCCTGTAGCAGGTCTCACACTGCACAGACTCATGCAGCTCCTCACTCTTCAACTGTTAAATTTTAACTACTCTACACAGCTCCTAGCTCAGAGTGGGCAGGACCAGCCTTCCTCCTGCTGGGTAGGGTTTGATAACTAAACTGTTTTGCCATACTTAGCTCTTGGAATCAAATAAATGACATAGAAAAATACATTTACCCTTTTAGTAATAATCCAGTATGTTGGATCCTCTGGGTCACTGCACATACAAGTGTGATTTTATCTGGTACTGCAGTCTTATTCACTTCAAGGAAACTGAGCTGGAAAACTAAGCACAGTCATGTGTAAGGTATAACAATGGGCTGGTCCCAGAGGTTGATTCCCCTAACAGATCAGTTAACATAGATTAATTTATAGGCCAAAAAAGGGATAAAGTTTTGTTTCCATTGAATGTGGCTTTATTTTACAGGTAAGGTCAGCACGAGTATTATAAATAGGGGGTGTTGGTAGACAACAAAGTGATTAGCTCATCCCAAAGTGCTGCTTCACAGTGCTGGTAGGTGAGATGCAGTGATGCCATTGTGCCTGACAGTGCTGAAACAACAATGGCAAATATTAGAGAAGCAGGGAGCTGACAGCAGGGGAACGTGGGGTAGGTGAGCATCTAAAGTGGAGGCAATGTAGGGCATCACTCCATGGGGGGTACAAGGGAGCATCACTCGGCAATCTTTGGGGGGCACTTAAAGGGGCATTCCATAAGAGTGATCTTCTGAGGTAGACACTTAAGGGGCATTTCTGTGAGGAAGCCACTGAAGGGCACAGCATACTGTGTTGGGGACACTTTATGGGCATTAGTGTGAGGAGACACATAAGAGGGCATCACCGTGAGAGGGCACTTATTGTGTGGGAGTCACTAAAGTGGGCATCATATTGTGTGGGAGCCAATTAAGTTGGCATAACTCTATGAGGGAGAACTTAAAGGGCATCACTGTGTAGGGGGGCACTTAAGGGGGCATTTAATGTGAAAGGACACTTAAGAGGTCATCACTGTGAAGGGGACCACTTAAGGGGGCATTTAATGTGAAAGGACACTTAAGAGGCCATCACTGTGAAGGGGCACTTAAAAGGACATCATACCGTGTGGGAGCCACTTAAGGGGCATCACTTTGTGAGGGGGCACCTAAGGACCATCACTGTGTGGGTGCTTAAAGGGCATCATTCAGGCAGGCCACTTTAGGGGGCATCACCCTGAGGGGGACACTCAAGGTGGCATCACTGTGTGTGTGGGCCACTTCAGGGGACATCATATTGCATAGCAGGCACATAGATGGAATCACTTTGTGTCAGTGCCATTTAAGTGAGGTACTTAAGGGGGATCCTACTGTGAGGGAGGTACTTAGGAGCATAATACTGCATGGTGGGTACTAAGGGGCATCATACTATGAGGTAAGACACTAAGGGAGCATCATACTGTGTGAGAAGGCGCTAATGGGGCATTATACTCTTGGGGGGCACTAATGGGCATCATTACTGTCTGGGGGGGCTAATGGGCATCACTATTGTCAAGTGGCATTAAGGAAATCATCTTGCCGCAGTGCTCTACATGCCACAGGTGTTGTCCCTCATTTTTTTGAAGCTCAGACTTTCACCCGAAGACAGACCCATTTATATGGACCTTTAGAAAAAGTACTTGAGCACCCCGAGCCTGTATGGATAAAAGAATTGGAGCACCTACACATTACACCCACAGGAGTCTTTTTGACACCTCATTCTAAATTAATTAATATTAATATGAAGTTGGTCCCCTCCTTTGTATCTAAAACAGCTTCCACTCTTCTGGGAAGGCTTTCTACAGGATTTTGGAGTGCGTCTGTGGGAATTTTTGCCCATTCATACAGAAGAGCATTTGTGAGTTCAGACACTGATGTTGGATAAGAGGGCCTGGCTCACAATCTCCATTTAAGTTCATCCCAAAGGTGTCAGATGGGATTGAGGTCAGGGCTCTGACCATTATAGTTCTTAAAGTGCTCCATTAAGAATTAAAAAAAATTAAAAATTGATTTGCTTTCTCCTTTAAAAAGCTGAGAAAGTCTCCTGATTAGTGCATTTTACCTCTTCACATTTCATGCTTAAGTAGATTTTGTGTTGAGTTGTGCTTTAATCCATATGGGCACATTTTATGCCAAAAACTTAGTAGATTTTCTGCATGCCAGAAGTCTGTGGTTTTGGCAGTGCCCAGGCAGTAAAAGGGTAGCATGCAGTTAGTATGAATTGCTTCATTTCTCTGACAGTTCGTTGTTACATTTCAGTGGAAAGTTTCAGAAACCAAGAGTTCACTTTACAAGGGCAGCATACATTCTGTGGTGAGAAGTGTGAAGGCGCCCTCGTTTGACATTTTGATTAAAATTTGCTTGTGGTGCGGCCACAGGGTCACGGCGATGGGTTCTCAGGACATTTATGAAGACATGCATATTATTCCTTGCTACATGAATACATTAAATTTCTTTGATTAACACATCATTTTGAGGATCAAAACAAAACTGGCAGTGGCATTAGTATAATGAGCATTGAATGATTTGACAATGTCCTGAGTTCAAAACCTCTGATCTCCTAGGAGCAAGCAGTGTAAGATCTCACATAAATAAATATATACATTTGGTATTATGTAGATATATATATATATATATATATATATATATATATATATATATATGGTAAAAATAGATTGATATATAGATGTATAGATAGATAGATAAATAGATAGACATATAGTGTATTAGCGTGAATTCTGAGATACAAGAATAAATAGGCTTAATATAGTACCCAGAAAGATCATCAAAATTAGGGTTATTCAGTTTAGGAAAAAGATGACTGAGGGGAGATCTAATAACTATGTATAAACATATCAGAGGTCAGTATAGAGATCTCTTCCATCATTTATTTATCCCCAGGACTGTGACGAGGGGACATCCTCTGTGTCTGGAGGAAGGTTTCTACACAAACATAGAAGAGGGTTCTTTACAGTAAGAGAAGTAAGACTATGGAACTCTCTGCCCAAGGAAGTGGTGATAGTGAACTCACTAAAAGAGTCCAAGAGGGACCTGGATGTATTTCTGGAGTGTAATAATATTGCAGGTTATAGTTATTAGATTTCTGGAGAAGGGTCATTGATCCACGGAGTTATTCTGACTGCTTGATTGGAGTCCGGAAATAATTTTTTCCTGTAAAATGAAGAAAATTGGCTTCCACCTTCCACCAGATAACAGGCTGAAGTAGGTGGACAACCTTACAACAAGAAAATATAGAACATGTCCTATTCTTGTATAATAGGCATTTTGAACGGGGCGCCCGGCCGTGTGTTCAGCAAATTGCGGAACACACCCCGGGCGGCATCCGTGGTATTGCGTAATTGCATTTTTGCAGATCCGCAATACTACAGCCATCTAAATGGCCCCCTAATACATGACAATATCCTGGTGGCCTTAGAAGCAGCTGATTGACATTGTGTGCTGTTATTTAATCCATGATCTACAAGGACACCCAAATCTTTCTGTACAAAAATACAAACGGTACAAAAAGGAATTCAACCACATGCAGAATTGTATCAATATGGCGTGGTATGAACTGCATATATGTTATATACCCAATATACACATATACAGTAGTACATATATATCCTAATCATTCATCAAGGTAACTACCACGCCACCTGCATCCCATTGGTTCATTAAATAGTAAATGGTAGTACCAGCTCCCAGAAGCAAACAACAAAACATATGTCTATACAAAGACAGAAATGGAGCCTTTGACGTACTATAAAAATATAACAATCTTTATTGATATTACAAACATAAATAAATATGAATGGCAGTTACAAGGGGAAAATGACAGCGCAAGAAAAAAATCATCCCTTATCCACATTTAACAATATATTGGTATAGTACATCTATAGATAACATACTGGTGAGTGCTGGAGACTGTCTCTTGATTGGCTACAGTACCATGTGACCAAATATAACTTAACAATGGCGCCGCGTATAATAAACGGTTTGTACCGTATTCGATTATATGTATGGTCACATAAGGTTACCAGTATCCAAACAAGATAAATGCAAGTGCTTTATTCCTATGTATCAGTCGCAATACAGACATATATTACATGTCCCACATAACTCACCAGGAAGGGTGGAAACCAATATGAGGCCAGGGATGGTGTTACCCCGACGCGCGTTTCGGCGTGTCCTTCGTCCAGGGGTTCTATTATAAAATACAAACGGTTCTATTAATCCCATATTCTATATCATTAATACATAAAATAAATAATAGGGGACCCAGCACTGAACCTTGGGGTATACTACTTATCACCCGGGACCATTCAGAATAGAAATCATTGAGCACAACTACCCTGACACAGTCCTTCAGCCAGTATTCAATCCAATTACAAACTATAGTATTGAAGCCTTTAGACCTTATTTTACCTATTAATTGGGTCATTTATCAAACTGGTGTAAAGCAGAACTGACAAAAACAAAAGCCTTTGCAAAAACCAAGAACACTACATCCACAGCCACCCCTTAGTCTCACATCTTTCCTTGGTAAACCTGTGCTGGCTATCACCCTTAACAGTCCTTCAAACATTTTTTTCACAACAGAAGTTAAACTTACTGACCTGGAGCCTTGTTCATCTATGATAAAATATACACGGTCACCAAAGCCATGAACAAATGAGTGAGCTCCACATTGACCAGTTCCCGACATAGCATCTGGCTGACACCCATATGATACACGTGAGGGATATGGTAGTAGCAAGACACATCTCACCTTGATAATGTCCTCAATGGAGCTGAGCTCTTAGTTACATACCTAGATGTTTTTTTGCATCCTAGTCCCTCCTAAAGGTCCTCAATATGCAGTACACATGTGCAGTTACTTCTGACATTAGGAACACAGTCTGGTACCAGTAACCAACTACTAAAGATGAGCGAATCAAAGTTGACGAAATGGAATTAGATCTGAATTTCAGGAAAAATTTGATTCGCCCCGAAGTAAAAGTTCCTCATGCTTCGCATTAATGAATCACATTTTTTCTAAAATGGCTGCTGCACATGTTACAAAGTAAAAGTAAGAAGCCTGGGAGCGAGGGACCACCCATAATGCCGTGCATCCAGCCAATCAGCAGATAGCCAGCCCCTGTGATATCACAGCCCTACAAAAAGCCTCCTCATGCCATTTTACAGTGAACTTAGTGCAGGGAGAGACGTCACAGGCACTAGGGACAGTGTTTAGAAAATACTTCATTCCAAAAAAACTTTTGAGAAGTTCAGGGAAAGATTATTCATAGTGTAGGGAAAGGATAGGGAGGTATATTGTGGCGACAAAGTGAATAACGAAAGCACTTGGGACTGCAGGGGGAGGAGGGGAAAGGTACTTGATGGGTTAATGCTCTGGTGGGAAAATCCAGGAAAAGGCTTGGTTAATGCACAGCAAGAGGAGTGCCTGGAGGAAGATATAAGAGCATGAGGGAGGGGCTAAGGCAGAGCTCACCAGTGAGGACATGTTATGAACATGAAGTGTGTTAACACAAATCGTGTTAAAAATTAGCTATTTCCTGGCCTTCAGGGAGAGTGTATCTCGGTGTTCATCACTGTGCAGTAAACAAACATGCATAGCTAGTCCGTTGTGGAAGTGAAACTGTTACTGCGCGTCAGTATGACAGGCAGGTGGCAGGCGTCACTCTTAGACTCAGTCCATACTTCACTTATTTGGTCAGTTACTGGTCAAAAACTGACCAAATAACTGAAATATGAACTTAGCCTTACAGGTCAATGTTAGCATCGGTATAACGTACTTAACCGTGCAGTGGCCCAATATTCTACTATAGAGTGAAAGACCGCACTCCTTTTACACGGTCTGCTGATTCCACGTACATTGATAGAGAACCTATTCTGTTACAGGCTGATACAAGTAGCAGGCCCATGACAGAGTGGAGAGGGTGCCAGCAGTAAGTTTGGCTTCCAAATCATGATAAAATCCTGATGCAAAATACTGACCGTGTGATAGAAGCCTTACGGATGCTCCAAAGACAGGATCCGTTGTGTTTTTCATTTTTTGGTTCTTCAGACAGATCAGAAGAAGAGTAAAAGAATGGTGATGTCTAGTGTTGAGCGAGCATGCTCGGCTGAATACGATATTCGGCTGAGCATGGCAGCGCTCGGGACCACGCAGTGTTCGTCCGAACACCGCGTGTGCTCGAGCGCCAGGTACTGGCATTCACTGCAATGTCGTAGCCATCTTGGCTACTGGCATTACAGTGATTGGCTGGCCGGGAACGTGTCATCGGGTGCTATATAGCACGCGGTGACATGTGACCCGGCTCAGACTGAGTCAGGGAGAGCTGCTGCAAGGAAGGACAGGTAGTGTAGGGATAGAAATTGGCTAGGCAGGGCTAGAATTTCTGTTGAAAAGACCCAAAAGACCTTTTAAGGGCTATTGTGATATCAGGCTACAATATATTTTTTATTTTTGGGGGGTTAAAAATTGTGCAAGGTGGCCTGACCTTAACACCACCTACGCAGCTTGTGCTTTCTAATCCTTTCTGTATCCTATATACCTGACATCCGTTGTCATTTTTTCTGCCGCTAATCAAGGCCACAGTACCTTCGCTGCGTCTGCTGTCTAACGTTTGCGCAAGGAGGCACAGAAATTGTAGGGATAGGATTTGGCTAGGCAGGGCTAGTTGTTCTGATGAAAAGACCCAAAAGTCCTTTTAAGGACTATTGTTACATCTGGCTACAATATTTTTTTCTTTTGGGGCAAAAATAACGCAAGTTTTGCCTGACGCACCACCTGCGCAGCTTGTGCATTATAACGTTGCTGTATCCTATATAGTTGACATCCAATGTCATTTTTTCTGCCGTTAATCAAGTCGACATTACCTGCACGGCTTGTGCATTATAACGTTACTGTATCCTATATAGCTGACACACGGTGTCATTTTTTCTGCTGTTAATCAAGTCGACATTACCTGCGCGGCTTGTGCATTATAACGTTGCTGTATCCTATATAGCTGACATTTGGTGTCATTTTTTCTGCCATTAATCAAGTCGACATTACCTGCGTGGCTTGTGCATTATAACGTTACTGTATCCTATATAGCTGACATCCGGTGTCATTTTTTCTGCCATTAATCAAGTCGACATTACCTACGTGGCTTGTGCATTATAACGTTGCTGTATCCTATATAGTTGACATCCAATGTCATTTTTTCTGCCGTTAATCAAGTCGACATTACCTGCACGGCTTGTGCATTATAACGTTACTGTATCCTATATAGCTGACACACGGTGTCATTTTTTCTGCTGTTAATCAAGTCTACATTACCTGCGTGGCTTGTGCATTATAACGTTGCTGTATGCTATATAGCTGACATCCGGTGTCATTTTTTCTGCCGTTAATCAAGGCGACATTACCTGCGCTGTGTCTGCTGTATAAAGTTTGCGCAAGGAGGGACAGATAGTGTAGGAATAGAAATTGGCTAGGCAGGGCTAGTTGTTCTGTTGAAAAGCCCTTTTAAGGGATATCTGGCTGCAATATATTATTTTTGTGGTGGGTTAAAAATTGCGCAAGGTTGCCTGACCTTAACACCACCTTTGCAGCGTCTGCTGTCTAACTTTTGTGTATCCCAAATACCTGAAATCCTGTGTATTTTTTTCTGCCGCTATTCAAGGCGACATTACTTATGTCGCCGTGATTAGTGGCAGTAAAAAACGCAATAAATGTCAGGTATATAGGAGAAACAAACATTGTACTGCACATGTAATGTCGCTGTGATTAGCGGCAGAAAAAAACACAATAAATGTCAGGTATATAGGAGAAACAAACATTGTACTGCACATGTAATGTCGCTGTGATTAGCGGCAGAAAAAAAAGTAATAAATGTCAGGTATATAGGAGAAACAAACATTGTACTGCACACGCTGCGCAGCTGGTGTTAAGATTAGGCAAACTTGCGCAAATTTTGACCATGAAGAATAAAAATATTACAGCCAGATATAACAATAGTCCTTAAAAGGACTTTTGGGTCTTTTCAACACAACAACTAGCCCTGCCTAGCCAAATCCTATCCCTACACTATCTGTGCCTCCTTGCGCAAACGTTATACATTATATGAATAACGGCAGAAAAAAATACACTGGATGTCAGGTATTTAGGATACAGAAAGGTTATACTGCACACGCAGCACAGGTATGTGACATTACCTGCGCTGCGTCTGCTGCATAACGTTTGCTCATTCTAAATATTTCTGACATTCGGTGAAATTTTTCTGCTCATACACTAAAAAAAATCTGCGCAACTGTACTTTTCACAAAGTTGCATATATACCATTTATTATGCGCAAGGTGGGAAGTGGGCATGCTTCTGATGGTGCAGGCAGAGGCCATGGCTCTGGGCACGGTGAAACAGTGTCTGCTGGCAGAGCACAAGAAACAAAGTCATCCAAAACTCCTAGCTTCATGTCCCAGTTTGCAGGGCGGCGCAAGACAGGTTCTTGTTAGGAGGAGGACCAGAGTGAGGTTAATTTTTTAGGTTAAAAAATTAGGGGTGAGGGCCTGCTGGTGAATCTCTTAAATATTTAAAGGCGAGGGCAGCCTAATAATAAGTTTGATATGATGGAGGAAGAGGACGAGAAGTGGAAGGGCTGAATGGAAATACAGTGTATTCAATACACCTTAAAAGCCACATTTAAAGTTCCTTTATGTTCAGCCGCTTTCCTCTGGTGGGGTAGCAAAGTCAGGGGCAATCCAGGCCTTGTTCATTTTGATTAGCTTCAACCTGTCAGCATTTTCAGTTGACAGGCGGATGCTCTTAGCAGTTATCATGCCCCCAGTGGCACTAAATAACCTCTCCGACAAAACGCTGGCGGCAGGGCATGCCAGCACCTCCAAGGCGTAGAGCGCCAGTTCATGCTACGTGTCCAGCTTAGACACCCAATAATTATAAGGCACAGAGGGATCGCTGAGGACGTTGACGCGGTCAGCTAGGTACTCCTTTACCATTTTCAAAAACTTTTCCCTCCTTGTGACACTAGGCCGCTTATCAGAACCTTTTCTACATGCAGAGCTGCCCACCTTTATTGTGATAAACTGGAAAGGCGCTGACTGTGTTGCAGCTGGTATTCCACTACTGGTCTCTGCTGCTCACAAAGCCTGCCCAACATGTGGAAGGTGGAGTTCCAGCACGTGCTCAGGTCGCACAGCATTCGGTGAGCTGGCAAGTGTAAGCGCTGCTGAAGTGTTGCAAGACCAGCGGAAGCTGTAGGTGACTTTTGGAAATTGGCACACAGGCGGCGCACCTTCACCAGCAATTCAGGCAAATTGGGGTAGATTTTGAGAAACCACTGAACCACTAAGCTGAAGCAGTTGTTTGGCCTGAGGGAGACTCCTGTTCATCCTTCCTGTTAGAGGAACAGGTAGACTCATTCCTGTCATTAGTTCCAGGGTCCTATAGGGTCAGTTTGGTTTAGGTTCCTGTGTATGAACTCGCCTACCTTTGAGGCCTGTTCATACTGGTAGTCAGTCAGGATTAGAGTTTTGGGTTTCCTTTAGGAGGTGTCCATCTTCCTTCCTTAGTTTCCAGGCCTAATCTTCTTTCCATCCTATGGTCTGTGTGGTTTTCCCCCCACACCTGAGCGTGACAGTATGTGTGTGAGCCTGCCGAGCTCCAAAGCCGCCACCAAGTTGCGGCTGTTATCAGACACAACCACGCCTGGTTGTAGGTTGAGTGGCGAGAGCCACAGCTCAGCCTGGTCCCTTATACCCTGCCACAGCTCTGTGAGGGTGTGTTGTTTGTCACCTAAGCAAATAAGTTTCAGCACTGCCTGTTGCCACTTCCCCACTGCTGTGCTACACTGCTTCCAGCTACTGACTGATGGCTGACTGGTGCTGTAAGATGAGAATTCCTACAGTAGGTGGAAGTGGAGGAGGAGAAGGAGGGGTTGCAGCCACTAATGTAGGTGGTGGCGGAAACCCTGGTGGAAGTAGGGCCTGCAGTCCTTTGTGTCGGTAGCACCTGTGCCATCCCAGGGTACGATTCGCTCCCAGCCTCCACAACGTTCACCCAGAGTGCCGTCAGGAAAATGTAGCGTCCCTGGCCAAAAGCACTTGTCCATGTGTCAGTCGTTAAGTGGACCTTCCCAGTAACTGCATTGGTTAGGGCACGGGTTATGTTACGGGACACATGCTGGTGTAAGGCGGTGAGGGCACACCGGAAAAAATAGTGGTGGCTAGGTACTGAGTAACGAGGGATAGCTGCCATCAGACTGCGAAAAGCCTCAGTGTCCACAAGCCTAAACAGCAAGATTTCCAGCGCCAGCAATTTGCAAAGATGTGCATTTAGTGGTATGGCCTGTGGGTGGGTGGTTGGGTATTTGCGCTTTCGTTCAAAGGCCTGGGGTATGGACATCTGTACGCTGCACTGGGACACAGAAGTGGATGTGCTCGCTGATGGTGCTTGCGAGGGTTCAGGTGCAGGGCGGGAGGCATCTGGGCCTGCGTCTTGGCTAGCACGTAACACAGGGAAGAGGAGGCAGTGGTGTGACCTGCAGACACCGATTGTGGATCTGGGCGTTTGGCCCACCTATGAGGGTGCTTTGCTGCCATGAGGATCATGCTGGTGGTGGTCAGGTTGCTAGTGTTCATGCCCCTGCTCATTTTGGTATGGAACAGGTTGCAAATGACAATTCTTTTATCGTCCACACTTGTTGGTGTGGCCTGCCTTCTCCCTTTTGCCACCCCACTGCCTCTTCCAGCCTGTTGCAGTGCTGCACTCCCCCTCTGTACTGCTGTCCTCGCTCAGCTTGCCACTTTCCCATTTTGGGCCAGTGATTTCATCGTCTACCACCTCTTCTTCCACTTCTTCACTCTGGTCCTCCTCCTGACAAGTTGACCTTCAGTGCTGCTGACACTCAAAAACATTAGGGGCGAGTGCCTGCTGCTGATCTGACCATGTAAAACATTAGGGGTGAGGGCCTGCTGCTTTGCTTTATATACAAGTAAATATATGTTTCCTAACAATATTTCCTCTAAAATCGATGTTATATTTGGTTTTGGGGGGGTATTCTTGTCATTCCGTAAAAGTGGCGTAATACTCGGACAACATCGTTCCCAGCAGCGAATTCGGTGTCCAAGATGCATCCAGACATCCTCCCCATGCTGTTCCCAAACCATTTCAGTGGTATTTCCACTATTTTCTCACCTTTCCCTATGAACCAGGTACCCTCCCCTCTTCAGAGCATGGGGTGCCTGGTTTAGTGCTCGGGTTCTCCCATTGACTTCCATTGTACTTGGGTGCTCGGCCGACTCTAGTCTCGATCAACACTAGTGATGTCAACAAGGCCAAACAGGGATACTAGTGGCCCCGTCACAGAGTGGTGAGGGTGACAACAGCATGAGAAGTCAACATAGTGGCCTTATCATATAGTGCGGAGAGTGGAAATAGCAAGAGGAGTCAACATAGTGGCTGTGAGGAATGTGGAAATATGATCAATGCTAGCCATGATCTAAATCCTAGCCATTTGCTGTCAACTAGAAGATGGAGTAATCACCACAGGGGTCCTGCCTTCAAAGCAGGCCACATGTGTACAATTCACACCTCAATCCAGCCTGCACGGGGGCAGCCAGGTCTTACAGCAACCCCAGGACGCATCATAATCCACTGGACTACTCATCCACCTGGTATTTGACTATTGACCTGTTTGTACCATACCACCTGTATTTGTACATCAGACCACTGTCCATTCTCTGTGTATATAGCATGTATCTAGAATGCCATTAAGGCAATTAAATGTATCACTTAATCTTGTGCTGTTCTTGTATCTCGATCACAAATCCCCATGTCTGTGTTCGGCATAATTATACGCTACTGCGGGTTGGTTTCTCACCCGGGGGTGAGCAAGTGTGGAGTTACGCCAAAGGCAGCGTGAACCATCCCCTCTTATTTCCTGGGCCTCCCTGTACCTGCATGGACAGGAGGCGTCTGTCTAAATTATACCAAGCTGACCTTACGTGCTCCTAGGGAGGCGTAACGTCACGTCTTGGTAACCAGTGAAGCAACCGCATCTCGTGAGCTTGACGTAGTTGACTTCAGGCGGGGCTGCGAGGTGCGGGTTTCATCACAGTGGCCTAGTCACAGAGTGATGAGGGCGGCAACAGCATCAGGAATCAACATAGTGGCCCAGTCACAGAGTGATGAACTTGGCTACAGCATGAGGAGTCAACACAGTGGCCCAGTCACATAGTGGGGAGGGTGGAAACAGCATGAGAAGTCAACATTGTGGCCCAGTCACAAAGTGGGGAGGTGGGGGACAACAGCAGTGGCAGTAACAGCACAAAATGATGGATGACAATAGGAGAAGATGGCAGCTGGTGTGTGGGTGGCAGCATCAGAGTAGTGGCTGAAGCACGTGGTCAGAAGTAATGTGCCATTTTTCACAATGTTCTGGTGTGGCAGCACACTGCAGTCATAACATTAACGTCAGAATGATCCAGTCTGATGCATCAACCACTGGTCTGTGGAAATCCTAGCTGATCCATGCCTGATTCATCTTTACAAAGGTTGCTCTTTCAACATTTTGGGTGGCAAGACGAGTTCTCTTTGGGTAACTATACTCCCTGAAGCAATAAGAACCCGCTCTGATGCCACACTTCTGGCTGGGCAGGAATGCTTGTCTAAAGCAAACTCAATCAGTTGCGGTTAGAGATGAGCGAATCATTCAAAATTTGCTTCGCAGAATTTTCGCAGAATTTCTGACAAGATTCGAACTTATTTGTCGAATCTATGTAAAAAAACAATTACACGTTTTTTGCAAACATTTCTGCCCAAATTACATACGTACAGTCAGTGTAGTTAAAATACGCAATACCTAAGCATTAGCGTACAAAAGTGTGTATGAATCCTTAGCGTACTATTGACGCGCTATTGCGGCATATGCACAAGGCTAGGCCGCGGCGTACAATCTTTAGAGGCAGCCCATATGAACTAGAAAAATAAGGCGCTAACTGCTGCTAGCTATGAATAAGTGAATAATTTACTAAAAACACCATACAATAAGTGCATAATAGGACACATTGCAGTACCAGAAAAAGAATACACACAATGTGCTAAAGTGCTGAACCATTAAAAACAGTGTAGCTAAAATACAACAAAGACATAAGTATGCAAACATTTTAGTGCAATCAATTTCACATTTGCGAGCATAAAAGGCTCAGATATATGTTTGAGTCTCTCCTTATGGATCCTAGTTGGCATTAGAGATGAGCGAATCTATTCGCTGATTCGTTGATTCGTATTGAATCTTGGAGGTTTTTAGCTGCAAAGCGAATCCGAATATTAGGTGATTTGCTTCGGCTTTGTACGCACTCGCTACGTAGTTTGTCCTTTAAATTATACGCTTTTGCTACGTATAAGTTACTGTTGCGTACAAATTCAATTCCATAGCGAAATTTTACTGTTCGTTTATATTGTGCAAAAGCCCGGGAAGAAAACGGTCACCTGACCTAGTGGGCAGGGCTTGCTCTGATTGGCTCAGGCTCGGTAAGCCAGTGACGCATCACTTCTGCTGTGACTGCTGAGACGAGCAGAAGCACTGTGTGTGAAGTTCTGAGACAATGAGACCTGTGTTGTGAAAATTGGGGTGTAATTGCTCTGGGAATCCATATCACACATATCAGGGATACTGCAGGGTAAGTGCAGGGCCAGTTCAGGGGTAGTAATTAATCAGGCAGGGAGATAGAGACAGGGAGAGATAGGGAGAGACAGGGAAATACAGGGACAAATACCAGCTGCAGGACCACAGAGTGAATTGAAAAATGTCTGGAATGGATAATCAAAAGGGGTCCAGTTCCAGCCAGACCTCAAGCTCTAAAGAAAAGGAGAAGGTGGCACAGGGCAGAAGTGCCAAAGGACCTGTAGCTGGAGCATCTACTAGTAGTATTTGCAATACTTGGCCATTGTTCCACCAGGCTAACCCACCAATGCGCAAAATTGTAGTGGAGTAGAAAGTGGATGAGGTAGTGGAGTGGATGGCACGCTCATCTCAGTCTCAGCCGGATGATCTACTGTCATCTGCTGATACAGTATCCATATGAAGCCAGGGGTCAGACTCAGAGCGTTCCTCCTGCTCCACCATTCCTCTCCAGCAAAGCCCGTCATTTTCATATGCACATTGTACGCTTATGCGTACGTGTTCAAAGAGGTTGTGTACCTTTTTACCTGAACATTCGTTATTAGTGCGCGAATGTTCGCTAAAAGCCATATAATTACGTATATTTTGTATGCAAATTCAACAAATCTATTCGTCGAATATACGGAAAAGTTCGGCGAATGTTCGGTGAATAAAATTTTGCATGATTCGCTCTACCCAGTATCCTGGCTTTTACTTGGTGGAAGTTTCTTCTGCACCTGTTTAACCCTTTCCTGTGACTTCACATTGTTTGCACTGCGTGGAGACATCACCATTTTTTTATCCTTGTATCTTGCTTTGCAAAGATAAAAAAGACAGTAGAGCGCCACATGTGCAGTATCAGTGGTTCAGTGATGATTATTAAAGCATAAAATGTGCTTACCAAATTTAGTTGTGATCGAGCCACAACTGCTGTAGAATGCCTGGCTGGTTATTAAATGCGGTATTCCCAGGCGGCAGCTGAAGTCCTCTAAGGTCCTTGTAGTCAGACACCAGACAGGTTCAGCAACTGCGAGCCAAAAACTTGTTTTAAATGTATTGTGTTTGTTTGCCCTGTATGATACACAGTCCTGAGGAAGAGGGTAATTTAACCCTTAAAACGCGTAGACTATCCAGCAATAAAGAATATCTTGTCCACATTTACCTGATGTACAATTTCTCAGATCCTCGGCAGCGCCTTTTAGAATCCAGAAGTATTTTTCTTCAAGTTGTTATATCTTGCTTTGGCCATATGGTTGCTCTACCCTGTAGGAGCGCTTTCTGGCATGCTGACGATTTCATTGCAGAAAATTTCTGCGACTGACAATCAGTTTGTTCATCTGGACAGGACTTGCACAATTCTACACTTCCCGCCAAATCAAATTTTCTGCACCAAAATCTGTGCCGTGTTAAGGCACCCTAAGAGGATAACAGTACTATATACTGGAAGGGGCCCTTGTTAAAAAACATTACATTGGGGCTAGAGTTGAGCGAATCTTCAAAAATTCGCTTCAGTGAATAATCAACGATCAATAATAATGATCAATCAATAATAAAGATTCCTTCTTAATACAAATTTATTTGGTCAAAGTTGCGTTAAAAAATAATCGTACTGTGAACATTCCTGCACAAATTACGAACATACAGTCTAAGCGTTGTTAAAAGTATGCTACTGAACTGAATGCATACAAAGTGCGTACGAATCCTTAGCATACTATTGTCTCGCACGCACGACGCACGTACAGTCCTCACAGGCAGTCCATACGAGCTAGAAAAGTAAGGTGCTCACGGCTAGCTATCCATAATGCATAATTTACCAAAAACACCATACAATAAGTGCATAATAGGACACATTGCAGTACCTGAAAAAGAAACATTTTAGTGCAATCAATTTCACATTTGCAAGCATTTCAAAACACTGGAACACAGAGTCCAAAACTCAATTTTAATCCATATGAGGTAATTTTTTAATCCAAACAGGTAACGTGTAATCCACATGGATAATATAAAATAGCAGCAAATAGAGAACCCTTTTTGCAAAGGGGGCTCGCAAATAACCTGAGAAGGGGGGAAAAAAGGAAAAATAGGTGCGCTTAGGCGCAACTGGGAATTTTCTGCAGAATAAGGGGAGCCCTGACAAGCCATGTCCATCTGGGTGAGAGTCAAACAGGGGGCAATAAAAACAAGATAAACTAAAAACGTGCCAACTAGCTCTCACCCGTCAGGTGCAGTCCATGTTGTGGCTCCCATGGGTCCAGACCATGAGGTGTCCTTTAAATCAGCCAGACAGAGACAGCCAGTAGTAGAAGGGTTCCTCAGATAAGGGACCTGAAGTCCTCCTTGCTGCTGCTACTGCTGCTAAACAACATAAGAGGACGCTCTTGCCTCCTGTAGGCCAGGCTGGCTGCCGTTGTTGAACTCCACTGCTCTCTGCTGCTTGAATTTGGACTTGACTGGGTGGTCACACTGGTGAGCGCTGCTGCCACTTGAGCCTTCGCCTTTCTGGATCCTCCTGCCAGGACAGCAGTCCTGGAAGTCCTCCACTGATGCCATTTTCCACCGTAGCTGGTACTGGATCACCGTGGGCTGGAAACTGAAAGATGAGGTAGTCAGGTGAATGGACTGTGGTGGTGGTGGAAATCCAGGGATCAGAGGCTCCGGCTGTGGCTGTGGTTTCTTTTTGAAACGGAGGATGCCATCTGGTGATTCTTGTAGACAGCGCACGCGTCCTGCGGCTGCTGGATCATCCGGCCAGGTCTCGGCTGGCGATGCAGGGACCAGGGGCTTGGTCAGTAACGTTACCCCAGTAACATAGGGGCCTTTCAGGGATACCATGGGGGTATATTCAACCTGATCACCCACGTATAGGCTGTGATGGGCCTGGGGCAGGTAAGGCTGTTTAACAGACCTGCGGCACACGAAGTACTCCTCCCCGTCTGCAAGGAAGCCACTGCCTCTCTCCACCGAAAACTAGATGACTGTTCCTTTGAGCCTTTCGAGTGTAGGGTCTCCCGGCTTCGGATGGTCAAGCACTTGGATGACCCAGTCCTCCTCTGCTTTCTTGTAGCCCCATAGGATCTGGGCTTGGGCTGTCACTGATGCAGGCACAATTGGATTCTGCCGCATGGAAGGTGTTCTCCTCCTGGGCAGCGGAGTGGATGCTCCAGCCACCTCCGCCGCACCAGTTGGCACGGCGGACATCTCCGGTGCCCGTGCAATTCTCGGGGTCACTTGTGCCACTGTAATCTCTTTGGGCCTCTCTGGTGGTTTGGGTCGGTACCCCACACCATCTTTCCCCACTTTGAACGTAGTTGGTGCGCCATGCTGTCTTGTTCACTGCTGGCTTGAACTGGAGAGGGGGGTGGAGTTATGAGGGAGGAGTCTTCACTCCCTATACTTGCAAACAGAAAATTCCAGGTGGGCTGGACTGGTTTTTCCCACTTCTGAGGGGGGCGTATCTTCACTTTCCCGCTCTTGAGGGGGCGTATCGTCATTTTCCCGCTTCAGGGGGCCGGCCGGCAAGAAGAATGCGTACGTTGCGTTAGCGTACAAAATTTTAATAACATTTAATATTCTTAAGAACCGAATCTGAAAAAATCTGGAAATAAGGAGGATTCGTAACGAATATACGAAGCGGCGAATAGATTCGCTCATCTCTAGTGCCAACACAACAAACGTGTACCCAAGTTTCGCCTGTTGATGATTCAGTCCCCATCTGAGGTAAAGGGAAGCCCAGTATCCTGGCTTTTACTTGGTGGAAGTATCTTCTGCACCTGTTTAACCCTTTCCTGTGACTTCACATTGCTTGCACTGCGTGGAGACATCACCATTTATTTATACTTGTATCTCGCTTTGGCCATATGGTTGCTTTGCCCTGTAGAATCACATGCTGCAGATTTAATTGCAGAAAATTTCTGTGACTGAAAATCAGTTCGTTCATCTGAATATGACTTGCAGAAATCCATGCTTCCCACCAAATCAAATTTTCTGCACTAAAATCTGTGCCGTGTTAAGGCACCCTAAGATGATAACAGTACTATATACTGCAAGGGGGTCCTTGTTAAAAAATATTACATTGGGGCTCAAGAACTTTAACTTTTTATGCTTCAATGTCCATCTGAATGTGCTGTCTGACAACTGTCTCCCCTGGTGGAATGGTGATAAATGGAGCCCTGTTCTCCCAGTAGGTAGGTGATGTTCTCCCATCTAGAGATGAGAGAAGCTCTTAAAGGGAATCTCACCAGGATAATCGCTATTGAAGTAAAGCCATGGCCTAATAGCACTTAGTACCTTATTTCCAGATGTGCCTTTGTTTCAGCAATAGATGTTTTCTATCTTCTTAAAATCCAGTTTATTTGGTATGCAAATGAAGCAGTAAGGTGCCCAGGGGGGCGTCACTCTTGCAGTAAAGAGCCCAGGCACGCCTCCTACATCACATTCAAGCCATAACTCCGCCCCCCCCTTTCCCTGCTCCCAGCATGAGGTCGGGCTTGGGCACTAGCAGGAGGCATGCCTGGGCTCCTTTCTGCAGGAATGACGCCCCTCTGGGCACCTTACTGGCTCATTTGCATACCAAATAAATTGGATTTTTAGAATATAGAAAACATCTATTGCTGAAACAAAGGCCCATCTGGAAATAAGATACTAAGTGCTATTAGGCCATGGCTTTACTTCAATAGCGATTATCCTTCGCTGAATTTTACAAAAAATTAGTTTTTTGTCTAATTGCTTCATCATGAAGCTAATTTCTTTGTGAGTAGCCAGCGCAATGACGGGGAACGGCGATTGTGCACCCCCCCCCGTCACTGAACCCCTCAGATGCCATGTTCTTCGCTGATAGTAGCATCTGAGATGAATATTCAGGCCTTTCAGGCGTTAAAGAAAAAAATTTGAGCGTGAAGAGGCTGCCATGGCCATCTTGCTTGAAGATAAAGCACAAAATCTTGTGCAGTGACATCATCACGCTAGCCAGGGTGGTGATATAATATGTCACTGCGCACAAGATTTCCCGCAGGATCTTCAAACAAGATGGCCATGGCGGTCTCTTTGCGTTTAAATGAAAGAGGTGAGTATGGTTGTTTTTAATATTTACTGCTATTTCAGGGTAAATTGATTTGTTTCCACAAAGCACAAGGAAATTCACCTTCACGGCGAATTGAATTTTACTTGAAATTCAGATCAAAGTCCACTTCAGATACTTCGATTCACTCAACACTACTCCCACCTATCAGACATTTACTGCATACCCTGTAGATAGGTCATGAATGGCTACGATGAGGAGAACTTGTCAGTAGGTACCAGTAAGTACCACGTACAGTTTACATGCAGGGTCTGCAAAAAAAATCAACCAAAAAATAGCAATATTAGCCCACATTAACTAATGTAAGTGTACCCAGACCTTGTGATTTTCAGTGAATCTAGTTGTAGGGAAATCCAATGCCCCTTGATTGTCAAGCGGGGTGTGGCTTGATAGGAAAAGGTGTGGCTTAAAATTCTGTATTTTGTACCAAAATTGAGCCACATTTCTGACGTAAAATTGTTGCAAACGAAGCCAGTCAAAAGTTGGCATTAGAGAAAAGCGAATCAAGTCTTAGCATTGAAATTCGACCCAGATTCTAAGGGAAAGAGAGAGAGAAAAAGAGAGAAAGTGAGAGGGAAGGAGAGAGACGGAGAGGGAAAAAGAAAGAGAGAGAGAAAGAAAGAGAGAGAAAGATTTTCCAGGCAATTTCGATTCAGGTAGAATTAATTGGTACTCCAATCAAATTTCTTTGCTGATTCGGACAAATCACACCCACAATGAATTTAAGAATTAATTATGTGGCCATATTAACACAAAATTGCCTTACAACAACCGGAAATGTCCCCTTTTAAACAAAATTCTTAACTGTTATTTAAAAAAAAATCATGGCTATTGGCCATTATGGTTAGTAAGGGGTTGTCTGAGATTTTAATACTGATGTGTGAAGAGGCTGCAGTGGACTGGTAAGCTTTGTGGTGTCTTCCCAGACCAATGGTGTCACATCACACATGGCCTAGGTCTGTAATATCTAACCTCTGGCACTCTAGCTATTGCAAAACTTCAATTCCCAGCATGCCCAGACTGCCTGCAGCTATCAGCCTCCAGCAGGGATTGGTGGGAATTGTAGTTTTTCAACAGCTGGAGAGCCACAGGTTGGCCTAGGTGCAGCTCAGTTCCCAAGTGAATGATCGGGACCTGCAGTACCAAACACATCCGCTATCCAGTGGATGGCACAGTGCTTGGTACGCTGCGAGGAGGGCGTGGCGGGTGCTGGGAGTCAGACCCCCACTGATCTTATATTAATTATATATCCTGAAATTAGGTCATTAATATTTAACTCAAAGAAAACCCCTTTAAAGACTTTGTCTCATCCTAACAACATCAACGGCCGTTCATTTGGAAGGGCAATGCTGCATTTTCCCTATAGCTGGCAACTTTTCAAGCAATTTCCTACGTGGTTCTCATACAAAAAGGAGTATCTCCAATGAGACTTTAGTTGTAATATTTGTTATAAACTCCACAAACAGCAAACACTGGTGGATCTGCAAGAACTTCATTCAATGTATTGCTGAAGGCCGTCACAGCTGCTTATTGATTCCTGCACTTCTTGTGCCTATGGGTGCAAAAATAGCAGGATTTTTATTAATTTATTTATTTATTTATTTTTAGTGAGAAATGTATTTTATCCTGTTGATATTCATTATATGAGGATTTTTTATTTATTTACTAATATATTTTTTGTGAGAAATGTATTTTTATTTTTATTTTTTTATTATTATTTTTTTTTGTTGGTGAGACATATATTTTATCCTCTATGTTAATTTTAGATATCAAAGCCAAGTTCAGCATTCATTAGAAACTAAAACTGTGTAATATCAGATATTGTAAAAAATAAATATTTCCCAATCATAGAAATGCTGCTGCTGATGTCATCCACCTTAAAAATGAGATTTGAATCTAAACTTCTTGATAAAGCTTTAAGTAAAGATAAAAAAGTAGTTCCCCAGTTTGACCACTGGGTGTCAGTAAAGACCAGCATAACTAGTTGACGGCAGCTGCAATCCACTTGATCAGTACAATTCATCCCTAAAACCTCTCAGGCTGCTAAACTAAGACAAATGGGCACACAACAGTGACAAAACAACCTGTATCTTGTTAAAAGAATTGACTGGACATACCAGAGAGCAGACGATAGTCACCCATAGTCATTTATGTACAAGCTCTGCCATTTTTATTATTAGCGGCGGTTTTTCTAGCATTGTGAGTTCAAGAGAATAAAATCTTTGAGATATAATTGCCTCATTTGTGTATTGCCTCAGTTAAAGTCTCTAAGGGTATGTGAGTAACCAAAGGGTAATTGTCTAGTAGAGCATGTGGTGAGACTGTGGTTGGCCAAGACAATACTCCATTGAGAAATACTTCAAGAGCGAGTACCAATAATTAGGTGATAAAATGCAGCTGTCACAAGTCACACATCATCCAGCTTCTTTGCTGTGATTGTACCCTGAAAGCAGAACCCTTTTGCTTACAATTGTATTCATCTAGATGCGTTCATGCCCTAACTAAAAGCACTTTTGTCGCACTCTTGCCATGAATGGTTCGCGCAGGAAAAATACTATTATCCAATATGAGAAAGATAACTAGTGAAGTCATACACGTTTCCAGCCAAACGAAGGAAAAATGAGGCGCCGTGGCTTTAAAAACGAAGCATTCATTATCTTATAGAACCAACAGGATTGCCGGGGCTACACTATATCAGAAAGATTATCACTATATTCAGTTTGTTATTGTGAGAACGATTGAAAAAAAAAAATATTAATGATTAAAAAATATTCTACATTTTTCAAACCAGCACCTGGATCTGAATACTTTTGTAATTGCATGTAATTAAAAATTTAGCATAGCCACTGACTTATTCAATACAATGTATCTGTATAGCGCCACCTGCTGTTTGTTTCTTTTCTTATTTCTCTGTCCTGCTCACTTAGATGGCCGCACCTGCTCAGTTTCATTGTTCAACTGCCTCCTGAGCTGTGATAGGGAGAGATGAGACACGCCTCCTGAGCTGCGATATGGAGAGCTGAGGCACGCCCCCTGAACTGCAGCAGAAAAGACACTCCCTTTGATCTGCCAGCTTGATATAAATCTATGAGAGCAATGAATGGGGAGATCTCTGGATCCATGTGAGGTACAGGGCTGGTTCTAGCTTTGTTATAAAGAGGTTGTCTTGTACTATATGATGCATGATTTTATTGTTTTACATCAGCCATTGGATAACCCCTTTAAAGGAGTTAAAGACGTCCCTAATTTGCTCTTTTAAGGCATCAGGACATCAATAAGGTGGTCTCCCTCTAAAGACCTCGTTCTATGAGCCAGAACATAGACAGTTCACACAGTGGGGGGGTTCGGCCCCAGATTCCAACACATTTTCTGAGCCAAAATCCGTGGCAAAAAATGACACCACATACTGCCCATTGATCAAAATTGGACTACACACTGTAGTTCATGTACGTTGACTTTTTCCATGTGTAGATTTTAAATCCAAATCATGGGGAAAAAAAGAGTAAACATGCTAATTCTTGGCACCTTGAGGAGCTCTAGGATTAGCCCCATTGAATAGGGATACATCTGTGGTAGATCCAAAGCGTGTCAACTGAAGGTACATGGCACAAATCTGAGGGTGAGCCTTGAATTACTTGCTGTGGCAAACAGATCAAAGAGTTTGGGTGGATGAGGAGCAGAGAAACCAGGAACAAGGACAAAGGAGATGGACTGGAAGACAAGGGCACAGTGACAGTATTGGAATGTAGAGTAGTAAAGTAGCGGGGCTAGATCATGGAAACAGCAGTAGGATGGGAATGTGGACACAGCAGAAGGACCCCAACATGGACGCAGCAGCAGGACTGGAGCATGGACACAGCAGCAGGACTGGAAGACAAAGACATAGCAGCAGGAGTGGAAGACAAAGACACAGCAGCAGGACTGGACCATGGACACAGAATTAGGACTGGAAGACAAAGACACAGCAGCAGGTCTGGAGCATGAACACAGCAGCAGGACTGGAAGACAAAGACACAGCAGCAGGACTGGAAGACAAAGACACAACAGCAGGACTGGACCATGGACACAGCAGCAGAACTGGAAGACAAAGACACAGCAACAGGACTAGAAAGACAAGGACATAGAAGCAGGACTGGAACGTTGGCACAGTATCGGGATTGTAATGTAGACACAGTAGCAGTACTAGAGCGTGGGCATAACAGCAGGACTGGAAGACAAGGACACAGCAGCAGGATTGGAAGACAAAAACACAGCAGCAAGACTGGAAGACAAGGACATAGCATCAGGACTGGAAAACAAGGACACAGCATCACTACTAGAGCATGGACACAAGAGCAGGACTGGAAGACAAGGACACAGCTGCTGAATTGAAATGTGGATACAGTAGCAGGACTAGAACATGAGCACAACAATAGGGCTGGAACGCGGACACAGCAAAATGACCGGAAAATGGACACAGCAGCAGGACTGGAAGACAAAGAAACGGCAGAAGAACTGGACCATTGACACAGCAGCAGGACTTGAACATGGACATAGCAGCAGGACTAGAAGACAAGGACGCAGCAACAGGATTGGAAGACAATGACGCAGCAGTATAAATGGAAAACAAGGACACGGCAGCAGGACTAGAGCATGGACATAGCAGCAGGACTGGAGGACAAGGACATAACTGCAGGATGGAATGTAGACAAAGCAGCAATACTAGACACAGCAACAGGACAAGATCGTGAACACAGGAGCAAGACTAGGGTGTGGACATAGCAGAAGGGCTGGAACACAAGGACACAGCAGCAGAACTAGAAAGCAGTAGGATTGGAATGAGGACACAGCAGCTGAATGGGACAATGAACACAGCAGCAGGACTTGAGCAAAGTCTAGAATGTAACAAAGGGCCATAATCAGGAAAGCAATTCAGGAACCAAATGTAGTAACCAAGTATCAAGGCAAGAGCATGGGGAGGAATAGCCAGTAGACTAGAACATATTAGACTAGAAACAGACAAAACTAGGAAAAAACTAGAAACAGACTTGGAAGAAGGTAGCTTGAGGTAGAATCCACAGGACCAAAGAACCAAACAAGCCCCTCCAAGAACGTACTGTAAACCATACTCTGGTTCAAGCAACTTTATGATGGACCTGACTGGACTACTGCATATAGCAGGTCTGGAACAACAAGGTTTCCCATGGCTTATCACTGGGGGTCCCATTAGGGGAACCTTTAGCGTTCTGGATATTGTCAAGGTTTCCTTTTAACAAGGGGGGAATGCTTTTACAGCCTCCTGCACAGACACACTGTGCCTCTTTGCCTTTGACTATAGACCTGTAGACACTTTAGGTGCTGCCACTTGGTACTTCCTTATATATATTCCTTGGTTCTAGCTTTGTTATAAAGAGGTTGTCTTGTACTATATGATGCCTGATTTTATTGTTTTACATCAGCCATTGGATAACCCTTTTAAAGGAGTTAGGCTACTTTCACACTAGCGTTTTAAAATTCCTGTATTGAGTTCCGTCATAGGGGCTCAATACCGGAATAAAACGCTTCAGTTTTGTCCCCATTTATTGTCAATGGGGACGAAACTGAACTGAAGACAATGGAGGCTCCTTAAAGCATTCCGTTCCGTCTTCAGACCGGAGAACAAACCGCAGCATGCTGCGGTTTGCTCTCCGGTCCAGGCATCCGCACCAAGACGGATTCGGAATGACCCCCAATGCAAGTCAATGGGGGCGGATCCATCTGGTGTGACCACAATGGTAACCGGATCCGCCCTCCATTGACTTTCAATGGAGTTCATGACTGATCCGTCACCACATACACACAATACACACATACAGACATAGACATACACATAAACATAAACATACACAGACATATACACATACATACTTACATGCTCCCCAGCAGGTCTTCAGAGCGCCGGAGGGACAGGTCGGCGCGCACAGATGACGATTCCACCAGGCGCCCAGCAAAGGGCGCTGTGGGGAATCGTCACCTGTGCGAGCCGTCCTGCTCCTCTGGCGCTCTGAAGACCTGCCGGGGGCATGTAAGTATGTATGTGTATTTGTTTGTGTATATGTGTGTGTGTGTCTGTGTGTATGTATGTACTGTGTGACATGTGTGGGGCCGGAGCGCGGTTCTGGCTCCACACATGTCGCTGCGGCAGTCCTGATCCGGCAGCACCCTTCACCTGCCGGATCAGGCCTGCCGCTAGTGTGAAAGTAGCCTTAAAGACGTCCCTAATTTGCTCTTTTAAGGCATCAGGACATCAATAAGGAGGTCTCCCTCTAAAGACCTTGTTCTATGAGCCAGAACAGAGACAGTTCACACAGTGGGGGGGTTCGGCCCCAGATTCCAACACATTTTCTGAGCCAAAATCCGTGGCAAAAAATGACACCACATACTGCCCATTGATCAAAATTGGACTACACACTGTAGTTCATGTACGTTGACTTTTTCCATGTATGTTGACTTTTTCCTGCACAGACACACTGTGCCTCTTTGCCTTTGACTATAGACCTGTAGACACTTTAGGTGCTGCCACTTGGTACTTCCTTATGGCACCATTTTTTGATCTCTTGACAACTCCTCTGTAAATACAACAACTAGTGAAGCATGCCACAATTGTTTTTAGATCTGAATCCTATGGGATCTGACTCAAGAACCTTCATACATAGGTCCAGTAAGGCCTTCAAGACTTCCATATGTGTTTTGTTAAGGCTTCAAATGACTCATGAGCCCCTAGGCTGCAATTTTTTGCTTTTTTCAGGGATGTTCAAATTCACACCATTATATCCCTACACGACTACATGAGTACAAGGTCCAAGGCCAATGACAGCTTACTTTCTGAAACAGCCAATCCTGCATCACACCCATCATGGATCCCAATACAGTGGTTTAGCAAAAAGCACAGGATTTACTCTAAGAGGCACCATCTGCATGTACAGCCATATCTAGGTCTTCACCCATCTCATCACAGATATAAATCTCTCGACACTTCAAAAAAAAAAAGGAAATTGAACAATTTTATTTTCTGCTTCTGGAGTACAATAGATGTTTACCTCGCAGATATTATTTAAGGAGTCAATTTTATTTTGTAAGTGATCCTAGGAAATAGGCTATACATCTCTAAAACTTAATAAATGCTACCACAACAAGACGGCAATAAAGAGCATTGTGCAGGGAGCCGTATCCCATGCAGGGCACTCGGAAGACATGGTTTTCTCTACCAACGCAATGCAACGTATTTTGATTTAGAGTTTTTTCTTTTTGTAAGAAGGATATAAAGCTTTCTATAGTGAGAGGCCATGTACCTGCTTATTGTCACAGCATGCAATGTATTCATCATCACACATTACCCAGAATTATGCTCTGCAAGCTTAATGCACCAAAATATCAAAATAACATGTCTTAATGAAGGCACATTATGTCGCTACAGAGAAGCACAAAGGACGTAAATGCCTGTTTACAAAATGATTGCTTTCAGTTAACTATCCAATTCTGGTGCTTTTGCAAGGATCTGCAGGATTTATAGCATAAAGAGATGGCTGTAGAGGAAGGGATAATGTGTTTGGCATGCAGGGAAGATAATCAATGGGACCTGCTTGCTGCTGGATTTTGCCACCATATTCCAGTCCTTCTTCTGTCTCAGTTCTTGTGTATCATCCTGGTGTACCTGCCTTGTGGAACCTTGCCGAGAAGATCTCCTCTAACATCAGTCACAGAGAAACCTTGAAGTCTACATTTCTTCAGAGAGCTTAGATGTATAACTCAAAGTAATAAATGGAATGGGTGGACTACAGGATCCAGAAAGATCTAAATTATGTTATTTAGTCTAGAAAAAAGGGGATATCTAATATCTATGTATAATTATATCAAAAGTCTGTTCCATGATTTAGTTATACCGAGGACTGTATCTACAATATTGTTCAATTGTACAAGTCTTCTAGGTGTGGAAAACAACAGATCCTCAAGTCTTTGGAAGACATTAGTAAACTTTGGTTTACATGGTTGGATCTCCGTTGATCAATGTCCAGATAATTAATTATGGAGATATTGGTCTCAAGAGAATAAATGGCAATATAAAGATCTCAAAACTTGCCCAAAACTAGTGCAATATTTGATGATGTGTCATGACTACTACGACATGATTGCTGGCTAAATTCAGACATCTGTATTCTGAGCATATTAGGCATTCTCATCACCCATATATGCCATTACCCAACTTTAGGTTTAACTTACCCAAACTCACAACATCATAGAGATCTATGTTGGAGAAGAACATGCTCTGGTGGACCCAGCCTGTCCATGCACTACTGTACATCAATGACCATTCTTTAACATCGATCCTACATTTTGTCCCTTACAGGAAGGATGTTTTTCAGCCAAACCAGCAGGACCTGAGAAGAAAATGATGCTTACCTTCTCCTCAGTTCTGGCTCTGTTGGTCCCTGCCTATCTTCACTGCACTTCCAGGTCCTGCATGTAAACTTCCTACATACATGTGGTCACATGCGCTGTGGCAGCAAATGATTGGCCTCAGTGTTGACAAGCCCCCAAACAGCACGTGACTCAGCAGTGACATGACACTTGGTGACACATCATGGCTGAAGCCACTCTTTCACTCAAGCAGTACATGTAACCCTATCCATGCAGGAAGTCTACAGACAGGGACTGGAAGTCCTGTGAAGATGGCCCGAGACCCAAGGAACCAGAATAGAATTGAGGGGAGCAAGTAAGCATAGTTCCTACCACATTTCTTGTTGGGTGTGGTGGGGGTGGCTTCAACAAAAATAAATTGTGAACCATCCCTTCAAATGCAAAGGCTGCCTTGTACTAGAAAGGTATTCAGTCACCACTGGGGCTTATATTCACTATGTAACCTGGCAGGTGATATAATTATTTTGTGGTTGGGCCATGATCGTGCAGCGAGCCCAAAGGAGCCGGTGCCGAAGATGGAAGTGGTACTGGCCCAGATGAGATAATGTCACTGTGTTCTCCCTCTGGCCGTTGCTTCCTGGGGATTAGTGCAGTGGAAAAGTGGTATAAGGAAGCAGGCCAGAAGTAGAAGAATAAAAGTCTCTCTTTACTCAGTGCAAAATAAGAGTTGTAGTACACAGTGCAAGCTCTCTCCTCAGATGATGAGGTATGGCAGCTGGCAAAGGCGCAGATAATGGCACCTCTGGTATGTTATATTTCTGAAGGCTCTTTCCTGAACTTCTATCAGCTGTAAGATGGCACTAGTTGCTGTAGGTGACCATTGTGTAATGAAGGCTTATTGAGTTAGCCTGGCCTAGATGTGACCTAAGGTGATGGGTGTTGGAGCCGTAGTCCCTCACATGCAGCAAAGTCTGGATAGCTATGGTTGCTGGTCACTCTGCTGACTGTAACACTGTAGCCTTTCTGAATATCTGTAGTTTTGCCTCTACAATCTCTTTGGAGTATTGGACTCACAGATGAGTTGATTCCCTGGTCCCTCAGACACTTGGAGCAGGAGCAATCAGAGGTGCTTCTTCACTCCTACCAAGAGGGGAGGAATGGGGTGGTTAGCCCCATCCCTTATGCCAACCATACTTCACCTGCTGGTGTACAGTACAAACATTAAAAATCATGACAAACATTACAACCAACCATTGAAGATACCTCTGGGACTGGAGTACTGCACTTATCATGCTGAGGTGGTGAATCTTCTGCTTCCTCCGTATATATACAGGGCCGCCATCAGGGGGGTACAGCAGAACCTGCTGTGGGGGGCCCGGGTGCAGAACCTGCTGTGGGGGGCCCGGGCACAGGGCCGGCGTCAGCACCCGACAAACCCGGGCAAACCCGACAAACCCGGGGCCCTGAGCTCCTTGGCAGTGGCGTAGCTATAGGGGTCGCAGCGGTCGCAGTTGCGACCGGGCCCCTAAGCTAGGGGGGCCCCGAGGGCCCCCCCTAGCCACTTGCAGGGCCGCACTGCCAATTAGGCAAGGTGCGGCGCGGCCCTGCAGAGGGAGATGAGCGCTTCCATTGTGGAAGCGCTCATCTCCATAGTCATCTGTATCGCCGTCCTCAGGACGGCGATACAGATGCCTGTACTGCGGGGCAGGGGAGGGAGAGGCCGCCTGAGCCGTACAGCGCGGGACACAGGCCGGAAGAGGCCTGCATCGCATCGCTGCCAGCCTGATGGAGGTAAGTATAAGGGTTTTGGTTTTTTTTATTGCTGAAATTGCGGACCGGAGCTTTATTGGGGGCACTGGGGGGCATTTTTACTGGCACTGGGGGGCATTCTTACTGGCACTGGGGGCATTTCTTACTGGCACATGGGGGCACTGGGGGCATTTCTTACTGGCACATAATTTGGGGGCATCTATGGGGGTGGGACACTTTACTGGCACATGATTTTGGGGGGGAATCAATGGGGGGAACTTATAGTGCATTATTGGGGCGTTTCTTACTGGCACATAATTTGGGGGGCATCTATGGGTGGGGACTACTGGCACATTATTGGGGTGAAATTTTGGGGGTGCTTCTGGCACATTATTGGGGGGTAGTAAACTAGTAAACTTAGTAGTAAACTAAGATTTTTTTCTGTCAAACTGCAGAGATGAGAAATGGCTGAAAAATGGCGTCTGGTCTGAAAGGAGAAGATGAGGAAAGAGAAGATCTACATCAGAGGAGACGACACTGGATGTACGAGGTATGAGGCGCTGTATTATACTGGATGTAAGAGGTATGGGGCGCTGGATTAGGCTACATTCACACGAAAGTTGTGTTTTGCAGTCTGCAAATTGCGGATCCGCAAAAAAAGGATGATGTTCCGTATGGCATCCGTTTTTTTTTTTGCAGATCCACTGTAACAATGCCTATCCTTGTCCGCAAAACGGACAAAAATAGGAATGGACATACAGATGCGGACAGCACACAGTGCTCATTGAAGTGAATGGGTCCGCATCTGAGCCGCAAAATATGCAGATCGGAGGCTGCAAAAACAACTGTCGTGTGAATGTAGCCGGGGGGGGGGGGGGCCCAAGCTGAACTCTTGCACCAGGGCCCATGAGCCTTTAGCTCCTCGGGGGGGCCCACTCAGCCGCTGGCTTTTTTTTTAATTCATTTTTTATTTTTGCTGCTCCCTCCCGAGTCCCGTCCCACTGAGCCGCTTTAATGCCGGCTCCGAGTCCTCACTCACCCCACTGCCCTTTAACAGTGCCCAGCCACAGTCTTCTCCGCAACTCAGCGGGTGCCACCTACCTCCTTGCCGCGCTTCAGCTGTCTCCTCCTTCCCACCGCCACCAGCAGAGGAGGAGACAGCTGAAGCGCAAGGGAGAGATGAAGACTGAGGCGGCGCCATCTTAGTGGCAGGTGCAGCGACAGCAGCCCAGCAACGCGGTGCAGTGAGTAACTTGCCCCAGCCAGCCCAGTCTGAAGGGTCATTTTGCTTGTATTTTCATCTCCAGCTCTGGGGGTCATCTTCTGTACTTCTGCATTGCAACCTGGGGGATGTAGGTCTGATGGGGGCACAAGACGCCAACCTGAGGTCTAATGGGGGGGGGACCCTGATCTGAGGTCTGATGGGGTACAAGACGCTGACCTGAGGTCTGATGGGGGCACAAGACATCGACCTGAGGTCTGATGGGGGCACAAGGCACCGACCTGAGGTCTGATGGGGCACAAGACACCGACCTGAGGTCTGATGGGGCACAAGACGCCGACCTGAGGTCTGATGGGGGCACAAGACGCCGACCTGAGGTCTGATGGGGGCACGAGACGCCGACCTGAGGTCTGATGGGGGCACGAGATGCCGACCTGAGGTCTGATGGGGGCACGAGACGCCGACCTGAGGTCTGATGGGGGCACGAGATGCCGACCTGAGGTCTGATGGGGGCACGAGACGCCGACCTGAGGTCTGATGGGGGCACGAGACGCCGACCTGAGGTCTGATGGGGGCACGAGACACCGACCTGAGGCCTGATGGGGGCACGGCGGGGCCCACGAAATTTGCCTGTAGGGGGCCCCGAAATTCCTGATGGCAGCCCTGCATATATACATTGTATATTGTATACAGATGCAAACAGAGAAGCAACAGTGGAAATTGCATTCACCCGGTGCAGCCGATTAGCACGCTTTTTAATGCTCTTTTTATTCATTGTGTCCTTATGTGGTATTAATAATCAGAAAACTAATAAAAAGCCTAATGAATTACTCGCTAACTTCTAAATAATCACGTTTTCTTCCCTGGCTTTGCCTTCGGTTGCTATTACCATAAAATCTAGAATAAAGCATCAGACCGGGGAGAATATCCTGCACCTGTTGTTCTGTTTGCAGGTATGTCTAATCCTCCTGCGTCATAGACTGCAGATTCAAGAAAGTACAATGAGCCGGGAGATCGCTGCTTTGGTTTTATAATGAGATATACAGCATGTTGTGAATTCATCTGCGGGGTCATTAAATGTGACACTTAGCGCTTCCACACAAGGCAGAAGACATGTAATGCGATTGTTCCGCTCTGTACTTAACAAAGAATGCATTGAATTAGTTTCAGCTAATTATCGTGTTCCTTTAGGGTAGGCTATACAAATCTGGGTACTTTCATTGCTGATATTCCTATGAAGAGCTCCTCTCAGTGTCTGCTTGACTATGTGTATTAAACATGGTCAGGCTTCTGGAAGGTACCGTAAAACAAGAGGAGAAGTCATATCTGTCCTTTATATTTCGTCTCCTTTTGGGATCCACTGCTGATTTTGGATTCTAAAATTGCATTTCGAAACCTACCCGTGTGGCCGTACCCAAAGAGCAATTGATAAATCACTGTTAGGGCCAGGGATGGGATTCAGCCAGTTCCCTCCAGTTCTCCAGATCCGGTGGGAGGGCAGCTGGAGATGTTTGTTTCCATTGCTTCTTGCAACACTGATAGTTTAGCTCCTTAGTTGTGTGGTATGTGTGTGTAGTGTATATATGGTCTATTTATGTATGTGTACCATGTATATGGTGTATTTGCGTGTGTGTGTTGCATATATATAGTGTAGGTATGTAAACATGTGTCATGACGCCGCTTGTCCGCCATGGTTGTTAAACATTTTAATCCCACCCCTGGTTAGGGCTCATGCATATGCCCGGTTGCAGGTCCACAAAACACTGATACCGGCAATGTGCATTATAGAACGGTCATAGAACGGTCCTGTCGTTGTTCACAATGTGGTCAACAGTAGAACATGTTCTATATTTTTGCGGATGCAACGAATGTCTGCACCTTTTTTGGCCCCATTGTAGTGAATGGGTCCGCACCCGACCTGCAAAAAATGTGGATCGAATGCGTACTAAAAATATGTTTGTGTGCCCTTAAAGAGAGTCTGTCACCACCGTGGTGTGTTTTAAACAGTTCTAAGTGCACTGCAGTTCTCATACTCCATAACTTTTATGTGCTGTTCCCCCATTTTTGCCCCTTAAAAACAGTTTTATTCAATATGCAAATTAGCATAAGGGGCTGTACCTACCCACAATGGAGACCAGCCGCGTAAGCGCCGCTCCTCCTCTATGTGCCTTTACTCCATCTCCCTATGCTCTCAACTGGGCAATGGAGCCCGGCCACGCCTTTTCAAATCAAGCCCTGTTCATTCCCTCTGGGCCTTTACTCCACCTCTCTCCTCTCTCATCATCGGGCCACCGCGGGAAATCTTGCACAAGTGCATATCTCATGTCTTTCTGTGTCTGCTTGTGGACTGAACTGTGCACCCTTCCTGCAAATGTGCAGTTCAGTTGCACAGATGGTGCAGGCACATACAGAGCTGAGATGTGCACCTGTGCAAGATTTTCAGTGGTGGCCTGATGGTATTCGGAGCGGAGCGAGGTGGAGTAAAGGCACAGAGGGAATGAGCGGGGCTTGATTTGAAAGGGTGTGGCTGGACTCTATTGCAGTTAGGTACAGCCCATTGGGCTCTTTTATACTAATTTACATATTGATTAAACTCTGTTTTTTGGGGGCTCCTTCTGTTTCCTCTGCCAGCCCCTCCCTCTCTTTCGGTAGGCACTTAACTTCTCATTTACATATGGATTAAAAATATTTTCTCCAGGATGAAGCAATGGATCGCTAAGTGAAAGGTATCACTACATCCAGCTGAGCTAGACCTACAAGACGTCTGTTCTGTTAAAGGGGTTCTCTGAGACTTTTATACTTATAACTTATCCTCTGAATAGGTCATCAGTAACTGATCGGAGGGGGTCTGACACCTGGGACCCCCAATGACCGGCTGTTTGAGAAGGCATGTTCGCTTGCGGTAGCGCCATTGCCTTCTCTCTTCTCACCAAGCACAGCGCCGTACATTGTATAGTGGTTGTGCTTGGTATTATGCTCAGCCTCATTCACTTCAATTGAACTGAGCTGCTCCTAGGCCACGTGACCGATGAACGTGAAGTCAGGTGGCCTAGTAGTCAAAGCCACAAGAAGTCCATGACCCTACTGCAAGCGCAGATGACTGGCGAGGGTCCCCCCATCGATAAGATATTTTAACATTTCAGAAAAAAAACTTTAACTGATCACAGGATGACTTGTTGCTGGAACCCTCACCAATCTGCCTAAACCTTGGAGCAATCCAGGTACATGTGTTCATGCCACCTCCCCTGGAGGCAAATATCATTATTCAGCTTCCATTGCATTGGATGGTCTGTACTTCTGTCAAGTTACAGATAATCTCTTTGTTTCTCTTCTGCCATATTCATACCTATGTGCCCACGTTGATGAGAAAAATTATGTTTTATTGTAGAGCAACGGGGGCGTTGCTGTTACTCCTAGAGGATCTGCTCTCTCTGCAACTGCCACACCCTCTGCATTTTGATTGACAGGACCAGGCAGTGAAAACATCATCACACCTGGTCCTGTCAATCAAAGTACAGAGGGTGGGGCAGTTTCAGAGAGATAGCAGAGCCTCATGGTGTAACGCAGTGATTTTCAACCAGTGTGCCTCCAGCTGTTGCAAAACTACAACTCCCACCATGCCCTTCTGTAGGCTGATAGCTGTAGGCTGCCTGTGCATGATGGGAGTTGTAGTTTTGCAACAGCTGGAGGCACACTGGTTGAAAATCACTGGTGTAATGGTAACGCCACCGTTGCTCCTAGACTTTCATTTGCATATATTAAAACTTCGTTTTTCTCAGCAATGTGGGCACATATGAACATGGGACCAACACAGATGTCTTCAGCTGCCAAGTGCACATATAACAGGTCAGCCAGGGTCATAGGTACAAAACTGCTGACAGATGCCCTTTAATTTCAGAGTATCCCCAAAGTTTGTGACTAGGTACATCGGAAATGATTATTGTGTGAGGAACCTGGATTAGTCATGACAGTCTAGTTAAAATAAAAAATAAAAAAACTGATCAAGTAAGTCCTGCCATTCATTAGTACAGGATTCCCTTCCAATTTATTCTCTCTATAACAGCCATATAGCGCTATGGTGTTGTTTATTGCAAGGCAATTTGATTCCATAAATTGTAGGTAGGAGTTTACAATGGCTCACATTGATTTTGTCTTTTATTGCTGTTCTTGGTGGGTGGAAAATCAATAGTCTACACCCACTATTGAATACAATTTTGTTAAATTGAAGTAAAAGATAGCTGTTTAACTGGAATATCTTGTTTCCGAAGAGTCAGTATATGCTGGCTGAACTAATGTCAACAGAAGCGTATAAGTTTCCAAGATGTGGGCAGCAACTAAATGAATCTTCTGTTAAGTCTGGCGTAGAGGATATCACAGCAACCTACTGTATATAAATCAAAATCTCCATTAACGTCATTGTATTTTACATGAGACGTTTTATGTTCTGCATTAACTCTTTTCATTTATTTTTATTCTATTCCCCGGTCATCCCCAATCTAGGGCTCTTCAGTTGGTGTTCTCAGCATGCTTTGACAATCACAAGTCATCAGAACATGTCGGGAATTGTAGCTTTGCAGCAGATGAAGGGCAAAAGGTTTGAGATCGAGACCACTGTTGTAGAACTTAGTATTGCTTTGATGATTAGATTTTTTTATTGCATTTTTTAGCTAGACCCACACTCTACATGGAACCATTTTTCATAAGGGAGAGTTTTAGTAGTTAGTTATTTAGTAGTATGGCAGGCTTACCAAGGAACCCAAACTGTGTTAGACTTGATTTACGTGTGTACCCTTGAGAAAGACTTACATCATTGGCGAACATCTCTAAGACCTAGGAACAAAAGCAAAAAAAAGACTCAAGCTAGAAATGGACATTCCAGTCAAGACACTAGGATCATGGCAGAAGATGTAATTTAGGTGGCACAAGGTGTTGTCCTTAGGATAGGCCATCAATGTCTGATCAGCAGGAGACCAACACTAAGTACCTCCAATGAACAGCTCTTTCACAGTAGCTCAGGTGCCAGAAGTCAGCACCTGAACTATATAACTAACCACTTTGTAGTGGATGTAGCAGGTTACAGCAGCATTGCTCCCACTGAATGGGAGTAGTGCTGCAGTAACCAGCTACATCCACTATACATGGAAAGCAGCTATTCTGCTGGAGCTACTCTGAAACAGCTGATCTGGGGATGTGCAGGGTGTCATAAAATCCTGGAAAACCCCTTTAAAGGGAACTTGTCACCAGTAATCTATTGAACTAGGTTTTTTTGTTGATCCAAGGCACTGTTTCTGAGTTATTATACTACTACTGCAATAAGCCTGGGAAGTGGAGAAGGGTAGAGGACTGAAGTGCTGGCATTGATGGTGGTAGATGTCTGCAAGGTGGTTGTCCTCACATTGATGGCCCCTGGGTTGTCCAGTGATGAGAAGGGTACACCTTTTCTTCCCTTCAAGGCACACTCTGATATTGAGGTTCCGGCCTTGTGGTTGTTTCGGGTGTCCTTGATGGAACACTATGCAATGTTGTAGCGGTGTAGGTATTGGAGCATTCAATGGTGAGTCTGGTGTAACAGGTAACGGATGAACTATTTACTGGCAACTACAGAGGTTCACAATACACGTGTTGGAAGAGGTGGACACAGTTTATATTGCAAAGGTAGCTTTCCCAAAAGATGTGTATAGAGGGTTCAAATGGCATAATGTTTCCATCTAAGTCCCTTCACAGATAACATCTGCAATCTTTTCTGATTCAACCAAGGAGAGCAATTTCTTTCTCTCACTCTCTCTATATCAGTATTTTCCACTATACCCAGCTGCAGGGGACAATCTTTCAAATATATGGCCAGTTTCTTTAACCCCTTCTAGGAGACCCCTAGGACGGAAACCCTCAAAAAGTAGCCCCATTTTGGAAATTACACCCTTCAAAGAATATATTAAGGGGGGTACTGACCACTTTGACCCCCTAAGCATTTTACGGAATTTGGAAACACTTGGCTGTGAAAATGAAAAGTTTCATTTCTTCCAATAAAATGCTGCTTTAGCCCCAAATGTTTTATTTTCAAAAGGGGTAACAGGAGAAAAGCACCCAATAATTTGTTACCCATTTTCTCCTGAATACAGCAACACCCCATATGTGGTGGTAAACTGCTGTGGGGACGCATGACAGGACTCAGAACGGAAGGAGCGCCATATAGATTTTGCAGCACAGATTTTGATGGATTGGTTTGCGGGTGCAATTGGTTTTTATTTTTTGAGTTATTGTCTTATGCGGGGTCTCATTTTTTGCGGGATGAGGTGACCATTTCATTGGTACCATTTTGGGGTACACAAGACTTTTTGATCGCTTGGTGTTACACTTTTTGTGAGGCAAGGTGACAAAAAATGGCTGCTTTGGCATAGTTTTTTAAATTTTTTTACAGCATTCACCTGAGGGGGCAAATCATGTGATATTTTTATAGAGCAGGTTGTTACGGACGTGGCAATACCCAATATTATTACCCAATCTAACATTTTTATTTTTTTAAGTTTTACACATTAGATGCATTTTTGAACAGAATTAAATCTTGTTTTTGTGCTGCCAATTTCTGAGAGCCATATTTTTTTTATTTTTCGGGCGATTGTTTTAGGTAGGGTATCAATTTCTGCAGGATGAGAAGACGTTTGATTGGTACCATTTTGTGGTAAATATGCCTTTTTGATCGCCTGCCATTACACTTTTTGTGAGGGTAGGCGACCAATAAAAGGCTGTTTTGTCACAGTTTTTTTTACTTTTTTTTACAGCGTTCACCTGAGGGGGAATATAATGTGATATTTTTATAGAGCAGGTTATTATGGACGCAGCGATAACCAATATGTCTAACATTTTTATTTTTGTTTAGTTTTACACAATAGATGCATTTTTGAACAGAATTAAATCTTGTTTTTGTGTTGCCATTTTCTGAGAGCCATTTTTTGGGGGCTATTGTCTTAGTTAGGGTCTCAGTTTTTGCGGTATGAGATGACGGTTTGATTGGTAATATTTTGGGGTACATACGCTTTTTTGATCGCGTGGTATTACACTTTTTGTGAGGCAAGAGGAAAAAAAATGCCTGTTTTGGCATAGTTTTAAAAAAATTTTTTTTACAGCATTCACCTGGGGGGCCATCTCATGTAATATTTTTATAGAGCAGGTTGTTTCAAAAGTGGCAATACCCAATATGTCTAACAATTTTTTTTTTTGGTAAGTTTTACACATTAGATGCAGTTTTGAACAAAATAAAATCTTTTTTTTGTGTTGCCATTTTCTGAGAGCCATATTTTTTTTATTTTTTGGGCGATTGTCTTAGGTAGGGTCTAATTTTTTTGCGGGACAAGATGACGGTTTGATTGGTACCATTTTGGGGTAAATACACCTTTTTTGATCGCCTGCTATTACACTTTTTGTAAGGGAAGGTGACCAAAAAATGGCTGTTTTGGCACTGTTTTTTTTTTTTTTTTACTGCGTTCACCTGGAGGGGTGGATCATGTGATATTTTTATAGAACCGGTCGATATGGACGCAGTGATACCTAATATGTCTACTGTTATTTTTTTGCCTATTTTTTACAATTTTTTTAAACTTTATTTAGCGAAAATGCCGCTTTTTTATTTTACTTGAAACTTTTATTTATTTATTTTTTTAAACTTTATTTTTTAACTTTTTTAGCACATTTTTTTTAACTTTTATGGGTCTGATCCCCTTTATAATGCATTACAATACTTCTGTATTGTAATGCATTGGCTGTAAGTGTATTACACACAGCCCCTGGATCTCACAGGCTTCCGTAGATGCCTAAGGAAGGCATTGTGCTGCAATCCAAGCCATCGGGTCCCTGTCACAGCAGCGTGGGGACCCGATGTCATCCCCTCCACGCCACAGACATCGCATGTGCCGCGGTCCGCGCTGACCACGGCACATGAAGGGTTAATGCACAGCAGGGGTTCGGCTACTGGGCACATTTAATTCATGGATGGTTCAAGTCCACCAGATTGGTTCTCCACCACTGGGTCATGGAGAGATCCTAAATGGGAGATCCGCCTTTATGGCACCCATGTGTCCTAATAAAGCTTATGAACGGGAGTTGTCTTCACCAGACACAACACATCTGTATTTCCTCCCTCATATAGCTATGGCAGAAGATCTGACAATCTTGCTAGTCATGGTTTTGTTATCATCTGTAGAGCGGCTTGCAATGATGTCACCCACCAATGAAATGTCTCTACGTTTTTGCACTAGTTATCATTTTTTTCTCCTTTCATCAAGCATGCAATCGCAACACATGAACATATTTTTAGAAGGTATAAAGATAGCATGTGCTGGCGGATAAGAGTCACTTTTTCTATTTTAGAACTGTCTCTAAATGGTTTTACAGGAACTTTAATTATCTTCACTTCTGAAAATAGCAAGAAAAGGGTTCGGTAATGAGATCACACAAATAAAAGTTCTCTATATAGGGGAATTAGAAGAAGGGAACAATATCATAAGGGATGGCCAAACAAATTTTAATTTCAGTGCTATGCTTGAAGGTTTTCATTTATATGAACATAGATCTAGAATAAAGCAGTTTTAATACTGTAGAATTGTCACGCTCTGGTGTGGAGGGGAAAACCAGACCAAGCATAGGAGGGAAGGGGATGAGGTCAGGGAAAAGGTCACCTCCTGAAGGAAACCCTGACACCAATCCTGACTGACTTACAGTATGAACAGGCCTCAAAAGTAGGCAAGTTCATACACAGGAACCTAAACCAAACTGACCCTATAGGACCCTGCAACTTCTGACAGGGCTGAGTCTACCCGTTCCTCCAAAAGGAAGGATGAACAGGAGTCTCCCAAAGGCCAAATAACACAACAGGGAAAAGCAGGGTAAACACAAAAGGGAAAGTGGACACTTATCTTTAAGAAGAAATGGAAGCAACCGGATCTCAGGAGAGAACCACACCAATCCACCACAATGTCCACTGAAAGTATAAACTACAAGTAACTGTGGTAGAAGCAGGAAGCAGGAAGGACAATTACCACACCCGCAACAGCTGAGGGGAAGGGGTCTGGTTAACAGCAACAACACAAAAAGGAAAACAAGTCATATTATGTCACATGTGCAAGCCTAGCCGACTTTCTGCAACCTTTTGCAGGAATGACCGTGACATTACCCCCCTTTTACGGGTGACCTCCGGGCACCCAGGCCCAACTTTATCAGGATGAGACCTGTGAAAAGCTTTCAGCAAATGACTGGCATTCACGTCAGATGCCGGTACCCATGTCCTCTCTGGTCCATAACCCTTCCAGTGAACAAGCTATTGAAGAGTCCTACGGAGAAGTCGAGAGTCAATAATCTTGGCGATCTGAAATTCCAAACAGCCATCCACCAAGACAGGCGTGGGTGGCAAGGGAGATGGCTCCAGAAGTTCAACATATCTCTTCAACAAAGATCTGTGAAACACATTATGAATTTTCAGGGCCTGAGGAAGTTCAAGACGAAATGCTACAGGATTAATAATGGCAGTAATCTTATATGGGCCAATAAATCTTGAACCTAACTTCCACAAAGGAACTTTCAACTTAATATTTCTTGTGGACACACAGAATCACCCACACCTACAGTAGGTCCGGACCATTCCGGACCGTGACAAGAATGGGATACAACCTCGCATAACCATGGTGGTCAATGGCCGCATGATTTTAAAGGGGTGGTATCACTTCAGCAAATGGCATTTATCATGTAGACAAAGTTAAAGGGGTTGGCCCATCTCATACATTGGTGACATATTGCATCATTGGTAGCATATACAGTAGCTCCTTCACTTTGTGGACTCTGTTCTACAGATAGGTATGGATCCCAGAGGTGAGACCTGCACTTATCAGACATTGGTGGCATATCTTAGCAATTAGTCCACTTGGATCCGAATTTCAGGATAAATTTGACTTGCCGTGAAGCCGAATTTCCTCCTGCTTTGTGTTAGCGAATCAATTTAACCTGAAATAGAGTAAAAAACAAAAACAATAATATGTACCTAATCCATTTGCTCGAGAAGGGCTGGCCATCGCCATCTTGCTTGAAGATCTCACACAAAATCCCATGTGTGGTGACGTATGATGTCACCACACTGGCCACCGTGATGACGTCATCTTGGGCCGCATGAGATTTCGAGCCAGATCTTCAAGCAAGATGGCGGCGGTCGGCCTGTTGGATCAGGCAAGTGTGATTTTTTTAAATGTTTTTTTTAAATTTTATACTGTTAAATTTACACTATTATACTGTTTTATTTTATACTGTTATTCATATCAGATGCCGTGATAATGTATGAACGTGGCATCTAAGGGATACAATAAGAGGGAGCGGCACAATTGCTGCTCCCTGTCATTACACCAAGTAATTACAAAGAAATGAGCTTCGTGACAAAGTCATTTATCACGAAGCAAATCTTTTCATAAAATTAATCGAAGAGGCCGAATCAAATTTTCCAATAATTCGCTCATCTCTAGTAGCGATAGGCCACCATGGTATGAGACGGGCCAACCCCTTAGCCTATATATATACAGGGGCGTAACTACCATAGTGGCAGCCCATGTGACTGCTATGGGGCCCAGGGCAAGAGGGGGCCCAGTCTTAGTTGGGATTATCTCCTCTTCTACTGGGGGTGAAAACTTGGTCAGGACTCTACCCTCTAAAGGAACAACTTTTAGCAAATGAGGCAGTGGAGAAATGGCCCAAGGGTCATTGAAAGGGATTTAGACAGAAACCCTTCTGTCCTGTGTGGGGGCCTGGTTTGATCCTTGCTATGGGGTCCTTACTTCTCTATGTACACCACTGTGTAAAAAAAAAAAAAAATCTATATATATATATATATATATATATATATATATATATATATATATATAACAGAAGTTGACATATACCTTCTTGGTAAATGGCATGTTCTTAAGGGGTTAATCATATGTGTTAGCCCTTGCTTGGAAACCACGCTCGGAGCTGGTGCATACATATAATTACATTCTAAGCTAAGGCCATCATATTAATATCACAGAACAATTTTCCTACCTGTGTATAAACTCCCTTCCATGCAATCCTTCATTACATTTACAATTATATCTTTCAGTGGAGATGGCATACAGTATCATTACAAGTTAATTATGTTTTCAGATTGCCTGTACACTTTTTCCTTCGTCAGAATAACATCATTTAAAAAGTGGAAGAATTAATTTCCTAGTGATAAATTGAATCCAGATTAGACTCAATGGTGTTTAGACAGCAATTCAAAGAACATCAAGTGTGTATGTGTTGCTTCCTCATAAGGGGGTGACATATAGCGCGCATAAAAGATACCGCACGCTTGCTTCTGTTAGTAATACTGCTTTGAGTTCACTGAGCTCAATGGTGTTTGAAGTTCAGCTCTTATAAAGAAAGATTAAGTCTGTAATTATTTCACAGATTGAAAGAATGTGTATGCAAATTGTACCAAATTCATTTGTGTGGAAATACAGTTTATGTTAAATATTAATATTATATTTTTCTTATATACAGTAATTAGTGCTGAGAAAAGTGAAGCGGAATTTGGTCCAAAGTTTAGGAAAACTTCACTTCCCAAAGAATCTCGAATTTCCTCACACTTCCTGTTGAATCAGTTTTTCCTAAAATGAGGGCTACTTTCACATTTCACATTAACAACGAGGAAGGACTATGCAGCACAATATGCTGGTTTATTGGCTGTGCATCTCTTCACAGCAGTATGGCTGCAACCCGCTCTCTGTGGCTGTACCCTAAGGCAGAGTGGCCTGGGTTTTCCTGATTTATAGCAATTCATGTAATTTCATGTAATCAAGTAATTTGATATTTTATAAATTAATTCGTAAAATATCAAATTACTTGATGAACTTTGGCGAAGTTGGTGAATCGAATTTTTGAAAACTTTGCTCATCTCTAACAGTAATATAACAAGCTAGCAGAAAGACCCGGCTTCGCCTGGGTATATTTAATCTATTTCATTTAATGTTTCTGTGTGTTGTTGCAGAGAGAAAGTCAATGCAGCTGACAGAAGTTGATTTTTACCTTCATTTTTTTCAATCCCCATTGGCTGCGGAGTGGGAGGGGGCATGACCTGACCGGGTCGGGGGCGTGGTTTACCGGGACCTTGGGGGGGGGTGCTTTTAGGTCCTTCTTTTCAGGGTGGCCTGAATTATAGGTCAATGCCATGGTAATTTGAGGAAACACAGTGGGTAGCAGTGGAAGAAAACATTGCTTCGCACGGGTATATTTAATCTATTTCATTTAATGTTTGTGTGTGTGTGATTGCAGAGAGAAAGTCTCCTTCCCACCCATTCCTGTAGCTGACAGAAGTTGATTTTTTCAATTCCCATTGGCTGCGGAGTGGGAGAGGGCGTGGCCTGACCGGGGGCGTGGTTTAGCGGGACCTGGGGGGGTTGCTTTTAAGTCCTTTTAGTGGAAGAAAACATCTTTTATTACTACTGAACGGTAGTAGTCTAATATTAGTCTATTTCATCTAATGTTTCTGTGTGTTGTTGCAGAGAGAAACTCACCCTCCCACCCATGCAGCTGACAGGAGTTAATTTTTACCTTCATTTTTTCAATCCCAATTGGCTGCGGAGGGGGAAGGAGGCGTGGCCTGACAGGGTCGGGGTGTGGCTTAGTGAAACCTGGAGCAGGTGTTGTAAGTCCTTCTTTTGAGAGTGGTGTGAATCACAGGTCGGTGCCATGGTAATTTATGAGGACACGCAATGGGTAGCAGTGGAAGATTGACTACTGAACGGTCATAGTCTAAAATTAGTCTAAAATATAAGTTATATTTATGGTAACCGGAATACCCCTTTAACAGTATCATCCACAGTGCTCTGCCCCTTTAAAGCATTGAATAGAAATGACTGGATTGTTACCTGAGATCCTCAGCTGGCTGCTAATTACCTGGCTGTGTTGTTATGGAAACCTGTCCGCCCTGTGTGTGTCTGTGCAGAGAATGGCAGTTGGGGTTTAAAACCAATGCTGTCAGGCTAATATTGGCTAATGCAGGTCATATTTTGGGAATATCTCGGGAACGTTGTGTCCTAGAGAGATGAGACCTGGTCTAAAACCTTCCCGGGCACCTGATGTACCTGTGTGCCGAATTTGGTGAAAATCGGTCCAGTAGTTTGGTCGCGCATAGAGAACAGACAGACGGACAGACAGACAGACAGAAACTCATTTTTACAATATTAAGAGACTAGCAGAAAGACGCGGCTTCGCCTGGGTATATTTAATCTATTTCATTTAATGTTTCTGTGTGTCATTGCAGAGAGAAAGTCAATGCAGCTGACAGGAGGTGATTTTTACCTTCATTTTTTCAATGGGACACGGGGGGGGGGTTAAGTCCTTCATTTCAGGGTGGCCTGAATTATAGGTTAATGCCATGGTAATTTGAAGAAACACAATGGGTAGCAGTGGAAGAAAACATTGCTTTGCGCGGGTATATTTAATCTATTTCATTTAATGTTTCTGTGTGTCGTTGCAGAGAGAAAGTCATCCTCCCTCCCATCCCTGCAGCTGACAGATGTTGATTTTTACCTTCAATTGTTCAATCTCCATTGGCTGCGGAGTGGGAGGGGTCATGGCCTGACTGAGTCGGGGGCGTGAAATTGAAAGACCTAGGGCAGGGTTTTAAGTCCTTCTTTTGATGGTGGCCAGAATTACAGGTCGATGCCATGGTAATTTATGAGGACACGCCATGGGTAACAGTGGAAGAAAACATTGCTTTGCACGGGTATATTTAATCTATTTCATTTAATGTTTCTGTATGTTGTTGCAGAAAGAAATCCAACCTCCCTCCCGCCCCTGCAGCTGACAGAAGTTGATTTTTACCTTCATTTTTTCAATCCCCGTTGGCTGCGGAGTGGGAGGGGGCGTGGCCTGACAGAGTCGGAGCGTGGTTTCGCGAATTCTGGGGCGGGGGTCAGAGTGGCATGAATTACAGGTCGATGACATGGTAATTTATGGGGACCCGCAATGGGTAGCAGTGGAAAAAAACATCTTTTATTAGTACTGAATGGTCGTAGTCTAAAATTAGTCAATTTCATCTACGATTTTTGTGTGTCATTGCAGAGAGAAATTCACCCTCCCACCCCTGCAGCTGATTTTTTTCAATCCCCGTTGCCTATGGAGTGGGAGGGGGCATGGCCTGGCAGAGTTGGGGGTGTGGATTATCAAGATGCTTCGAACGGTTGTAGTCTGAAATTAGTCTATTTCATCTAAAATTTTGTGTGTCATTGCAGAGAGAAATTCACCCTCCCACCCCTGCAGCTGACAGAAGTTTATTTTTCCCTTCATTTTTTCAATCCCTGTTGGCTGCGGAGTAGGAGGGGGCGTGACCTGACACAGTTGGGGGCGTGGCTTAATAAAGCACTTCGCATAGGTGATTTAATCTATTTCATTTAATGTTTCTGTGTGTCGTTGCAGAATGGCTGCAGAGTGAGAGGGGCGTGGTCTGACAGAGTTGGGGGCGTGACTTAGCAAGACGATTCGAACAGTTGTAGTCTATAATTAGTCTATTTTATCTAAAATTTTTGTGTGTCGTTGCAGAGAGAAATTGACCCTCCCACCCCTGCAGCAAACAGAAGTTTATTTTTACCTTTATTTTTTCAATCCCCATTGGCTGCGGAGTGGGAGGGGGCGTAACCTGACAGAGTCGGGGGCGTGGATTAGCAAGACGCTTCACATGGGTGTATTTAATCTATTTCATTTAATGTTTCTGTGTGTCGTTGCAGAAAGAAAGTCAACCTCCCACCCATCCCTGCAGCTGACAAAAGTTGATTTTTACCTTTATTTTTTCAATCCCTGTTGGCTGCGGAGTGGGAGGGGGCGTGGCCTTACAGAGTCGGGGCGTGGCTTAGCAAAGCGCTTCGCATAGGAGCATTTAATCTATTTCATTTAATGTTTCTGTGTGTCGTTGCAGAATGGCTGCGGAGTGGGAGGGGGCGTGACCTGACAGAGTCGGGGGCGTGGATTAGCAAGACGCTTCGCATGGGTGTATTTAATCTACTTTATTTAATGTTTGTGTGTGTTGTTGCAGAAAGAAAGTCAACCTCCCACCCATCCCTGCAGCTGACAGAAGTTGATTTTTACCTTTATTTTTTCAATCTCTGTTGGCTGCGGAGTGAAAGGGGGTATGGCCTGACAGAGTTGGGGGTGTGGCTTAGTGAGACCTGGGGCGGGGGTTTTAAATACTTCTTTTAGGGTGGCCTGAATTAAAGGTCAATACCATGCTTATTTATGAGCCCACGCAATAGGCAGCAGTGGAGGAAAACATCTTTTATTACTACTGAACTGTAGTAGTAGAAAAAAACATAAGTTATATTTATGGTAACCGGAATACCTTTAACAGTGTCAGTAAATAGAAATGGATGAGATCCTCAGCTGCTGATAATTACCTGGTTGTTATGGAAACCTGCCCTCCCTGTGTGGCTTTGCAGAGAATGGCAGTTGGAGTTTAAAACCAAAGCTCCCAGTTGTAATGTTGGCTAATGGAGATCATATTTTGGGAATATCTCGGGAACGGTACGTCCTAGAGAGATGAGACCTGGTCTAAAACCTTCCCGGACACCTGATGTACCTGTGTGCCGAATTTGGTGAAAATCGGTCCAGTAGTTTGGTCGCGCATAGAGAACAGACAGACAGACAGACAGAAATTCATTTTTATATTATTAAGAGATATATATCCTTTGCAGATTCTCCATTTTGCATTCATGGTGCATATATATATATATATATATATATTGTGAGGCAGTGACAGGCCTCACGCTTCATAGAGGTCTGGAGGGGGTGGATATTCCAGTCCACATCCCTATTCCACCACAGGTGAGGCCACCTGGGTGTAATTACTGGTGTGATAAACCAACTCTCAGTGTCAGTCTGGAGAGAGGAGAAAGGCTGAGGAGGCTCTGTGTGTTTGTGGGCTCAGCCAGGAGGGCTGAGGGGCCACAAGACTCTGTGTAGCCTGGAAGTTTGGGGGGGCCCAGTGACCCTAGGAGAAGAGCGTCACACGGTCATAGTTGGGAGGACTATTGGACCATTTACCCCCAAAGGATACGGTTGGAGTCACAGCCAGTTGGCTGCTGGGCTGAACGGCTGAGGAAGCCGCCCTTAAAAGCTGTGTGTGAACAGCGTTTGTATTTAGGTGAGTTAGCTGAACTATGTGTAGTCAGAGCCTAGCCGGGCAGGTGTTATTTTGATGGTTGTGTTTCATGCTGGAACACAAAGTGTGAAAATAAAGTTGTGTAAATTGAAAGGATAGTGTTGCTAGGAGCAACAGCATGGAAAAGAGCAGGTGCTGCTGAATGTTGCTGCGTTCCTGTGTTAAAGGGCCAGGAGCCTGTTTGTTTGGAAAAAGCTGCAGCTGCTAATCCGAACACTTCTGCGGTGTGGCAAGTAAAGCTTACTGAAATTTAAAGGGACGGTAGCACATGTGAGAGAGACTGTTGTGTTGGAAAAATTTTTGTGTGAGGGTCACTATGATGGCGGGTGTCACTGTGCAAAGTTCATATAGTGCCCATGAGCAGCTGATGCAGGACTGTGCAATGAAGGATTCTTTAATCAGAAGAGCTGATAAAGAGAATGAAAGGTTCTGTGAGATGGTGATTGGGGGAATCCCGCTGGGGGTTACGCTAGACTCCCGCCAACGAGTGTCTCGGGTGATGCCTGATGTTCTGGACCTTCTGAAGAGGGGGCCAGAGACAGAGACTGCAGTGTCTCTAACCTTTGAAAAGGACTAAAGTTCTGTGCAGTGGGAACTGCTAAAATGTGAGACCCTGGAGGTGGAATTTGAGCTGGGCACAGACTTTCCGTGGTTTCGGCAGCTATGGAATGGAGAGAGTGCTTTGAATGGTGCGACTAGAGAGTCTGATGGAAACGTCGGCAACCAAGGTGTTTCTCATGGCAACCACGGGATTGAGGAGTCGATATGGGATCCTGTGACCAGGAACCAGGGGCTGGAGGTTCCCAAGTTCCCGAGGAAGGAGGCAGACCTCCGTGGAGATGTCCCTGGAGAGACAGCGCCCTCATCTACTGGGTGTGTCGATACCGTGACGGCGTTTGGTAAGACCGTTCCTGTTTGTGCGTGTGATATAGAAGATGTGATTTGTGGTTAGAGCCGGCGGCAGTCGCTACATGCCGAGCCGGTAAGTGTCATGACACTGGGACTAGATACTGCGACAAAAATGTGTGATATTGTGGTAAATAGCAGTCCAGTCCAAGCGTTGCTGGATGCAAGAAGCCAGGTGAGCCTGGTACATGGCAGCTTGGCTGCTGGGGACTATGTGTTGGACAAACACATGAGTGTGATGAACATTCATGGGAATAGCAGAGACTATCCTGTGGCTATCACGGAGTGCGAGACTCCAGTCGGAACTGGGACTTATGAATTTGGTGATGCAAATAGGCTCATGCATGATGTAATGTTGGGCTGTGATTTTCCCCTGTTCTGGGAGTTGTGGGGAAATAGAGACACTTCTGGAGAAAGTGGTGAAACTCCTGCAGAACCTGTACCTGTCCCTTTAAATGAAGGTGTAAGGGAGATGCACAATGGTTTAGGTGAAATGACCATTGAAAGCAATGGTGCAGATGAGGTACAGAATGAACATGTGATATTATTTGAAATGCATAATGAAAATGTGGGGTCATGTGAAATGGATGATGATGATGACACCCCTTTTCCTTTGTAGGTGGTGATTGGGGAAGAATTTCCCCCTGTTGGTAAAAATGTATATGACTTGGAAATGCTGAGGTTGATGGCACAGAGCTGAAGGAGCCCACTGTGGTAAATGTGCAGGAAAGTGTGGCAGAGCTAGAAGGGGTACCACACGAACCAGAACCAGGTGCAGTTAAGCACTTCCCACAGTGTTCTATGGTTAGTGAGCTCAGGTACAGGGTTAATGAAAGTGTTGTAACATACAAGGTGAACCGTGAACCTGTAAGAGAGCCTGAGCAGGTTCTGGACATGAACCGGGCTAATGGGGGAGCTAGCTCATATGTGCCCCTAGAGGTCAGGAGTGAGATTGACAAGAGTGCTTTAGGTGACATAGGTGCTGTGACTAATAGCAGCTCAGAGAAAGAGAGACTGCCGGGGCAGTTTCTTGGGAAACCAATGTGGTTGCTAGTAGCAACCAGGGGTCAGTTGTCAGCAACTTGGAGAATAATACCCAAAGTGAAGTTCATAAGAGAAATATGAAGCGGAAAAGAGTAAGAGGGTCTGGCTGTTAGATGGCCACCGGAGTCCCTTAGATGCTGTCTACAGGGTAGAGAGTAGAGAAAAAAAAAATCTGCTCTACGTCCCTGAGTATCCTACTGACTACGCCATTAATGTTTTGCTGATAAGAGCAAGACTTCAGGTTCAGATACTCTTTAAAGAGACTCTTAACTGAACTATAGCTACACTTCAAAGGAAAGTTTTATAATATGATTTTATTAAATATAATAAGTAGTGTATACATATAGTGATATAATGTCCTTTTGCACGTATCTATATACAAAGGATAAAGAACATAATACTCAATTACATCAACACCTTATCTGGAGTCCTGACTACATCCAGAATGAAGGTACATACATCATCGATTGAGTTATCACCATCTGACAGCGACATCAGCTGGGAAGCCCTTTCAGCGAAAGCAGTCAGAATCTCGATCGGGAAAACACCGTTCCCTACGCGAGGCGTCCCCCTGTAGGATGAGCTTCTGACTTTTTTTCCTGAAGGGTTACAGCTATATGCCAATTAAACAAAGAGCTCCATTCCCTAGTGGAACGTAGCCAGCACATGTGCTGTATATTGTCACTGTGTTCATCTGCTCTCACTCCCTGCATTCAGAGGTCTTAAGTCAACACTTTAACTGAACAGATACAAAATGGAATTCAAATGATCAGAAACTTAATCTTCACACTTTATGATGCTACCTGCCATGCTGAAAACCTACTCTGAGATGACACTAGACTGGACAAGTCAGTACTGACAGAGTATACTGACCAGTTTTGTCCAATGTTCCAATCTGCCTGCCCAAAAGTCCATGGGGTCAGAGTATATGTATGCACCTGAAAAAGAGAAGAATCCAGGTAGGACTGAACCTGGGTGTCTCCATTTGCTGATTTGCTTCAGCTTGGCATGGCAGATGGAAACACTTCTCCATCATGTTGATGATACTGAACTGGCTTCTTCGAATTCGCTTGTGGTAGCGGAGACCGAGGGAGGTGGGTGACTCTTTTGGGAGCGATGTGGGGCTTCTGGTCAGCAAGTGGCAGGCTTCTACTCGCAATTAGCTTCAGTAAGCGGCATACAGAGAGTATCCTGGAGATAAAGGAATTTGGCTTCCTTTTTGGCAAAAGGAAAGCATTCCTCATGTGAAACCTTGTTTGGGTTAGCTGGAGACTTGAATGTTGCTGATTTTGTGTGTTATATTGTTTTTAAAATAAGTGTTGCATGGTTAAAACTGCCATCAACTGTACTTCACTGTTTCTTTTTCCTGTGTGAGGAGTTTAGGGGGAAACTTGAAGAAAAAGAGCTGTGGTTACAACAGTACATGGTGAGTGGCAGTAACAAGGAACACTGCAGGATTAACCATCTACCACAAAGATTTTCAGCAGAAAGGGGCTTTTCCCGCTGTTCAAGAGGCTCCCCCTACTTGCTTGATTGAACGGGCCCCGCCCCGTGGAATTGCGTGGTGTGGCTGCTGCCAAAACAGCAACTGTGCATATGCCACAACTTGGAGCAGTGGCGCAGGCATAAGATTTACAGACACTATCCATCAAGTAGGAGGGAAGGTCTTTTGAGTAGCAGAGACAGCAACTTACTGCTCAAGAACTCTGATAAACAAATCGATTCTTATGAGTTGATTCAATAATATCTAGCCATGGGCATGATAAGCATTTCAATATGTTTTCCTTATGTATGCAGGAGTAGAGAATAAGCGCATTGTCTCCATAAAGAACATGTGTTATCAGGATGAACTTATATTGCCCGGTAGGGATGATCCTGAGGAGTAAAACAATACTTTAATTGTCTCTGTTGCGGCGTTCCCACGATATATCACTTTGTATTATATATAGTATGTAAGGTAGATCTTCAGTGCACTGAGGGGTAGGCCCAAGTGCCTTAAAGCACCAGAGCTCCTCTGCCCTGCAACCCCCCCCTATTCCCCCTATCCCCTTAATTAATTGGGCCAAGTTGTTGACTGGTTCCATAATTCCATGCCTACATTGTAGTCTATGCTATTGGCACATGTGCAGTCCATCTGGCTCTGCTTTCCCAGCAGCACAAATGACTACTGAGCATGAAGAATAGATGCTCAATTTTGTTCAGATGGAGGATAGTGTCATGACACATGTGCAGTAGTCATCTGCAATGCTGAGAGTGTAGACTACAAGATTACAGGGCCAGATAAGATGCCTGGCTTTGTCAATTGAGGGGATGGGGAGTGGCGTGAGATGAAGAGCAGGGAAGCTCTGGTGCTCGGAGGAGCTCTGGTCATCCCTCACATCGAAGATTGCATCAAAGACCTAATGTACATATCACAAAAAAGTGATATCGAGAATGGCATATTGGAGGCAAATAAATACACTACCATTGTTAGCATATTGGTGCCTTCAGGTCTCAGGACTCTATTATCCACAGCAGTGAGGTCTATAAATAGCATCTCTCTCACTCTGGAAGACCTAGCATGCCTATACATTACACATATATCCCATTGATTTAATTGGGAACCATGTAATACTTAAAGGGGTTGTCCGGGTTCAGAGAAGAACCCGGACATACCTGCAATTTCACCCAGGCAGCCCGCCTGAAGAGGACATCGGAGCATCTCATGCTCCGATGCCCCCCCTTGCCCTGCGCTAGATCGCGCAGGGCAAGGTCTCTTTTGTTTATAAATACTCGCTGCCGGGCGGGTACTTCCGCCCGGCAGTGAGTTCGGTGACGTCACCGGCCTTAATGGGCCGGCTTTAGCGCTGCCCTAGCCGTTTTACTGGCTAGGGCAGCGCTAAAGCCCGTCCATCAGCGCCGATGACGTCACCGGACTCACTGCCGGGCGGAAGCCTCTGCCCGGCAGGGACCGGTACGTCACCGGAACCTGGCTAAATTCCTTTGCCCTGCGCTAATTAGCGCAGGGCAAAGGAGGGCATCGGAGCATAGGATGCTCCGATGTCCTCTTCAGGCGGGCTGCCTGGGTGAAATTGCAGGTATGTCCGGGTTCTTCTCTGAACCCGGACAACCCCTTTAATTTCCCCTGTGGAGGTGCTGCAGGGAAATGGAACACTTGTTGGAGCATTCCCCACAGAAAACAGCTGATTGCTGGGGTGTTAACAGTAGAAAACCATAGGATCATACTATCACCTAGGTACCCTCCTTTAATGTTTAGTACTCAACTACTTTAATGTTTATACCCCACACTTATCATCCTGAACAGTGTTCATGCAGGCAGGAAAGGACAATATTGTTTTGAATGAAAACTGTTTGGGGCCTTCTGGCTACAGAAGAGAGGCATTTATGAGGGCTATTTCATATGCTGTCATTTGGCTACAGCTACAATTTTGGTCATGTTTTAAAGCTGATAATCTACTTTTTTAAAACAAGACCAAGATTGTGGTCCTGAACCATTGCGAGTTGTAGCCCTTATAAATGGATCCCACTGAAAGCTGTATATATCTGTAGCTTTTTCTTCCATCCTGAATTCTAATTGCTCTCCATGTATTTCACCTAGCACTGTGATCCTGGTCTTGTTTAAAATCTTAGTTAGCTTTTGTTAGCTTTCAAACAAGATCATCTGAAGGTGCTACCAAATCTGACATATGAAGGATTAAAATAGCCCTCCTCTTTCAGCTGAAGGGCAGTAGGGAAGTGCTGACAGACTGCAGGAGGAGAGAAAAAATCTGCTTTTTTAATAAACAGCCCATGGATGCAAGTATCGCAGATTATTGAGGAATTAAGTAAATGCAGTGAGCTGCAATGCCAGAAATAGCTTTAGAGACCAAAGGTGTGCTGTTTCTAGAAAAATCGAAACACATTTCCAATCCTAATCCTGTATCTTTAAATTTGACCTTTGTGTACTCTTGCAGATGTGTGCTGATTGTTTCCCCGCTTTTAGTATTGTCAGACTTAGGGATTTGTAGTCTCTCAATGTGTGAGGATTTGTTTTCGTTGCCGTGTTCATAGCTTTTCATTACCGACACTATGTGTTGAAACACGTCCAAATCTGGGAAACATAACTTTTATTTTTCTAGCGAAGGCGTCTCATCGTTTTGAATCATTCACCTATCAAATTGCGACTGTGGTATCCCCACAAAGAGTTAAAGGTGTTTGTTTCATAGGAAATTGGAAGAAATTTATGTGCGCAAGTGAAATTGAAAGGTCGAATGTATGAGTCATATCTATTGACAGATGGAATGAGCATAATATAAGCAGACAGAGACTAAGAAACGAGCAGGTTGTGTGAAATTATTTTTAGAGGATAATTTCTACCCAGCTGTGTCATCTATGAATGGGAAAAGTTTCAAAAAGTTAGCTAGTAACTGTCTAATTTATACTAATTGATACATCATGAAAATGAACACATTTACAGTAGCTTATATAATTCTGCATCAGGATTGCTAATTTAATAAGAAGCAGATTGACTTCCAACATATGTTTTCTGCCTTACTACATCACAAAGTAGTAGAATCTGCGATGCTGATAGTCTCTGGGAATGTACACGGGCCTAAATACTACTTTACTATACATGTGCCATAATTATTGTCCTTTTGCTATATGGGTGATAGTTATTTACTAAAATAATATATTCTAGACCTGTGGTCTCCAACCTGTGACTCTTCAGTTCTTGAAAAACTACAATTCCCAGCGTGCCCTGCAGTCACAGGTTGATAATATAGATGCAGCATCCTGTTCCCAAAAGTCATTGTATATTGCAAATTGCAGAGGGTTAGCAAAATGTATATGCTTTAATACATAATGCCTGCATATGTATTTATTTGCACAAGGTAACCACAAGCCATGTTCTTAGCCACCACTAGATGGGGCTGATGTCACCCTCTATATAAGAGAGGGCAGAACATTCTAGAGTCAGTTGAGATGCTTGAGTAGAGCAATTTAAAGGGAACCTGTCATCTCCGAAACACCCCCTGAACTAGAGTAAGCGGTGTATAGTGTAAATGATGCTGAATCCGATTATGTACGTTTTATCTTCATACTCACTTCCATTCCGACGCTGTGCTCCCACAAACCTGCAGTAAAATACATTGACAGGACTCTTCTTTGAGTCCTCTCCATTATGTGAGTGAGCACTGGAGTCCACTGAGTGCATTTTACTGCTGGTTTGTGGGAGCACAGCGTCAGAATGGAAGTGAGTATGAAGATAAAACTTACATATTCGGATTCAGCATCACTTACACTATACAACACTTACTCTAGTTCAGGGGGTGTTTCGGAGATGACAGGTTCCCTTTAAGCTAGTCAGTATCCAGCCAGTAACCAGGACACATGCAGAATGTAGAAGCTGGCACTTTAGCTCATCCTGGACTTGGATCCACCCAGGATAGAGCCACAACGACTACAGAAAGTGAACCAGATGAAAGGAGAGTGTAGTTAAGGTCCAGTAGAGATAACTGTATAAAAAGGACTCATAGGCTCTACGGCACCTGTTTTCCCCCGCTTCTGCTTCTCCCCGTGCGCGGATGAAAACATCCGGTGTCAAGGGGAATAGCCAATGGCAGGCGGGGACAGGGGCGAGTCTCCCTAGCATTGCAGGTGATGTGAGGGAGGCTCGTCCCCATCCCCACCTGCCATTGGCTGCTCCTCCCCGACACAGGATGTTTTCATCTGTGTATAGGGAGAAGCAGCAACGGTGGTGCGGGAACCAGGAGCGGTGCTGGGAGCGGGGAGCTGGGTAAGTATATTACCTGTGAGCGACCCGGCACATGGGGGTCTGAGAAATTGGATAACCCCTTTAACCCATGTCAAAAGTATAAATTTGCTTAGTGGATGATGAGCTGATAACAGGGTATCTGGCCACTGGGTACCCCAGGAATCAACAGCATGGTCGCAATGAAATTTTTTTTTTGGGGGGTGCTTTCAATTTAATTCAGCAGCATATATATATGATTACTGCAGCAATACCCACAGTGTGGAAGCAATCTACCTGTGTGTGTTAAGTTGAAATTGGGTTTTAAGCCTCAATCGTCCATTCTCCATTTACATATTTTTAGTTTCCACACAGTCACAATAATTTTTTTGAGAGGGTGCTTTTAATGTATTTAAGTGGCATACATACATGATTACTGCAGAAATATCCACAGTGTGGTAGCAATCTAACTGTGTGTATTAAGTTAAAATTAAGCCTCACACCTCAATTGTCCATACACACAGTGGGAATTTAATTTTTTTTTTTTTGCGGGGGGGGGGGGGGATTTTTAAATGAAATTAAACCAGCCAACATAGGGGAATACTACAAAACACAAGGATTAGCAACAATCTACCTGTGTGTATTAAGGAGAAATTGAGCGTCAAGCCTTAGTCATCCACGTACGAATTTCTGCTTCCACACAGTTGGAATTTAAAGGGAACCTGTCGGCTCTGAAACACCCTCCAAACTACAGTAAGCGGTGTATAGTGTAAGTGACATTGAGTCCAGTTATGTAATTTTTATCTTTATACTCACTTCCATTCTGACACTGTGCTCTGACAAACCTGCAGTAAAATGCACTCACTGGACTCTGGTGCTCACTCATATAATGGAGAGGACTCAAAGAAGAGTCCAGTGAGTGCATTTTACTGCTGGTTTGTGGGAGCACAGCGTCGGAATGGAAGTGAGTATGAAGATAAAACTTACATATTCGGATTCAGCATCACTTACACTATACACCGTTTACTCTAGTTCAGGGGGTGTTTTGGAGATGGCAGGTTCCCTTTAAATATTTTTTGAGACTTGTTCAATTTAATTAAACCAGCATATACTGTAGTTGATCAACACCAATACACAGACCATCACACTAAAGTATCTATGAGGGATAACGAGTTTTGGCCTAAATCAGTTTCCCTTTCCATTTCTGTGTTCATAAACATGTTTCCAATTTCAATTTTCTTTCTTATTGGGGACTGATTATATTCAAACAGGCAGCATATATACATGCTTACTACACCAATAGACATCAAAGCACACAAAAGTATCTGGAAATAATAATGAATTTAGACCCAAATCTGTTTTTATTTCTTATTTTATTTTTTTTTGGGGGGGGGGATTGGTGAATATATTCAAACTAGCAGTATATATATGTGCTTACTACACCAAAACACACGGTAGTGCACATTATCTGAGAGGCCCAAAAATGTCTGTGCTACGGAAGGGTTCCAAACCAAAGACCCGAGCCAGAATGTGGGTAGTTGCAGCACCATCTATCCAGTCAGAAGTAGTGGTAGTACCGTAGTAATATTAGTAGTAGTAGTAGTAGTAGACCGCTGTTGTCCCTTCTGGCTATAGGGCAAAATTATAGTTGAAGATAAGATTGTGGATTGAATGGCTCACTCCTCCTCTCAGTTGCAACAGGATGACGTGGATGTTTCAGTGGAGTCACTGGAGTTCAGCGGCACCTTTAATTTTCCTTCAGAGAGTCAAGAGAGTTTCCCTTCTGACGACTTGTGTGAGAGCAGTCAGCGTTTGTACTGCCCTGAGGAGGAGGAGGACAAGGCTGCAGACCCCAGGAATAGACGTATTTGTGGTAGTAGAAGTAGTGGCCCCCATAGAGCAAACTACCTGGCAAAAAGAGGTGGCAGCCAGCCACCTGGCAGGAGTTCCCTCCTTCTCCCAGTCCAGCAGTGTCTTTTACATCGCCATCATCCCTTTCTGCTTCTCCTGCCCAGACTCCCCCTCTTCCTCTGCTCCATTGTCCGCCATCAATAATGGAATATATGGCTTGTGGTGCAAGTTTCTGGTGGTGTAGTTGCTGCCGTACCATTTAGTCCAGTCTGCTGCCTTTAGGGAGCTAATGGTGTGCGCTCAGCCTTGCTGGAAGATTCTGCCAGCAGTATTTTTTCCAAAAATCCATCCCAGCCTTGTACTCTCACATGGGGGACTATATGGGCCAATCCCTTTGATTCTCGCTGTTCAGCAAGGTTCACACCACAATGGACACCTGGAGCAGCTCTTTCGGGCAGGGACAGTACATGTCTTTCACGGCCCACTGGGTCAATGTTTTATCTGGCAGCATTGAGGCAGCACCCCGGCAACAAGGCCAGGTCCTTTTGACCCCCTCACGAGTTTGTCAACCTGGCTCCCACATCAGGCACTTATCCACTTCCTCCTCCTCTATGGGACACATTCCTGTTCCCAACAGCAGCTGGGCACAGGATTGCTTGCACTACCCCTCCTTCCTATTATATGTGCCAGGTCACTGTGTTAGAGCTCATGGGCAACTGGGCAAGATGGCCAGCGACAATGTGCATAACATTGTTGCCGGCCTGAACCTGGGCAAAATAACACATGCTTCCTGCCTGGCACACGTCATAGTGGTGCAGCACTTTCTAAATAAGTACAGTAGCTTGTGCAAGGTGCTGGCATAATCCAAGAGATTGTCCAAGCACTTCAGCCACTCTTACATGGCAAGGAATGGTCTCCTGTACCTGCAGTGATGGAACGGCCTGCTGATACACGGCTTAATCTGCGACGTGACAACTGGCTGGAATTGGACATTGCACATGCCGTGAACAATTTTGTTATGCACCAGACAACCTCAAAAGCAGGGAGCATGTGTTGCTTTGAGGTCAGGCAGTGGCATCTCATCCGAGATGCCTGTCGAGTGGTGAAGCCCTTCGAAGAGGTCACAAAGTTTGTCAGCAGGGATAACTGCGGCATAAACAACATCATCCCTCTCATATTTATCTTAGAACAGATGCCAACGCTCATGTGTCAGTGGACCACGGCAGAAGAGCAGCTCACGCATCTCGCTGTCCGCCCTATAGCTGTTGGGGACACTCCAAGAGAATCTGCCATGGGGGAGGAGGAAGATGAGGATGAAGAGCTGCCACTACAAGAAGAGGAGGAGTAAGAGGACGATGATGAGAATGGCACTGGCCAGGACACCCAATCGTCTCATTGTGGGGCAGAGCTCGAAAGAAGTGGCTCCTCGGGCACACTGGCCAGAATGGCCACTTGTATGACTATACAGTACGGTCTTCATTATTAAATGAGAGGCACCTGCGGTCTAATTGGCTGCATGTTTTTTCACCGCAGCATGGCTGCGACCCTGGCCTGGGTATACCTGACTTATAGGGATTTGTTCAGGATTCATTGGCTAACTTCTGCGAAGTTGCCGAAACAAATTTTTCAAAACTTTGCTCATTTCTATTGATGACTTATCTTCTGAGTAGGTTATCAATATCACATCGGTGGGATCTGAAACTTGGAATCCCGTGCCAATCAGCCATTGTAAGAGACCAGCACGGCTGCTTCATAGACCATGTGACATCGCCATACACTGGTCACATGGTCATTGCAGCTCAGCCTCATACTCTGCATCCCTCACCAGAGCATCGGTTAGTGTGGCGGCTCCCTAAAACAGCTGATCAGCGGGGGTGCAGAGATTTGGACCCCTGCCGATGTGATAATGATGACCTTTCATGAGGATAGGCCATAAATAGGCTTGAGCAAATCGAGCTTCGGATCAGCATTAGCATTACATTATCAGCATAAGTAAGTATAAAAATTTTTTTTTTGTGCAATTATTCGATGCCAAGGTCACAATGAAGGTGAACATATCCAACATGATTTTTTAGCCCTTATGTGGCAATATATTGCAATTTTGATAACTGTACATATATTTTTTATATGTAAAATGTATTACTTTATTAGCACTTAAAGTATGCTGAAAAATAACATTTTATTAGCAATACTGAAGCATCTTTGTACTCCTCGGCACACTCATGTGATAGATATCTCTCGCACAGTTGGTGTTTAGTATTAAACACATCATGATGATATAATGAGTTTTTATCCTTGCCTCACCCCAAGACAAAGGTTGTTCCAGTTGAATAACAGCATAAATAAATTGATGGGGAGATTATAAATGCAAATTCAAAAAAAAATAAATAAAAAGAGCAAAAAGGGTATGAGATGTATATAAATCCCTCTGATGGAACTTTTCTAGAATGTAGATGAATTCTGTTCATGGCCATAAGTCAGAAGTAAGAAGAGTTCATTATTTTTGGTCTCATGATAGACGTAGTCATTTACACATGATAAACAATGCAAATTTGCATGGTCAACCTTGATAGTTACTCTGTTTTCCTGTAATGCAGAAAGCAACCGTAACAAAGCTAAAAGTAACAATAGGCACGCTTTGTACTCTTATACATTGTATTAAAATTTTATGTTAATTCCGTAACACAATCAGTCTATGAAAGTGATGACTTTGACTGTTTAACATTTTCAATAAATTTACCTGGAAACAATGGAATCATTTTCACAGTATTTTTTTTTTCTGTGAATACCTTACATGTTACATTACAAGGAATTGGCAATATCAAGGATTCTCAATTTTCTTAGGTTAAATCATGTTGTCAGTTGCCAATTCGATTTGGGTCTGGATAAGTTTGACCTGACTCAAAAGTGCTTCAGATGCCTTGATAAGTCCTGTATGACCAAGGGCGGACTGGCCATAGACCCTACAGGGAAACATCCAGATGGGCCAATGCCCAGGAGTCTGCCAGTCAAAGCCACCAGCCAGGTAAGTAGTGATTGGATGCTCCATGAGTTGGAGAGTGTCAAGAGTTTATGCTGAAGTAGTTGTTTTTTTTTTTTTTTTGTGCCACAATATGGTATTGCTGTTGTCCCACCTTCTGTCAGTTTGGACCCACCTACAATATAGGGCCATTTTTAGTTTTTTCAGGGCCACTTTAAGTTCCCAGTCTGTTCCTGTGTATGACTCTCTGTAGTCTCCAAGGACTGTATTCAACTCCTTTCACCAAACCATATTTTTAAATAAAAAATCCTAACAATTATTTTCACTTCAGACGCCTTTTTTTCTGTCTTCTGACCTTTTGGTAGAGAGCATCCTGCTGGAGTTATATGGATTCAGCATTGCCAGATTCTGCCACCTGCCCACCAGAACCCATTGAATATAATGGGGTCCAGAGGGCCCAGCAGAGATTTGGCCACTACCCGGCAAATACGTGCATGCCAAGAATCAGCCGGACAAAAAAGGGCCGCCCGCATTCTTTGCCAGAACAGCCTGTCAGAATACACAGCTGCATATGTGAAACTAGCCTAACTGTATAGTAAAGCATAGTCGACTTTACCTTTCTATACACAAGTATCAGGCAAAATAAATAAATAATAAACTGAGCAGTGTATATTTTCCATTTCATCCTCCACGACGGCATACCATGAGAGATGACCCTCCTCCAACCAGGCAGGGACAGGAAGTTTAAATGTAGGCCCTCCTCCAGCTACCTTCAGTGTCTTCCTGTCCCTCCTGGCAGGGAGAGGCATCTCTCAGGGCATTGGCTCTGGGGCCACTCAGGTAGCAGTGCTGGGTGGATGAAATGGAAAAATCTGCTATCCTGCATGAGGCAGCGGCAGCTTCAGGCCCTATCTAGGGTACCTGAGGCTGTGTGGACGGCGGATCGCGCGTCCAGCGCGTGCTGATTCCTCCGGTCGTTGGAGTGAGTATGCCATGCAGCGCCGGACACTCATGGAGTCCCTCCGGCTGGACGAACAGGCCTCCCTTCTGCCATACTGGGGTAAGGGATCCTTCCTGCTGCACGCCGGCAGTCTGTGGCTCCGGCGTGGATACGCGCTGTGCGCGTGACGTCAGGGGGCGGAGCCTATTGATTTAAAAAAAAAAAAAAAAGCGCCGTTCTGGGGAGCCCAGCTGATCTGAGGTCTGTAAGTAGCCAGCACTATATATTCTGGCGTTTCTCTGGTCCCTCCCTGCCAGTATGATGTCTGACTTGGGAGTGGAGACTATGGAGACCCCAGTAGGCCCTTCTGCCATGAGTTAAGGACATGTTCCTCTGAGTTTAACCCTGTCTTATCTGGGTATGTGGTTAATGAGTGTCCTTATCTCTGTTTTTTCCTCCTGCTGTGTATGGCTTAGAGTGAGAGAGAGAGTTCTCATAAACCTAGGACTTCTGTGAAAGTTAGAAAATGTACTATTTGCACTGCCAAACTTACTGAGTCCACAGCTAGCAAATTGTGTGCAAAATGCACCAGCAATATTGCCAAGGATATAGTTCCCTCCCTTAAGGAGGAACTTAGGGAGGTGATTAAAAATGAGATGAGATCCGCTCTAGAAGGAGTTGCGGTTTCTGATCCTGCTCCTTCTGGGCGGAGGAGGGAATCTAGATTATGTCCTTCTGATTCCTCCTCCTCCGATTCTGACTTAGAAGAGGGTGAGTCGTGTGATTCTGACGCTTCCTCTGACTCAGACTCAGAATTCAAGCGTTTTTTGTTTTCCGCGGATGATACAAGGGAGCTTATTAAGGCTGTCAGAGCAACTATGGATCTTTCGGACGAAAAGATTCATCGTTCGGTTCATGACGAGATGTTCAGCAGTCTTGAACAAAAAAAGAAAAGGGTGTTTCCGGTTCATAAAAACCTTCATACTCTGATTAAGCGGGAATGGAAGGTTCCGGATAGGAAACTATTTATCCCTAAGACTATTAAGCATAGGCTTCCCTTTAGTGAGGAAGATGAGTCATTACTAACGCAATGTCCTAAGGTGGACGTTTCTTTATCCAAGTTGGTTAAAGGTTTTAACTCTTTGCCTTTTGAAGACATGGGTTCCCTGAAGGACCCCTTAGATAAAAAAGTGGACGCCTGTCTGAAAAGATCTTGGGACGCTGCAGCAGCTCTATTTAAGCCCAACCTGGCAGCTACGTCAGTGTCCAGAGCTCTTAAAAAATGGTTAGTCCAACTTGAGTCTTTGTTAAAGGAAAATACTCCCTTTGACTCCTTAAAGGACTCATTTCCGTTATTGTTAAAAGCAGTAGACTTCATCTCGGACGCTACGGTTGAGTCTGTCAGAATCTCTGCTAGATCTACTGCTCTGACAGTCGCGGCTCGTAGAGCCTTATGGCTTAAATCCTGGTCTGGGGATTTATCGTCCAAAATGAAATTGTGTAATATCCCCTTCCATGGGGAAATGTTATTTGGTCAGGATCTTGAAAAAATCCTAGAAAAGGCGGCAGACACTAAAAAGTGTTTTCCTTCTGGCAAGAGAAAATATCCCTTTCGTAAATTCCGAAGGGGAAATTTTTTTCAATCCAAAAAAACGGATAAAGGCAAAACCCCCAGAGGAGGAAAGAGTAGGGGCTTTTTGTTTAATACCAAGCCAGCAGAACCAGCCAAACTATGACGCCAGAAGCATAGTGGGGGGAAGACTAAGGTTTTTTGTGGAAGAATGGGAAAAGGTTACTACCAACCCCTGGGTGCTAGGCATCATAAAATCAGGATTCAGAATTCCCTTCTTCCATTCCCCGCCACAAAATATGTTTGTCAGCACCCCTCTTCAGAAATCAGACCTTCTTCAGGGCGAGTTGGAAAAAGGAATTCAGGAGCTTCTGAAAATGGAGGCTATCGTTCCTGTACCTCAAGAACAGAGAGGTCTCGGGTACTATTCCACGGTTTTTCTCGTAAGAAAACCGAGTGGAAAGTTCCGACTTATCCTAAACTTGAAAAAATTGAACAATTTCATAAAACACCAGAAGTTCAAAATGGAGACCATAGCCTCGACCTTAAACCTGCTGAAAAAAGGGGATTTTATGGCATCTCTGGATTTAAGAGATGCCTACTATCACATCCCAGTTTTTCAAGCAGACCAAAAGTTCCTAAGATTGGCGGTAATTCTGAAGGGGGTTCTTTGCCATTTTCAATTCCAGGTTCTCCCCTTTGGAATTACGTCTGCCCCTCGAGTGTTCACCAAAGTCATGATCGAGCTGGTGGCGCACTTGAGGAGGCAAAATGTTATAATCGTTCCGTACCTGGACGACCTCTTGATCGTGGGGAATTCAGCTGCTCAGCTGGACTCGAACCTGGTCTTGTCTTGCCAACTCTTGTATCGTCTGGGTTGGTTGATAAATTGGGAAAAGTCCAATCCTGTCCCCTCCCAGCAGGTAAAGTTCCTGGGCATGATGCTGGACTCAGTCAAACAAAAGACCTTTCTGCCACCCCAAAAGATAGAGTCATTGACATCAAAAATTCGGAAATTCCAGAACCTTTCCTCCTGTCCGGTCAGAGACGCGATGTCGCTTCTGGGGTCACTGACAGCGTGCATTTCTGCGGTCAGGTGGGCCCAGTTCCACACGCGGATCTTTCAGGATTGGCTACTGAAATCCTGGGACAGGGATCAGGAGTCTCTAGACTTGTTCCTGCTCATTCCCAGTCAGGTAAAACTCTCCCTAAACTGGTGGCTGGATATGTCCCACCTCCAAAAGGGAGTTCCCTGGGTAACCAAGGAGTTGGTTACGGTAACTACAGATGCAAGTCGGTGGGGTTGGGGAGCTCACTGCCTTCAGTTCTCGGTTCAGGGTCAGTGGCCTCCCCTTCTGGACAATCTGTCTTCCAATCAGAGAGAGCTCTGGGGTGTCTGGGAGTCGCTAAGAAACTGGTCAAATCTGCTGTCGGGCAGGGACGTGCAGATAAGGACAGACAACGCCTCGGTAGTGGCGTACTTAAATTGCCAGGGAGGTACAAGAAGTGTATCTCTAAGTCACATTTCAGGAAATATTTTTTCCTGGGCGGAGAACCATTTAAGATCTTTGTCGGCAGTTCATCTAAAGGGCCTATTAAACTCGAAAGCAGATTTCCTCAGTCGTGTCCAACTGCATTCTGGGGAGTGGTGTCTTCACAGGGAGGTGTTCCTTCAGATCTGCGAGAGGATGGGGTCGCCTCTGATAGACCTATTTGCGAATCGTCAAAATGCGCTTCTTCCAGCCTTCTTTTCCCTAAATCCTGGGGACGGGAATGCTGGAGTAGACGCTCTCTCGCAGACCTGGAATTTCCCCCTGGGTTACGCATTTCCTCCCCTTCCTCTCATTCCGAGGGTTTTGAAGAAGGTTCGAGTAGACAAGGCGCGGGTAATTCTAATAGCCCCCTTATGGCCCAAGAAGGCCTGGTTTCCATTGCTAAAGATCCTGTCGGTGACCAGTCCTTGGGTTCTTCCCTGGCGACACGATCTTCTGAGCCAAGGTCCAGTGTTGCACCCATACGTTCAGAGTTTACACCTTGTAGCTTGGAATCTGAAAGGTTAATTCTTAAATCCAGGGGCCTCTCGGATGCTGTAATAAAGACCATGAGAGCTAGTAGGAAGGAGGTTACCTCTAGGATTTATGCTAAGGTCTGGAAACGTTACTACAGTTGGTGCATTGAGTCTAAATTAGCCCCAAATTTTTCCATTCAAAATGTGCTCAGTTTCCTGCAATCGGGTTTCTCAAAGGGTCTTCGCCCCAGTACCTTGCGGGTTAATATTTCTGCTTTGAGTTCAGTTTTTGATTTCAAGATAGCTGATCATCCATGGGTTATGAGATTTCTCCGTGGGGCGGACAGGCTTCGCCCGACGTTGAGACCCATCGTACCTCCTTGGGATTTGAATATAGTTCTTTCGGGTTTTTCGGAGTCCCCGTTTGAACCTCTGCCTCAATCCTCTGTTAGATCTATTACCTTGAAAACAGTCTTCCTTGTGGCGATCACCTCAGCCCGGCGGGTAGGAGAGTTGCAGGCCCTCAAAATTACTGAACCATTTTGCAGAATTTTCCCGGATAGGATTGTGTTTCGTTTCGATACCTCCTTTTTGCCCAAGGTGGTTTCTAAATTTCACAGACAGGAGGAAATCTTCCTTCCTTCCTTCTGTGACAGCCCCAAGACTCCTGGGGAACGTAAATTTCATTCTCTAGATGTCAGACGTGCGGTCCTGCAGTATTTGGATTCGACTAAACAGTTTAGGAAATCTGACTTCCTGTTTGTACAGTTTGTGGGGGCCAATAAGGGAATGAAAGCCTCTAAGGGGTCCATCTCCAGATGGGTAAAGTCGGCTATTTCCGAATCTTACAAGGTAATGGGCAAGATTCCGCCAGAATGTCTGAAAGCCCATTCTACCAGGTCTGTGGCTTCCTCCTGGGCCGAAAAGGGGGATGCGTCGGTTGAGCAAATTTGTCGTGCCGCCACGTGGTCTTCCCCGCATACTTTCATTAAGCATTACAGGGTTGACGTTAGTACTGGACAGGACTTGGCCTTCGGCCGTAAAGTGCTGCAGGCTATTGTCCCTCCCTAAGGTCTTGATCTGTTACATCTCATGGTATGCCGTCGTGGAGGATGAAGTGGAAAAACTGGATTACTTACCGGTAATTTCCTTTTCATGAATCCTCCACGACGGCAGGGGATTTCCCTCCCTAAGTAAAAAAAAAAGAAAAAAAAAAGAAAAAAAAAAAAAGGAAATAATAAAAATATACATATGATTTATGTAGGGATCTTATTTGTTAGGTTCCTCTTATCGGTGTGGAGGTATATTAGGTAATATTTCTTCTCCTCTATGAGGTTATAACAGGTAGGAAGTGTATGGGTTAATATGCTCGTCTACCTTATTTAAGTTTCATACTCAGATTTTTTCTTTTCATCACATAATTTAAGTTTTGGTTGTGGTATGAATGAGTAGGCTCTCTAGGTTCGGTCCAGAAAGACACTGAAGGTAGCTGGAGGAGGGCCTACATTTAAACTTCCTGTCCCTGCCTGGTTGGAGGAGGGTCATCTCTCATGGTATGCCGTCGTGGAGGATTCATGAAAAGGAAATTACCGGTAAGTAATCCAGTTTTTTTGACATGATAGCCCATGGACAATGTATACCATTGTATGTCTACAGTCATGGCCAAAAGTTTTGAGAATGATACAAATATTAATTTTTACAAAGTCTACTGCTTCAGTTTTTATAATGGCAATTTGCATATACTCCAGAATGTTATAAAGAGTGATCAGCTTAACAGCAATTACTTGCAAAGTCAATATTTGCCTAGAAAATGAACTTTATCCCCCAAAACACATTTCAACATCATTGCAGCCCTGCCTTAAAAGGATCAGCTAACATCGTTTCAGTGATTGCTCCATTAACACAGGTGTGGGTGTTGATGAGGACAGGGCTGGAGATCAAGATTCAAGTAAGAATGACACCACTGGACACTTTAAAAGGAGGCTGGTACTTGGCATCATTGTTTCTCTTCTGTTAACCATGGTTATCTCTAAAGAAACACGTGTCATCATTGCACTGCACAAAAATGGCCTAACAGGAAGAGTATCGCAGCTAGAAAGATTGCACCTCAGTCAACAATCTATCGTATCATCAAGAACTTCAAGGAGAGAGGTTCCATTGTTGCCAAAAAGGCTCCAGGGCGCCCAAGAAAGACCAGCAAGCGCCAGGACCATCTCTTAAAAGTGTTTCAGCTGCGGGATTAGGCTACCAGCAGTGCAGAGCTTGCTCAGGAATGGCAGCAGGCAAGTGTGAGTGCATCTGCACGCACTGTGAGGCGGAGACTCTTGGAGCAAGGCCTGGTCTCAAGGAGGGCAGCAAAGAAGCCACTTCTCTCCAGAAAAAACTTCAGGGACAGACTGATATTCTGCAAAAGTTACAAGGAGTGGACTGCTGAGGACTGGGGTAAAGTCATTTTCTCTGATGAATCCCCTTTTTGATTGTTTGGGACATCTGGAAAACAGCTTATTCGGAGAAGACGAGGTGAGCGCTACCACCAGTCTTGTCTCATGCCAACTGTAAAGCATCCTGAAACCATTCATGTGTGGGGTTGCTTCTCAGCCAAGGGAATCGGCTCTCTCACAGTCTTGCCTAAAAACACAGCCATGAATAAAGAATGGTACCAGAATGTCCTCCGAGAGCAACTTCTCCCAACCGTCCAAGAGCAGTTTGGCGATCAACAATGCCTTTTCCAGCATGATGGAGCACCTTGCCATAAAGCAAAGGTGATAACTAAATGGCTCAGGGAACAAAACATACAGATTTTGGGTCCATGGCCTGGAAACTCCCCAGATCTTAATCCCATTGAGAACTTGTGGTCAATCATCAAGAGACGGGTGGACAAACAAAAACCTACAAATTCTGACAAAATGCAAGCATTGATTGTACAAGAATGGACTGCTATCAGTCAGGGTTTGGTCCAGAAGTTGATTGAGAGCATGCCAGGGAGAATTGCAGAGGTCCTGAAGAAGGGTCAACACTGCAAATATTGACTTGCTGCATTAACTCATTCTAACTGTCAGTATAAGCTTTTGTTACTCATAATATGATTGCAATTATATTTCTGTATGTGATAAAAACATCTGACAAACACACATAAAAACCAGAGGGCAGCAGATCATGTGAAAATATATTTGTGTCATTCTCAAAACTTTTGGCCATGACTGTATATAGTATGTTGTATATAAAAAATGGCTGCCTGCAGCCACCACTAGGGGTAGCACAGTGCATAAGAACTTACAGTTACCATTGAACTTTAAAATATATGGACAGTGGCAGGAAAATACTCTGGTTTTATGCCTGGAACAGGAAATAAAAGATCAGCGCCAGGCATCCTTCAACATGGGCGTTGTCACGGATGTACCGAGACATACCGGCGATAATGAGTGGCAGGAGATCTGTGAGACTGGCAACACGTGGTTTGATCTGACAGGTTTTCCTTGTAGATTAATAGGCGTCTATGTTGTTTCTGGTACTGGCCACACCCCTTGCCTCCTGGTGTTGCTAATGTGGTCATTTAACCTTCCCTATGTATAGTTGCTTCTCCCACAATGCTGTGAGGTTTATAGCTTCAGTTGGACCTGTGGTTAGCTGCTGTTTGGTTCTTGGCTGAGTTCCTGGTGCTGCCATTGCTTCGTTGAAGAAAAGTGTTTCCGTTCCCTTTCGTATTTTGTGTTTATTTGTGTGTTGCATTTCCCTGTTTGTTATTTGGCCTGAGGGAGACTCCTGTAACTACCTCCTTTTGAAGGAACAGGTTGACTCATTCCTGACACTAGTTCCAGGGTTCCTATAGAGTGTGATAGGATTCTAGGTATCCGGTGTATGAACATGCCTACCGCTGGGGCCTGTTCATACTGGTGGTCAGTCAGGACTTGAGTTAGGATCTTCTCTAGGAGGTGTCCATCTCTCCTACCTAGTTTCCAGGCCTCATCCCTATACCCCCTTCCCACCCCATGCTTGATGGGGTGTTTCCCTCCCACACACGAGCGTGACAGGCGTTGTCTGTCTTCACATCGAGTACACATCTGAAGCTATTGGTTGGACCCCTTACCCCCCAAACTGGATATTTAATTCCCAGTGAACCCCTTTAAAATGGAAGTAAAGGAAATAAATTCACTCTAGCAAGCCCAATGTTATACACCTCTATTTTGCTCTAATCTACCATGAATTATGCTCGTTTAGAATCATGCCTTTTATTTCCAGCATTAATAGAGTTAAACATTCCCGATCTTGGTTCAGTGAACCTGTTGGATTATTGACAGCTACCTCACAGCTTGCAGATATTTCTAGGCATATACGAACGCCAGGACGAGTTCACAATGAGGAGCTGAGTTAATCGATGGAGGACAGTGGGGATATCATTTAAGAGTCTGATTTTCTTCACTGCACAGGACCACACGCTGGGGAGAAGAATGGAAGAAGGTGATTGAACTGGAATATGAAATATGTTTCAGGGCCAGCATTGGATGTAACCACCTCCCGTGTATGTCAAATTGAAGATCATAGGCAACGCGGGCTAATTAATGCACTCCTGAATCTAACCATTGGAGTTTCTGAGAATTACCTGGCTCCAGGGACTTAAGAAAGGAGTACTTGGAATGTATTGCCTGGTATCATCTACCGTATGAAAAGCATTTGTATTGTTCTCATTCCAAGTGCAAAGTTTAGCTCTGTGTGTAATGAGTAATCCGAAAAGCTTCTTTGTTAATTAATTTGCAGTAAATCTTACTGCAGGACACTATTATATTCTCCTAAGACGTCAATGTGTGAACACGTACGTAGATAACAGGTTTCCCTGTGCAATCCCCTGGGATTTGTTACTCAGTGGATCTGACTTTCAGAGCAGATAAATATGAAAGCAATCTGGATGATGCTTCACAGAATTGAATTAAAATTGCATTAATGATCTATAAACATATACTTTATATCTGCTGTTGTTGTAGCTGACATTTTCACGAAAGCTCTACCGCCAGATCAAGAATGCAAGACTTTCAAGATATAATTTTTGAAGAACTTGCAGGTCACAGAAGTAGATTTATTGACATTGTGACATTGTTATAGTCTCCTGGCAGTGCCATTTTCAGGATGCCAAATGCACAACCATTGACTATAATGGGCTTGCCACATGAGCCATTATAAAGTACCGTAGTATGGCACCACCATGACTTCATTCTAGCGATCAAAGTATTCACATTGGTGGACCCTGTTCTCATATGAGAACCTCTTTAATTGCTCTTTCCTATTTACAGTAAAATGAATGTGCTCATTCTTAAAGGGGCCATCTGCTTTTGCTATATTGATGACCTCTTCTCAAGTGAATAGGAAGGATCCCTTTTCCCCTAAAATGAGGAAAATTGGTTTCTACCTCATGGGGTTTTTTGCCTTCTTCTGGATCAACTTGCAGGTTAACAGGCTGAACTGGATGTATGTATGTCTTTTTTCAGTCTTATAAACTATGTTACTATGATGTTAGGGGCGTAGCTAAAGGCTCATGGGCACTGGTGCAAGAGTTCCGGTTGGGCCTCCCTTCCCTCAGTGCTTTGTGGCCAGGGACAGGGGCATAGCTAAAGGCTCATGGGCCCTGGTGGAAGGGTTTAGCTTGGGGACCCCTTACCTCAGTGCTTTGTGTTGAGGGGCAGGAAAGCACATAGCCTTTGTGCTGCCTGAAACAAAAATTGAAATGGCAATCACCACATGCCAAATTCTTGACCCAACCCGTTCCTTCCAGCCAGAGGTATAACTTGATCTGCATGCACTGTATGTCTATAATATCTGTGTTTTCTTACGCGGCACAAGGGTCTTTGGGCCCCCTCAGGCTCCTGGGCCTGGTAGTGACTGCTACCATTGCACCCCCTATAGCTACACCCCTGGGCAGGGAAGCACATAGCCTTAGTGCTTCCTGAAACCTCCCCAATCCAAATTCTTGACCAAATCCCTTCCCTCCAGCCAAGGTGTAACTTGACCAGCATGCACTTTCTTTAACACCAGTGTGTTCTTATACGGCATAAGTGTCTTTGGGCCCCTCAGGCTCCTAGGCCCAGTAGCGATGGCTGCCTCTGCACCCCCATAGCTATGCCCTGCATGATGTTTCTATCATGTTTTCAGCGAGGGTTCTCAGTGAGCTGAGCATCGCAGGCTGGGAGGAGAAGACGCAAGGAGCCAGTGCCAGAATTCAGGTAACAAGGAGCGCATTGGACATATACCTTACTGCGAAATTTTACGGTGGGCCAATGCCCAGGGGGGCCGTCTGAGCCCTCTTCTTGGCTGGCCAGTGGAAGTTTTTGGGGATGTATTTTGCGCTGTTGGTGGCAGTATTTTGTGATGGACTGTGGTATTCGGCTCTGTTGGGGTGGTATAATGTGCCACAATATGGTATTGCTGGCTTTGCCTACTTGTGTTGTCCCAGACTACAAAATGGGGCCACTTTTAGTATTTTTTCCAGGGCCACTTTAAGTTCCCAATCTGCCCCTGCAGGTAAGTAAGCTTCTCTTTACAGGTCCGGTCAAGTGCACAACCTCATTAAGGTGCACTTATTTAAAGGATTTAATTTTATTTTTTTAGGAAAAATTGGCTAAGGGGGTGAGGTAATTCCATAAAAGAACAAATTCAGTACTTCCCTGTTAAATTCAACTACCCCAATGCTACAGTTCAGGTTTTCTTAACCAGTTGTTCTTTACTTTGCTGCAGTGATGAAGTGCCCATCTACCAATGTGACCTTTGCAGCCAGTCACTGACCTCAATAATCTACTGCATGAGATTGCTGACACCAGCGACTAGCTGACATACTCACATGGGTAGACACGCATGGGATCACTGCAGCAAAGTAAACCAAGATCAATAGGGAAAAGTAGAGCAGAGATGCAGCAACAGCTTTTATCAGGTGAGTAAAGCTTCTTCTGATATTTTATAAGCAGCTGACCCCGATAATAGACAGAAATTGTCAGTTAATCCTGCATTTGTTGAGACCTTTTCCATTCACCTGACAACTGCCCTCTCCCCTCTCACAGCATATAGTCTCACAGACATGAGAAACTGCAGCTGCATCCGCCTCCTCCCTCTATTCAGTTCCGTCTTCAATTTACTCTTTGTTTTTAGGGGTGAAGAGTTTTTTTAATATTTACAATACGTACATCATAGGCATTGGACGGGATATATTTTTTGTTGAAATTACCATATTGATTGGAAGGTGTATTATATATATTATTGATTGGAAGGTGTATTAATATATATTAGAGATAATTTTGGGTTCAGTGTTCAGATGATTTTATTATTTTCCGTTATAACATCCACTTGATCGCGCAGCCGGTATCCTCCTTCTTTCTGCAGGACCTGCAAAAGGATGTGATCACAGGTCCTGCAGAAAGAAGAGGATACCGGCTGCACGATCAATTGGATGAGTTGAGTTTTTTTCAACTATTTTTAACCCCTGAATCTTATGTAGCATTCTGTCTTAAGAATGCTAGTATTTTCCGTTATAACAATGTTATAACGGAAAATAATAAAGTGAAGTTCGGGGCCCCATTAACTTTAATGGGGTCCGGGTTCAGAGTCAAGTTCGGGTGCGAACCCAAACTTTCATGGGTTCACTCATCCCTAATATATATATATTATCAATCTTTGTAAATTAATTTGTACAACTGATTTATGCAAAAAAAAAATGTGGTAATGTCTGGTGCATCAGCATGTCTACAAAAAGTAATAAAAATATATAATAAAGTAAAATACATTGCTAATTGCCTAGAAATATTGCGGCCATTGGCTACATACAATGTTGTAGTTCACTCAGAGCTGTTAAAGTTTTCATTGCTGCTAGAAACTTCAGCATGGAAAGATTTGAAATGCAAAGCCCTTTTGGGATTTAGTGTGAGGAGGGTAGCTTCCTACCTGAGTGTTTCGCAGATCAATAATTCGCCATAGCACAATCTTAAACACAACTCAAATAGAACATATGTACTCTAAATCTTAATGGGCATGCCCTTTTCGATATAAGATGACCACACATCTACTAGAGGAAGCCAAATGATTTCAATAAAAATGCTATTTACAGTAATAAGGCCTAAAGAAGGGCCATAGGAAACACCCCTGCAGTTTAATCAATGCACAGCACTCACACATTAGTCTAGATAGCCTAACCTGCTCCAAATGAAAAATCACTGACGTCAAGAGGTAGCTTGATTGTATTACTGGCTGCAGAATTGGCCTGCCTGCGGTGCGAAAGTAAAAACAGATTTCTTTCCCATAAGCCATAAATGTTTTGTTTCCTTCTTTATGTCTTATTTACTTTGTGTTTAGATTGTGGTATTGCCTGGAGGGAAATGGGATTGTTTGCTTATCAACACTTGAAGGAATCCCAAAAATACCTCACACGTCATAATAAAGGGGGTCCAGAACAAGAATATTGTTTGGGCCCTTACCATTAAAAGGGTTGTCCCACGAAAATATTCTACAAATTTCAAACCAGCACCTGGATCTGAATACTTTTGCCATAGCATTTAATTGAAAATTTATCATACCCACTGAGTTATTCAATAAAGTGTATCTACATAGCGCCACCTGCTGTTCTTTTTCTTATCTCTTTGTCCTGCTCACTGAGAAGGCCGAACATGCTCAGTTTCATCCTTCAACTGCCTCCTGAGCTGTGATAGGGGGAGCTGAGACACGCCCCCTGAGCTGTGATAGGGAGAGCTGAGACACACCCACTTAGCTGCAGCAGAAAAGACACTCCGCCTTTGCTGTCAGCTTGAAATATATCTAGCAGAACAATAAATGGGGAGATCTCTGGATCCATGTGAGGTACAGGGCTGGTTCTAGCTTTGTTAGAAATAGATTGTCATGTACGATAGGATGTCTGATTTTTATTTTTTACATTAGTCATAGGATAACCCCTTAAACACTATGGCATTACTAACACCAGGCCTGCTTATCATAGGTTTTCTATTATGTTGTAGTGATCTCCACACTCAATTCTATCTGGTACCCCTGGTCATAGGAGCAGATGATGAGCTCACTTAGTAGCTATTTGTGAGACTGGGGGGCTAGGTAGGTTAACTCTGAAACAAGGAGGTTTATAAGAATAGAGTACTATGCAGACCATAAGGTGGAGAGCACTGTCATCCTGGGTTGAGGTTAGCTCTAGGGATGTCTGCTGCAGCTGTGGCTAATACCTTTCATCTGGAGATTGCCAGGGTTGTGGTAAGCAGTAGAGATGAGCGAGTAGTGTTCGATCGAGCCGGTATTCGATCGAATACTACGCTATTCGGCATACTCGATTTCAATCGAGTATAACGGCGATGGCGCACTTAGAATTCGTTTCCCCTCCCACCTTCCCTGGCGCTCTTTTTCCACCAATCAACATGCAGGGGAGGTATGACAGGCACGCTGGCAGCGCGAAAACAGCGTCTACATGGATTGGCTGGAAAAACCATGTGACCTCGAATATTAAAAACTCAGCTCTTCCTGCTCGTACGCATATGCTGCGTGAACTTAGTCAGGGACAGAGGCTGGAGAAGGGACAGACAGGTTTTAGCAGTTGGACAGGCAGGAGCGTGATTAAAAGCCCTTATCAGGGCTACTATAGTGCACTACAGTGATAGCTTTACTACAAGATACACTTTACAGAGAACGGCTGCCGTATTCAGGGATAGCTGCTGGAGTAGGGACAGAGAGAGGCATTAGTGGTGTATTAGGTGCTCTGCTACATACCAAACTATATTTGGCACTACTGTTCAGCGTTCTTTTTGGCTGAAAAACCCTGTTATATAACTAGTGTGTATATGCACCATCTGATCTGGCAGTATACGGCTGTGAATTTTATTTTATTTTTTTAAATACAGTTTATTTGGCTCTAGTGTTCTGGGTTCTGTGTGCCTGCAATACCCTTTTTGTATACCAGGTGTAAATACCCACCGTCTGTACAGTTAGTACACGGCTGTGTACCTTGAAATATACAATATCTAGGCCTTTTAATTGGCCACTGTACTGTGCGTTCTCTTGCTAAATTATTTCACATACCTGGTGTAAATACCCACCGTCTGTTCAGTTACTACACGGCTGTGTACCTTGAAATATACAATATCTAGGCCTTTTAATTGGCCACTGTACTGTGCGTTCTCTTGCTAAATTATTTCACATACCTGGTGTAAATACCCACCGTCTGTTCAGTTAGTACACGGCTGTGTACCTTGAAATATACAATATCTAGGCCATTTAATTGGCCACTGTACTGTGCGTTCTCTTACTAAATTATTTCACATACCTGGTGTAAATACCCACCGTCTGTTCAGTTACTACACGGCTGTGTACCTTGAAATATACAATATCTAGGCCTTTTAATTGGCCACTGTACTGTGCGTTCTCTTGCTAAATTATTTCACATACCTGGTGTAAATACCCACCGTCTGTTCAGTTAGTACACGGCTGTGTACCTTGAAATATACAATATCTAGGCCATTTAATTGGCCACTGTACTGTGCGTTCTCTTGCTAAATTATTTCACATACCTGGTGTAAATACCCACCGTCTGTTCAGTTAGTACACGGCTGTGTACCTTGAAATATACAATATCTAGGCCATTTAATTGGCCACTGTACTGTGCGTTCTCTTGCTAAATTATTTCACATACCTGGTGTAAATACCCACCGTCTGTACAGTTAGTACACGGCAGTGTACCTTGAAATATACAATATCTAGGCCTTTTAATTGGCCACTGTACTGTGCGTTCTCTTGCTAAATTATTCCACATACCTAATTATATACCCAAATATTGTATTTGCAACCAAAAAAAAATAAAATGCGGAGGGGGGCTAGCGGAATCGGACGTGGACGAGCACGGGGGCGCGGAAATGCTGTTGGTGGCCTTGTTGAAGCCAGTGGGGATACAATGCGTGCTGGTGAGGGTCAGCCAGGATCCCACTCATCCAGAATCCCTGCCTTTATGGGACAGTTAAGCAGGGGGCGAGTTACACCGCTGTTGAGGCCTGAGCAGGTTGAACAGGTGGTGCAATGGATAGCCGATAGCGCTTCCACACAGTTGTCCACCAGCCAGTCATCCACACAGTCTCACTCTGACCCTCCTTCCTCCACACCTGGCCAACAGAGTCATCCCACCCTTGACCCCTCCCAGGAGCTCTTTTCGGGTCCTTTTTCAGATGTGCCGGAAGAATCCCAGGAGCTAGCAGAGGAATTTGTTTGAAGTGATGCCCAAACACTTGAGTATTCGCCATCTCCTGCTGATGTGGACCCTGAACCAGCATCTGTTATCATGAGCGATGATGATGATGAGACGCAGTTGCCATCAAGGGAGGCTGTTGGAATGTCCAGTGGGCAGGAGGAGGAGCAGAGTGAGGAAGAGGAGGTGGTGGATGACGAAATGACCGACCCCACTTGGCCAGGGGTGATGTCCAGCGGGGAAAGCAGTGGAGAGGTGGTGGTCTGCGCAGCACCGAAAAAGGCAGCAAGAGGCAGAGGGATGTCCAGAGGCAGAGGGATGTCCAGAGGCAGAGGGATGTCCACAGGCAGAGGGATGTCCAGAGGCAGAGGACAGTCCAGACAGAGTAGTGAGGCCACAGCCAGCAGGGCCGAAGCTGTTCCCGGCAGCGGGCAGTCGCGCGAAGCTCCCCCATCGAGGCCTCGTACTTCTGTGGTGTGGAGATTTTTTAATGTTTGTGCGGATGACAAACTGAGCGCGGTTTGCACACTCTGCCACTCAAAACTGAGTAGGGGCTCTGAGAAGAGCAATCTGACCACCTCAGGCATGCGGCGTCACTTGGAAGTCAAGCACTGGGCTGAGTGGGAGAGAGCAAACGCAATACAACCTGCGCAAGGTCTTCCTGCCACTGCCTCTTCCCCTCTGTTGTGTGCTGCCACTGCGGTCCAGACCTCCAGCCAGGACACCTCCTCATCTGCCTCTGCCTCGGCTACTTTGGGGCCTTCTCCTTCAGCCTCCCCTTCCCCCGCCTCTTCGCCTGCACCTTCACACTCCTCGTCCCATCAACTGTCCATCTCGCAGGCGTTCGACCGCAGGCGGAAGTACGCCTCGAGTCACCCCCAAGCCCAAGCCTTAAACTGCCACATCTCCAAACTGCTGGCCCTGGAGATGTTGCCGTTTAGGCTTGTGGAGATGCAGGCCTTCCGCGACCTGATGGCGGCTGCCGCACCTCGCTATTCCGTCCCTAGCCGCCACTACTTTTCCCGGAGTGCCGTCCCCGCCCTGCACCAGCACGTGTCGCGTAACATCAGGCGGGCCCTGAGGTACGCAGTCAGCGCAAAGGTCCACTTGACCACCGACTCGTGGACAAGCGCTTGCGGCCAGGGACGCTACATCTCTTTGACGGCACACTGGGTGAATGTAGTGGAAGCGGGGACGGGGTCGCAAACAGAGACGGCCTACCTACCACCCCCGCCCAAGATTGCCAGCATGGGTTCTGATAAACCCCCCTCCTCCTCCTCCTCCTCCTCTGCCTTAACATCGCCCTCAGCCGCTAGCTGGAAGCGTTGCAGCACTGGCGCGGGGAGACGTCAGCAGGCGGTGCTTAAGCTCATCAGCTTGGGCGACAGGAAGCACAGCGCCCCAGAGGTGAGGGACGCCATATTGCAGCAGACGGAGATGTGGCTGTCGCCGCTGCAGCTAGGACCAGGCATGGTCGTGTGCGATAACGGCCGTAACCTGGTGGCGGCTCTGGAGCTTGCCGAACTCGATCACGTACCATGCCTGGCCCACGTTTTTAACCTGGTAGTCCAAAAATTTCTAAAGACTTACCCCAACCTGGCAGAGCTACTGGTGAAAGTGCGGCGTTTGTGCGCTCACTTTCGGAAGTCAACTGTAGCTGCTGCTAGCTTAAAAAACTCCAGCAACGTCTCCATTTGCCTGAACATCGGCTGTTGTGCGACCTGCCGACTCGCTGGAATTCCACCTATTCCATGTTGGCCAGGGTGTGTGAGCAGCAGAGAGCATTGATGGAGTACCAGATTATGAATCCACGCGTGCCTCCAACTCAGCTCCCTCAGTTTGCCAACCACGAGTGGCCATGGATGGCAGACATATGCGATGTACTGCGTATCTTTGAGGAGTCCACCAAGAAGGTCAGCAGCGAGGACGCTATAGTGAGCGTAACCATCCCGCTCCTATGCGTCCTTAAAGAATCGCTCATCGCAATAAGGGAGAACGCATTGCACGCAGAGGAGACGGGGGTAGGAGGAGATGCAACGGAGCTACACAGTCAGACCACACTTTTGTCTGCTTCACGGTGGCAGTTGCAGGAGGAGGAGGATGAGGAGGAGGACGACGTGGAGGTGGCTGTGGAAGAGGAGGAGGATGCTGGCGGCGAGGGTAGCAGTCAGGCTGTGTGCGTCCCATTGGTTCAGCGCGGATGGGGCGGAGAGGAGGCGGAAGAGGAAGAGGAGGAAATGGCAAGTGATCCTTCTGGTGGGGGCAGTGAGGTCATGCCTATTCAGAGTCTGGCACACATGGCTGACTTCATGCTGGGCTGCTTTTCCCGGGACACACGTGTTGTCCGGATAGTGGAGAACAAACTGTACTGGGTCTTCGCAATCCTGGACCCCCGGTATAAAGATAACGTCTCTTCTTTTATTCCGGTAGAGGAGAGGACGAATCGATTGCTGGAATACCAGAGGGAACTCGTGCAGAACATGATGGAGATTTTCCCACCCACCATCGCTGGCGGCAGAGAGGAGAGGGTCTCCCAGAGTCCCACAACATCTATCAGGCCCACAGCCACCAGGGGAACACTCTCCAAGGTGTGGGACACGTTCATGGCACCCCCTCGTGCAACTTCCATCACTGCGGGGCCCGCTATCAGCAGGAGGGGCAAGTATCGGCGGATGTTGCGGGAGTACCTGGCAGACCGTACCCCTGTCCTCCCCGATCCCTCGGCGTCCTACACTTACTGGGTCTCCAAGTTGGACACGTGGCTGGAACTGTCCCTGTACGCCTTGGAGGTGCTTGCCTGCCCTGCCGCCAGCGTGCTATCAGAAAGGGTGTTCAGCGCAGCCGGGGGCTTTATAACCGATAAGCGCAGCCGCCTGTCAACCGACAGTGCGGACAGGCTGACGCTAATCAAAATGAACAGCAAGTGGATTGACCCGGACTTTGCTTCTCCAACCGTGGAAAGCAGCCAAAAGTGAAGTGCCATCTGTATGAAGTGCCATTTCCTCCTCCACCTCCTCCTCCTCCTCCTTAACCGCCGTAGAATTGCTCCGTAAATAAGAAAAATTTATATATTTATGGCTCACCTCTTGGGCCTCCACAAAATGTTTAAGAGGTCTCACCTCTTGGGCCTCCATATAATTTTTAACAGGTCTCACCTCTTGGGCCTCCACATAATTTTTAAGAGGTCTCACCTCTTGGGCCTCCACATAATTTTTAAGAGGTCTCAGCTCTTGGGCCTCCACATAATTTTTAAGAGGTCTCAGCTCTTGGGCCTCCACATAATTTTTAAGAGGTCTCACCTCTTTAGCCTCCACACAATTTTTAAGACGTCTCACCTCTTGGGCCTCCACAAAATTTTCCATGAGCCTCTGGCCAGCCCACGGCCTCTTCCTGCCTTTTGCGGTCCTACGCATCCCTCAACATCCCCACTGCTTTACCTGCTAGACATGACACTGGGCCAGGTCGGGTCACTGACATCTCTAGCGCCAACAATTTGGGCATTTTAAGGCTTCTGCATGTGTTTTTGAGTTGTTTTTACATTTTAAAGAAGACATGTCTGACCACATTTCACACACACACACAATGACAATTAGGGGTGGGGTCTATTTGCTTTCCCCCTTGCCTATGCCATCTGTGGTTGTCATAGGCAACGTGATTTTAAGGGGTGCAGAATTTCATCTTCTTTTTTGTCTAGTTTGGCTTGGGGTCCATGGCAATGTAGAGGAAAGAAGGTTTCCTTGTATGGTCTCACTTTACAGAGAGGTTACATTGTCTTTGTACTGTATTGTTGAGAGGCTGTGATAGTGGCGTAATAGTGCGACTTGGGCGCGTTATATGCACCCAGACATGCTTCCCCTGCTGTCCCAGTTGCATTCCAGCAGTGTTGGCATCCTTTTCTGAGGTTTCAGGGTGGACTTGGTGACCTCCAAGTGGTCGAATTGAGATTTCCAAGTGGCGAGCATTTTTTCCCCATAGACTTTAATGGGATTCGATATTCGGTCGAATAGTCGAATTTCGCGGTCTATTCGAATAGAATTTCGAACTTTCGAATATTTCACTACTCGCTCATCTCTAGTAAGCAGTGTTGGAAAAGGCTATTACCTGATCTAATCTGGATTGTGTTATGTGACAGCTCTTTGGGGACCATAGTGGAGTCATCATAGAGATCTGGAGGCTTGATGCGAAAAATTAGTTCAGTAGAGTCATAACATAACTGAGTGAATCTGTTACCTAGGAGGAGATCGAGTGAGTGGAGCCCTTGAGAGTTGTAGCTCAGGGTTGAGGCGTAGGGATAGTTCAGTCTGTGCGAACTAATACAGTCATTAGGTGGGACTTTGGGTGAAATTAACAATCGTCAGAGATAAAGGAATATGTCATTCTTCTACATTACATATTCAATTAAATCTTGCAAAATTTAAGTACTAGGGTCACTTTGTGTGTAATTGGAATTAATATAATGGTTGCATTTTCTGAGTATTGCAACCACTAAGAGTATAATGCCTTCTCAAAGTGACCACAACTATAAAGCCTTGTGCCTTTTGTATCTGTCAATATATCCAGTCTTATAGTCTTCTTTATAAAGGGGAACCACTGGTGTAACATCTCCCTACAATCCTATTATCAGGAAGGAACTCAATTTTAAGACTTTAAAAGTCTGAATCTTTATATTTTGCTCATGATTTTATGGTACTGACCTGGAAATTGGACCTCAAACTGGATTGGGAGTTATCTTCCATAAGTGGTACTGGCTTCATGGATAATGTACAGTAATGTGACACATACAGGAAGCTTTACGCAGAAAAATGTATGTAGACGTGTTGCATGGCATGCTGTATCTGTTACATAAATCACATTCTGTTTAGTCAAAAATGTGATGGAGAAAAGTGAACAATTTGCCCACAGAAATCAGGTTGCAGCAGCTTTAAAGTTTTCAGAAATGAATAGTACAGGTGAATATAAAAGACTTTGTAATATATCTTATTAAAGAATCATATTTTCTCATAGGCTTTTAAGGGTAATGTCTTCTTTTTCCCTTTAGTCAGTCTCACAGCCTCACAGACAAAAGTCTATGGAAAAAGGAGGAGAAATGAGAAGCCTGCTGCCAACTAGCAAGTGGTTTATTACCTCAGTCTGAACAGTGGTATAACCTTATCCTACTAGATATGGTAGAGTTAAAAGAGTAAAGTTTAGCAGAGCTCCTCTCTTTTCTCTATAGACGCCAATGATAAAAACAGATAAGAGCAAAGCTGCCTGATAAAAGCAAATAGAAGCATTAAGTGTAGGACTGGAGCTCCTTGGGCCCACCAGAGTGAATTATTCTCAGGGCCCAAGCCCTCTATCATCAATAAAGTCTAACAGGTTTTGAATCAAAGACATAGACCCTAATGTAAGTGATTAGCTCCAAAGGCAGCACCAAATGGGATTTATCTCCTGGACCTATGGCCAGGGGTGTAACTACCATAGCGGCAGATCATGCGACTGTTATGGGGCCCAGGGCAAGAGGGGGCCCAGTCTTAGTTGGAATTATCTCCTCTTCTACTGGGGGTGAAAACTTGGTCAGGACTCTACCCTCTAAAGGAACAACTTTTAGCAAGTGAGGCAGTGAACAAAATGGGTCATTGAAAAGGGTTTAACCCTTCTTTCCTGTGTAGGGGGCCTGATTTGATCCTTGCTATGGGCCCTTACTTCTCTATTTACACCACTGCCAATGGCTTCAGAAACTTGGCCCAACGAAAGATCCTCTTGTACTCTGGTCCATTCTGACCCTGGAAGCATTTTTCTTTAACAAGATATATTACAAAATTTCTTATATTTAGCTATACTTTAAGTTTCTAAAGGTCCACTGAAAAAAAAAACAACAGATATTTAGTTACAATGCAGGCATATAATCCACCTTTCACTTGTAATACTTTTGAGAAATATCTTCCCACCTGGTAAAATTATATTACAGCAAAGGTGTCATAGGTAAATGCCTAGTTTGCCTATATTATAAATAAAAGAAAAAGTGATGTACATGCTTATGTAATAGAAAAAGCAAAATATTATTATCTTTTCCAGTAAATGGAAATAGGGAATGAATACTATTTTCTTAAGTTGGCCTAAAATGTAAAACTCATATGTTTACTGGATCAGTTACCATCATATCGTCACTCCTTTATGTAATCAGCAACCGATACAATGACTACACCAGATTCCCTTCACAAGTGAAATAAAACTTCCCTCAGAAGAAATGTCATTTTCTCCTGGGCCATGGAAGTAATAAACTCCAAGAAAACAATTTAAAGAGATGAAAATTAAAGACAACTGTAGAAGGAATTGCTTTAGGTTAGGAATGAGAGTACAAGGGAGATGCAATAACAGAATAATTGAAATACATACCAATCAAATCTCTGTACAGGTCTCAACCATATAATGTGTCACCAACACAGAGGTGTTCAGTAGACTGTAGAGCTAATTACACTGCCATACCAATAATCAGTTGGATGGAAGTATAAAGGGCCTCTGTGTTTGTGTATGAAGCAAGTTCAAATAGACTACATGGTTCTGCAGTGTCCCACTGCAAAGTAGCGGTACACTGCAAAAGAGGATAAAAATATATTTTTGTGCGGTAAATGCATTCCTGTATATGTATGCCTATATCACACAGTACACCACCAGCCACTAGGTGAGGTTATTTCCTTTTTCCCATGTGGAAAGATGGATCAGCATAGAGCTACAGAAGTCTGAGTTTAGACTCTGAAGAGTGCATACTGTATATGTTAAGTGGGAGAGCTGAAAGAAAAGCCAGCCCTGGGTTAGACATCAGCCAGGCCCAGGACCAGGCCAGAAATGAACTTGATATACTGTAGTTAGAAAAGTAGACCAGATGTAGAAGACAAGGTGTAGATAGAAGTTTTTTGTGAATTTCTGCCTGGAAAGGACCACTGAGTCTCCATTACTATGTGTTGAGAAGTTTAAAGTCTAATAGTGCCTGGACCCATCTTAAGAGTTTATTGACCATCTACATAGGAAAATCTCATAGAGGACATTGCGGATGCATACATTGTGAGTACAGCAACCTGTTCAAAAAAGGTTGTGCAAGATTCATCTAGAGAACTGCAGTGCTAGGAGAACTACTTTAAGAAAACATCTTGGCATATTAACTACCCATGCAGCTGTCATCTGTAAAAACTGTGGAAAGTATATTTGTGTAACATCTGCCAGACCATGCATTCTGAGGACTGTAATTGTGTGCCTGAACTTAAAGAGGTTATCCGAGACTAAAATAGATGTCCAGAGTGGCCGATCCATGTTGCTGATCATACTCAGTCCCCATCACTTGACCTTTGCAGCCTGCACCCCTTGCGTTACCTGTGTCCTGTCATATGCCCTCTGCCTGGCAATAGGATGTTGATTTCAGTGCAGCAGGAAGATGAAAAAACAGCCGTGGCTCAATGGAGAGCAAACCCAAGAGCAGGGAACAGGTAAATATAATCCCTCCCGCTGGTCATTTACTTTTTGAGGTCTGTTATAGTACAGCCAATGTCATTTTCCAGGGCTTAGCTAAGGGGGGGGGGCAACTGGGTCTTGTGTCCTAGGTTCTAGTTACCACAAGGGTCCCAACAAGCCACTTTGCTTGGGCTAGGATATTTAGTAGAGATGAGCAAAGTTTTATTTTTTACCACTATGTGAGGAAAAGTAGATTCTTCACCACGAAGTGTGAGGAAATTCGACTTTACAGCGAATCAAATTTTTCCTGAAATTCGGATCGAAGTCCACTTTAGATACAGGGTGAGGGCAATCAACTAACCTTTTTCAGGTGAAGGAAATCCTAGTTCAGGCTTTGGTCAATTCTGCAGCAGCTCTCACAACAGTCCCCTCTTTCCCTTTTTCCTTTGAGAGACAGCCTCTATCAAGTGAGAAACATAGAGCAGTTGGACCTTTCTGGGACGCTCCACTTGTGGAAGCTTCACATACTGTGATCCATGAAATTCAGCTCTAGGGGCCTCCCATTTCTTTTGATCATGGGATTATTCTACACCTTGATTGGAGTCACCTGTAGTAGATTCAGTTGAATGGACATGATTTGGAAAGGCAAACCCCTGTCTATATAAGGTCTTACTGCTGACAATGCAAATCGGAGGAAAAACCAAGGCATGAGGAGGAAAGAATTGCCTGTAGAGCTCAGAGACAGGATTGTGTGGAGGTATAGATCTGGAGAAGGATACTAAAAAAAATTCTGCTGCACTGACAGTTCTTACGAGCACAGTGGTCTCCATAATTCTTAAATAAAAGCTTGCCACAGTACCAAACTAATTAATCGGGGAGAAGGGCCTTGGTAAAAGAGGTGATTAAGAACCCAATGGTCACTCTGAGCTTCCAGACAAACTTCCAGAAGGTAAACCATCACTGTATCATTCCACCAGTCTGGGCTCTATGGCAGAGTTGCCAGAAAGAAGCTTCTCCTCAGTAAAAGACACATGAGAAACGGGATTCTATGATCCTATGAAACCAAGATTCAACTTTTTTGTCTCAATTCTAATTGGAGGAAACCAAGCACTTCTGTTTACACCTGCCCAATACTATCCCTACAGTGAAGCATGATGGTGGCAGCATGATGCTGTGGGGTGTTTTTCAGCTACGGGGACAGGGAGACTGGTCAGAGTTGAGGGAATGCTGAATGGAGCAAAGAACTGAAATATTCTTAATGAAAACCTCATACAGAGTGCTGTGAACCGCAGCTTGGACCGAACATTTATCTTCCAACAAGACAATGACCCAAAGTACACAGCCAAGGAAACACAGGAGTGGCTTAAGGACATCTCTGTCAATGTCCTTGAGTAGCCTCAATGTAATCGAACAATCTCTGCAGAGACCTGAAAATTGCACCAATGTCCCCATCCAACCCGACAGAGTTTGAGCGGATCTGCAGAGAAAAATCCCCAAATCCAGCTGTGAAAACTTTGTAGCAACATACCCAAAAAGACTGGAGATTGTAATTGCTGCCAAAGGTGCTTCAACTAATTACTGAGTAAAGGGTCTGAATACTTATGTCAGTGCAAGATTTTAGTTTTTCCTTTTAAATAAATTAGCAAACATTTTCAAAATTCTGTTTTCATTTTGTTATTGAGTGCAGAATGATGGGGGAAAACAAACGTATTTTTATCACAAGGCCGCAACACAAAGAAATGTGAAAAAAGTGAAAGTGTCTGATGACTTTCCAAATGCACTGTACTAGTGGCCCATTACTGAGGGTCAAAGCTTCATTCTTCTTGTTCAAAGCTCTGATTTCCATCTGCCTGCCCCGCTGACTAGAAGAAATTTGCTGGCTGAGCAGACCTATTTTTTGCCATATCATTCATGTGGACAAAGGACAATGGAGAGGTACGTATTGGTCAATTTATTGGTGAATTTATAGTTACCATTGACTGCAATGGACATTGTAAAATGTCTTTGGACTAAGCTCTCCCTAATGGTGCATGAAAATGAGAATTGAGAATTCTGTGTTTTTATGTTGGGAACAGAATAAGGAGTTCAACATTGGGTCTCCCCTCCGCCTCCATGGAAGGTACGCCACCTGCCTTGTACCAAAAGCATTACCAATAGCCAGTTCCGACAGTGGTTTATGCAGAGTGTTGGGGATGACTATCTAACATTAGGCTACATGCACATAACTGTATGTGTTTTGTGGTTCGCTAATTGCGGATCTGCAAACAAAAAACGGAATGACGTCCGTATGGCATCCGTTTTGTTTTTGCAGATCCATTGTAACAATGCCTATCCTTGTCCGCAAAACGGACAAGAATAGGTCACGTTCTATTTTTTTTTTTTTTTTTTGCGGGGCTACGGAACAGACATACGGATGCGGATAGTACATGGTGTGCTGTCCGCATTTTTTGCAGACCCATTGGAATGAATGGATCCGCATCCTATCCACAAAAAAAAATGAAACGGAAACAAAAAGCTTTTTCTGATGCTGGTTTTAGCAATAGTGATATATTAAAATGTTATATAAAGGTTTCTAGGTAACTGTGTGGTGGGCACCAACAAGCCACCGTGCTTTGGTTAGGGTTCTAATATACAGGGCTAATATTTAAAAAAAGACACAATTTTTCAAGAGTCCGCAAGGTTTTGAATACGGCAATGTAGTTCTTGATTTTCCCTATAACCCCCGCCCCCATATTTTTCTTTATAATTGAGGATCCCAGTCCAGGACACTGAACATTTTGAACCTTTCTCAAACATTTTAGCTTTTTCCCATTGACGCCTTGTTATTTACAGCAAAACTGTTACTCCAAAGATATGCACTATGAAAAAAAAAATAGCACAAAGCCTCCATAGCAGATATGGAAATGCTCCATTTAGCTGGGATATGCAAGAATAAATCAATGTCCAATCCAATTCAATGCAAAGATGACTCACTCCCGGCTTTATTAAAGTTACAGAATTCTCTAGGCGCATCACTTGTAGTTACAACAATAAATTCATGCCTTGTGTCCTTCAAAGGAAATCCACATAGAAGAGTGCACTCCCTGGAGTACTCCAATAGGTTACTGTTATGTGCCCCCTAAATACATCTGTATTGACCGGAGATAGCTCTGCAATGTTAACATAGGCCTAACGCAAGCTGACTATTAGTCAAGGCATCTTATATTGTGCTTCGACAGAAATTATACACAGTGTAAATATATGACAATGAGCAAACATATCAGGAACATCCATCTACAGGATATACTGTATGTTCTTCCCAACATATATACAGGTATGCCAGATCTATACCAGACCAGATGCCTTCTCATGGCCTTGACCATCACATCACCGCCATTATTACTATACACGTTAGATTGACAACAAGACTGGATAAACATCAGGTTCTAGATGTCATAGGAGAAAAGGATCAGGCCTATGGATGTCAACATGCTCAATCTTTTTGTTGTCAGGGATATAAGCTACCACCAGCTGATCGCTGGGGATGCAGGGTGTCAGACCCCCAATACTGATGGTCTAGCTTGATGATAGGCCATCAATATCTAAATCCTGGACAACCCCTTTAAAGGGCATCTGTCAGCAGTTTTGTACCTATGACACTGGCTGACCTGTTACTTGTGCACTTGGCAGCTGAAATTATCTGTGTTGGTCCCATGTTCATATGTGTCTGCATTGCTGAGAAAAATGATGTTTTCATATATGCAAATGAGCCTCTAGGAGCAATGGGGGCGTTGCCATTACACCTAGAGGCTCTCCTCTCTCTGCAACTGCCGCACCCTCTGCACTTTGATCGACAGGGCCAGACATTGAAAACAAGATCATGCCTAGCCCTCACTTCACAAAAAAAAACATTCACTTTTTCACATTTACTACAAAGCCATAGAAAATTCAGATTCTTGGCGAATTGAAGTTCTCCTGAAATTTGGATTGAAGTCAATTGTTTTCTCTTCGATTCGTTCAACAATAGTCGTCACGCCTGCCTGCCCCTGTCAATCAAAGTACCAAGAGTGCGGCGATTGCAGAGAAAGCTGAGGATCTAGGAGTAACGGTAACACTCCCATTGCTCCTACTTAGAGGCTCATTTGCATATATTAAAACATCATTTTTCTCAGCAATGTGGGCACATATGAACATGGGGCCAACACAGATGTCTTCAGCTGCCAAGTGCACATGTAACAGGTGCAAATCTGCTGACAGATGCCCTTTAAAGGGAATGTCTTATGTGTGTGTAATTTTAGTTTTGTTGTTTTGAACAAAAAGATAAATAATGTATTTATTACTTTTGAATCTTAGCTATATATATATATTTTTTTTAAAAAAACTTCCAGTGGGGCTGTCATATTGGAGACACCAGGGCAGGTGTCAGCTATAGGCAAACCTATGTAGACTAAGTAGCCAAGACTCTACACGCTTCAGATGGAGGGGGACTTGCAATCTGGATAAAGATGCTCTGTGCTTGTTAAGCCAAGGAAGGGTTAAACAAGGGGCCCACTTTGACTGTGACTTCCAAGGGCCCACAACTCTTGGCTCCAGCCGAGACACAACTGCCTTCCTTGATTGTCTCTGTAGACAGACAGCATGGTGTGCGAGGTTCATGACAGCTGTAATGAATGGCAGATAACTGACAGACAAATGTATCTCACGGGAGATTCATAGAAAAACGTATCTGTGTGCAGAGTACACCTGTAACAGCAGCTGCTGTCCGCTGATGTTCCTCTACTTACTGCCATAATTTTGGGCTCTGTGTTCAGCGGTCTGCTGCTGCTGTTTCCCATTCACCACTGCAGTCTTGGGCTCTGTCCTTGCAGGTACTGTCTGTCATGGAATCTGCTCCATGGTTATCTTCCAGCCCTGAGCACAGCTTGTCCCCTGAAGCACTTCCTTAAAGGGGTTCTCCGGGAATTAAAAAAATGAAAAGACATAAATACTGCTTTATTATAAATATATTCTGAAATACCTTTTATTAATTATAATGTCTCGTTTTTTTCTAGGGAGCAATCATCACGGGAAATAAAATGGCCCCCGTCCTATTAGTACACACAAAACCTGTCCTAATCATGCAGAAGGACGAGTTACTTCATAACACTGAGGTAAAGAGCTGCCTCATCCTTCTCTCTGCTATGTCAGGGATTATGATTCTGAATACAGTTTAATATATTTAGCTGAATCTTTGTGGGAATGGAGTTCATGAGGAGACATGAAATACAGAGAGGACGGACAGGACAGACTGTGGTGATGGAGACTGCATACAAGTGCTACTGCTCATTACCACATCTGCTCATGAACTCCATTCCTACAGAGATTCAGTTAAAGATCTTATCTGTAATCAGGATCATAATCCCTGACAAGCAGAGAGGAGGATGAGGCAGCTCTTTAGCTCAGTGTTGTGAAGTAACTTGTCCTCCTGTGTGATTAGGATAAGTTCTCTGTGTACTAATAAGACAGCAGCCATTTTGTTTCTCCTAATGATTGCTCCCCAGACAAAATGAGCCATTATAACTAATGTAAGGTATTTCGGAATATATTTATAATGAAGTAATATTTATTTTAATTTTCTTAATTCCCGGAGAACCCCTTTATAGGCCGGCATGTGTCACTTCCTGTGATTTATGGGTTTAGCACATGTGACCATGCTGACCATGCCCCTTCTTGCCCCTATATCAGTGGTCCAGCCTCCTCTACCTGTTTGATCCCTGCCTGCTTGCCTTGACTCTCCTGTTGTCAAACCGGATTGCCTGACCTGTGCCGCCTGCCCTGACCTATTGCCTGTTGGACTTTGTTCCTGCCTCATCCTTCGGTCCTGCATTGTTGCTCCTGGTTACGACTTAGCCTGCTGACTATGTCTGTACCTCTGGTACCTTGCTCAGGTACCTACTGTACGTGTCCGTCAGGACCAGCTGCCTCGTGTACCAATCCTCCTCAAGAGGTAGCGACCTGGTGTTCCCCTCGGAAAGTCTATCCCCACCATCAGGGGTTCTGTGAAGAACCAGGGGTTCACTTAGACAACTCCTTAGAGGAGGTGGGACAGGTGGCACAGTGGGTTCATACCCGCTAGTTCATGACAACACCATTTTGCAACTCTTTCATCTCTAGGCCTTCAGCATACACCTGGCACAAAATCCTCACCTTCTATTGATAATGAGATGTCTCTGCTAACCCTGTCCCAGTCTACACAGAAAAGCTGACTGTCATCTTTTTGTGTGTCTTAGTGTTCATTTATGAATAGCTACTGTACTATAAAAATATACATTTCTAATAAAAAAAACATTTATATAATATAATTTGCTGATACATTACTTTTAACTTTCTATCTCTTTCGCCATTCCTATATATATATATATATATATATATATATATATTCATACTATCTTTTTTATCCTGTTGGTAATTATTTCTTGGTCTCAGAACTTATATACTTGTTTACGCTGTTGCACATTTTGATTGGCATTGTTACAGCATACTGTTGTCAATGACCAAGCATCTGTTCCTATCGTTTATTAAATGTGCATTTACAAAAAAGAAAGATGAGCAGATGTTTATTATGGAATGTAGTTGTCTCAGATTGTGGTGGGTATTAATTAGTGATCTAGATTGGCGATGAAAGAATCAGTTCCAGTGGGTGGTCACAAACGAAAAAAAGTATTAGTGGGAGATTGGATTGTGCACAAAATAAGTCCCTTGGATTGACTCACACTAATCAAAAAAATTTTTTTTTGGTAAATAAATATGTCATACACATGGGAGCAAATGCTAAGTTAATCCTGGGCCCCTGCTGTAATCTGTTTATCATCATGGCACATTGGTTATATTCAGAGCATAGTGACCTGAGAATTGATAATTGGAAAAAAAAGTACTTGGTAACCATGACAACATATTTTAGTTTTTTTTTCTGTATCGTTCTTCAAAAATATCATAAATATGGTGCATTGTCTTTTAGGGAGCCAGCCGTTCCGTGCAATGGGGACTGCATTTTGAGGGTCCCAATGCATCGGCTACATCCGTGAGGTATCTGCAGACAGATGCAGATCCATTCAACTTGAATGTGTCTGTGGTCCATCCGCACCACAAAAAAATGGAACATGGGTTCCATGCCTACGTTCCGCACAGCACTTTCCAGATCGCTTGGATGGGTTTACATCCGTGATGCAGTGCACAAACGGGCCGGGGCCCATATTTTGCAGACCAGCTGTTTTCAGGCCACAATACGGGCACAGCCGGATAACGGCCGTGCGCATGAGCCCTTAATATGTGGCCAATGGTTTGAGCCAAAGTAAAAAATTTTTTTTTTTTTCCGAGTGTAAAATATGAATGATTTATCCTCGGGTAGGGTCATAAATATCTGAATCATGGGGATCCAACATCCGGCACCCCTGGCGGTCAGCTGTTTGAAGAGGTGCCACAGTCTGACAGATCGGAAGAACAGAAAACTGAACGGTAATCTGAACCTACTGTAAGGGATCTCTCTCTCTCAGGGGGTCGCAATCATAGACTTCTCTGACAACAGAGTTCAATTCCAAATGATGATTTATTTTGGCTTTTTAGCACCAACACACACACAGACATCAAAATAAACATAATTCTAGGCACTACCTAATACATAGGTCGTCTCTACCTCATCTATATAGCTAACACAGAACTCAATCTGGCTTTCACAGCCATACGGTCCAGCAGCCTCCTGGCTGTGACCTCACCAGCACCTTTGGGGGAAGATGGTCCAGAAGTCCTCCCAACTCTGACCACGTGACCCTCTTTCCGTAGGCGTCGCTGGGCCAAACTTCAGCCTTCCTCAGCCTTGTGGCCCCTCAGTCCTCCTGGCTGAGACCACACAGAGCCTCTGCAAGCTTCCAAGTCCCAATTCTCTCACAGCATTCCTCAGCCTCCTTGGCTGGGACCACACAGGCCCTCTCCAAGTCTGTTACCTGGGCCCTCTCTCCCTCTCACAGCCATGCACAGAGGGTTGTTTTATCCCTCCATGATTACAACAGCAGGCCTCACCTGCGATCACCTCAGGTCAAAGACAAAATGTGTACTGGAAGAATTGTGAACTGGCAGATCCAACTACCAAATCTATCCACCAGTCCAAATAAAATCCAGCACAGAACAAAATCTAGACAAACCTGTCGCAGCAATATACACTTTGCTGAAACCACTGCAGCTTTCTGGATTTCAGATTTCTCACCCAGCTGAGGTATCGGGGTGGGATATACACACTTTTCAGAGCTATACTTTACACATCATCACACTACCCTAAGGTTCCTTTCAGACGAGCGAGTGCCTCACTGCGGACTCACAGCGCAGCAACCAGCCTGAACAGCATTATGTCAGTGTCATCTAATACATTCCAGAACTGTAAGAGTTACATAGCATCATAAATCAATATAATGCTATGTGACCCCGGAAGTGCTGGAAGTTCAGGCCGGGTGCCCCGCTGCGAGAAAGGGGCCTAAGGCCAGTTTCACATGTGGACTATAGTTGTGTTTTTTGTTTTGTTTTTGCAAAAACCAGACTCCAGATGCCAGTTGAATGTTTATAGTAACATAGGAGACTGTTATCTACTTACACAGCACTTTTGCCAGTGGCATTTTTAGTTCAGTATTTTTTTAGGTTCTTTCAGGTATTTTTCTACATATATCTTCTTAATAGATCTTCAAAAACAGTCAAAAAGGCCCATAGAAAAAAATTGCTATGTTGTGTGCAGTACCTCTGTCAAACTCCATCTCAAATCAAATCCGGGCATGATATAGAGCAGTGATGGCGAACCTTTTATAGACTGAGTGCCCAAACTACAACCCAAAACCCACTTAGTTATCGTAAAGTGCCAATAGGGCAATTTACCCTAAATACTACAGTCCAATAGGACAGGAGAATCCCCCGGAGAGCCCCTGAGCAAGGTGGGACCCTAGTCCCCCCCAACCCCCTGCACAAGTGGCCCATAGGACGGTAGACTTACTGCACTACATACATATATTCAGTGTACAGCATCTCCACCAGCCTATCTTCATATAAAAAACTTGATAGATTATACAGAAACTCCCCAGTTTATTATTAAAGACACGATCAGATCGGAGATGACTTCTAGGTATAGAGGAAAGCCACCAGTGTTCTCTTCTCCCCAGGACCTACCTTCTCAAGGTTGCTGCAGGGACCCCCATAGTCAATCATCAGGTAGCATCTTGCTGATGTGTGAGCAGGTAATATCTAAATGTATCCGTACAGTGGGCCCCCAAAATAAAATTTACTGGTGGGTCCTAGTCACCCCATTCCAACAATGGTAATGGAAACCTTTGCAAAATGCCTTTGGGATTCCAACCTTAAACCATTGTCTAATAATGACATCCCCTGTCCATATGCCCAATTGTTTCTCAGTCTTGCTTTGGTACCAGCACTCCAGACATTGGGCCATGGTGCTTATTAATTAGCAGGTGACTGCAAAAGGAGGTCATGTAGAAAGCATGGTGTTTTATCACCTTTTCAGGTGGTTGTATTGAGTCTTCTGGTCTCTGTTGCTGCATGATGTAGCCCAGAGTTATGGAGGCCTAGGCTGGCAAAAGGGGGTGCTGTTGTAGCAACGTCGGTCACAGGTCTGGCAGGGCATCTAATATTACAGCAGGGTCCCACTGAAGCTCAAAGCGGGTTGCAATCATGAAGTGGCAGGTGGATATTATATCTTTATTAGTGATGATCGAGCACTAAAGTGCTCGGGTGCTCGAGTGCTCGGCTGAGCACCCGAGCATAATTAAAGTCAATGCGAGTAAACCAGGCACCCCCCAGCTCGGAAGAGTGGGGGGTGACTGGTTTACAAAAGTGCCCAAAATAAAATAAAAAAGGTCCCTAAATGTCCCCCTTAGCCCTTAAAAGGGCTTTTATTTGTTTTTTTTTAATAAATTGTTTCCCTGCCTAGCGCGCCTCTATCCCTACACTATCTGTCCCTCCTTGCGGCAGCTCACCCTGACTAACACTGGCCGGGAAGGCGTCACCGGATGCTGTGTAGCACCCGGTGACACGTTCCCAGCCAGCCAATCAGTGTAATGCCAGTAGCTAAGATGGCTACTGGCATTACACTGAATGCCATCCCTCAATTAGCGTGCGGGGAGGGGACTCGAGCATGGCGCTCGAGTACACCCGGTGTTCAACCGAACACTGAGTGTACCCGAGCGCCGGCATGCTCGGCCGAACAGCGAGGTCGGCCGAGCATGCTCGCTCAACACTAATCTTATAAAAAAATATGATATGACATGATAGATAGATAGATAGATAATCATAGATAGATAGATAGATAGATAGAGGATAGGAGATCATGGATGGATAGATACATAGATAGATGCTTGAGAAAGGCCTCATTGTGTGGGCTGAAACGTTGCAAATTGGGTGAATAAAGAGGTCCACCATTTCACTACTCTGGAGTGCTGCCTCATTATCTGTTAGATAGATAGATAAAAATAGTAACAGTAAAAAAGTAACCGTACTTGATTGCAAGCATATGATATTGTATACATTGTGTTCTATGAAGTTTCCGTGCCAAAAATATTCAATGTCTGTTGTTTATTGGCTAAAAATATTTATCATTAAAAAAATAAGAATAAATGAAATAACACAAACATACTGGTTCCTAATATCAAGGATAAAACCCGGATTAATTTCTTGTAGACCTCTGCGTGCAGATTCAGTAAATTGTTATTTTGGTTTCTAAAAACTTTTTTTTTTTTTAAGCTTTTCCCCATAAGTCAGAAACAGTGAATCTGAATAGTTTCATGAGCTTGCACTCTACTGTCAGTTGTTTCCAACACATGCTGCCCTCTTGTGGACACAGTCCAGTTTTACATTATTTTTTTTAATTGATATATTTTTTTTGCACGCTATTATCTTACTACCGTATTTTTGAACATCACGCTTCAATTTTTTAAAAAGCAGTAAAGCCGATTCCAAACTCATTGAAAACATCAGCAGAATCCCAGAACAATTGACCATCTGCGTCACAGGAGGAGGGGGGTTTGTCCTTTCGGGTTATCCCTGCCATGCGCAAAGGGTTAACGGAACACCTGCCTTTACAAGAGCTCCTCTTGCTCGGCTGGCGCTAATGAGGTGACTGATTAACCCCTCATTTGCCGCTGCTTCATTAAGCCCTTTTTTTACCCAGTGATAAATTGACTCATGAGAAACGACGAATTAATCTAATATGAATTTTTTTTTTTTTACCGTCTGATTGTATCTTTAATAAGAAGCAAAGAGCATCTCCTTGTCTGTCTCTATCTTGTTTATATGCTGTTTTTTTTTTTTTTGTTTTTTGTTTTTTGTTTTTTTCAGAATTCTCAATGAAAAATAACAATGGGGAGAAGAGATCTCTCTTTCTGCCTTCAGGCAAAAGAGTTTTAATTTAATCAAAACCCTGGAGATTAAATAATTAAACTTGTAGACAATCACATTTTTTATTGTTAATTAGTCATAGTAAGGTGCCATTTTCATAGGATGCACAGTCCCTAAATTTAGCAGTGGAATATTACATTGATCACACACACACGAAAAAAAAAAAAAAAAAACATCATTGATTCTCTTGGGATAAGTAAGACGTCAGCATATGCGTTTTGGCTCAGTCTACCTTTCACCTTTTTAAGGGGGTGATATACCAGCTTTTTCCTTTTTTTCTTCTTCTTAAAATCTGATGTTCCCTAGTTTCGCATAGCAACAAAATGTGATTTTCCATCCTTAACCCGTTATTGTCTTACAGTTTCCTGTCTGAGACAGAAGAAAAAAAAAATAAAAATCTACAATTCGATAGCTCTGCAGATTATCAACCATCTGCAGCTATCAGTCCTCGGATCAAAATTATTATCACCATGTTCTTTCTTTTTACACAAGGATTCTTGCTCCGTAGACTATGTAGCTGTGACTTCAGCAAATAAATCGTATTTAAGAAAGAAAGCAGAAATATTACTTAGGGTTTTGCTGCTGTTTTTAATTTTCTTTAAAAAGAAAATTATTTTATATATTTTTTTTTAATGACATTACTGTTCCGGGGCTTTATATATTTTACAATGCAATGCTTTACTCTGTAAATCTAATTTATTTATTTATTTTTATATATTTTTCATACAGCGAGTAAACATTTTCCTTTATTCATGCCATACATTTAAGGTTACCATCTCATAAGATTTTTATTTATTTTTTTATTTTTTTTAAGAGGGCTGAGAGACACGAATCGGACACACCTTATAAATATTAATAAGACATAATCACATCACGCGTAAAGCTGGATTTAATGCTGGCTTCTGTCTGTATGGCAAGGCTCGCAGATGGAGATTCTCCTCATGACCACTAGTTGGCACTTTAACCCACATAGTAAACCTACGTGTAACTGTAGAAATTCTTATCAATGAACTTCTGTGTAGGGCTTTGGAAGCAGCAGTTTACAATGTGGCAGCAAAGTTGTAAATTGCAGCTGAATGTTGGCAGAGGCGAACAGGGGCTTCCTATCAACTAGAAGCAAGCCATAGAAATAAAGGATATGGCTTTGAAAAAACAGTTTCTTTCTTTCTTCCTTCTTTCTTTCTTTCTTTCTTTTTTCCTTTCCTTTCCTTTCCTTTCCTTCTTCCGAATCATTAAAAATTTTATTCACTGAACATTCGTCAAACTTTTCATAAGATTCGTATATTTGACTAATACATTCATTAAATTTGCGTGCAAAATATACATTATTATGTGGCATTTAGCGAACATTCGCACACTAATAACAAATGTTTAGTTTTAAAAGGTACGCAAATTCTTTGAACATGTACGCATGAGCATAAAAATTGCGTACGAAAATGACGGGCTTTGCTGGAGCGGAATGGTGGAGCATGGAGGAATGCTACATATGGATACTGTATCAGCAGATGACAGCAGATCATCCGGCTGAGACTGAGATGAGCATGCCATCCACTTTACTACCTCATCCACTTTCTCCTCCACTACAATTTTGCGCCTTGGTGGGTTAGCCTGGTGAAACACCGGCCAACTATTACGAATTACAGAAGTAGAAGCTCCGGCTACAGGTCCTTTGGCACTGCTGCCCTGTGCCACCTTCTCCCTTTTTTAGAGCTCGAGGTCTGGCTGAAACTGGACCTCTTTTGCTTATGCATTCCAGATATTTTTCACTTCACTCTGTGGCCCTGCAGCTGGTCTTTGTCTTTGTCCATGTCTCTCTCTCCCTGTGTCTCTCCCTTTCTGATTAATTACTAGCCCTGCACTGGCCCTGCACTTACCCTGCAGTATCCCTGATGTGTAATATAGATTCCCTGAACAATTACACCCCAATTTCAACAACAACAGGTCTCAGTGTCTCAGAACTTCACACACAGTGCTTCTGCTCGTCTCAGCAGTCGCAGCAGAAGTGATGCGTCACTGGCTTACTGAGCCTAAGCCAATGAGAGTAAGCCCTGCCCACTAGGTCAGGTGACCGCTTTCTTCCCACACGAATAACGAACTAACAGTACAAGTTCGCTAATTACTTGTCGTACGCAACAGCATATAGAGTAACTTATACATAGCATTAGCGTACAATTTATCGGAAAAGTACGTAGCGAAAGCGTAGAAAGCCTTAGGAACATTTTCGAATCTTAATGGAGTGAATCACCTAATATTCGGATTCGCTTCGCAGCTGAAAATTTCCAAGATTCCATACGAATCAACGAATAGATTCGCTCATCTCTAATTATTATTATTATTATTATTATATTTCTTCTAGACTTTTTATTACAATAAAATAAAGATTATTATCAAAATAATTATAACATTCTAATAGGTATCTATTATCTATCTATTTATCTCGTCTATCTATCTACAGTATAACTCACAAAAATGAGTTCTTCCTTCACATTTTTATGAATATTTTATTATATCTTTTCATGGGACAACACTGAAGATCTGACACTTTGATACAATGTACGGTAGTCAGTGTACAGCTTGTTTAACAGTGTAAATTTGGTGTGCCCTCAAAATAACTCAACATACAGCCATTAATGTCTAAACCACTGGCAACAATAGCGAGTACACCCCTAAGTGAATATGGCCAAATTGTGCCCAAAGTGTCAATATTTTTTGTGGTCACCATTTCCAGCACTGCCTTAACTCACTTGGGCATGGAGGTCACTAGAGCTTCACAGATTGCCACTGAAATCCTCTCCCGTTCCTCCTGGTCGATGTTAGAGACCTTGCGTTCCTTCACCTTCTGTTTGAGGATGCCCCACAGATGCTCAATAGGGTTTAGGTCTGGAGACATGCACATTTATCCTTAGTTTCTGTAGGCAGTGGTCATCTTGGAGTTGTGTTTGAGATCATTATCATGTTGTTGCCCTGCTGCCCAGTTTCCGAAGGGAGGGGATCATGCTCTGCTTCAGTATATCACAGTACATGAATTCATGGTTCCCTCAATGAATTGTAGCTCCCCACAGCCAGCATGACACTCCCACCACCGTGCTTGTTGTTATGAGTCTAAGTTGTGCCATTACTTTATTATTCTTGCTAGAGGTTTATGAATTAATTATTGTCAATTTGAAATAAAGGTCCAGATGGGAGCTAACAGCTGGGGGGTGTCCCTGCACATTCTGATACTATCCAATCTAATTCATTAAAAACTTCTATCAGGAAAAATACAGGAATGACACAACTAAGAATGGCCCTTTTTAACGCCTATTGTTTTTTAAGTGAAAGTTTTTACCTATTTAATTAACGATTCATTATCTTTAGTGGTTCAAGCTCTGTTTTTCTGAAACACAGCTCCAAATCTCCTGCACAGACATAGGGTTAAATTAAAAAAAAACAAAAAAAAAAAACAAAACTGGCTACCTAAAGCTACCACAAGAGGGAGCTTAGGAGCTTACTGCATACGATTTTATTATTGAATTCAATGTGTACACAGTATGCAGTAAGCTCCTAAGCTCCCTCTAGTGGTGACTGCAACTAGGCAGATTTGTTTTTTCATGTAAGGCTTTATATGCTTTCTATTTGTGGAATTTAGCTCTGACTGCTATAAAGATATAAAAATGAATCACACAAAATGTTTCACTTATTTAAATTTACTTTATACACATTAGAATAGTTTATTCTATGCAGCTTTCATTTCTTGTTTCTTTGAAAGAACCAACGGAAGGTTTCGTTATTGCTTTTGCTGAAGCAAGTATGTAGACCTATGGACCATTTTACACCTGTTCTAAGACCTCTAGAGGATCGAGAGTTATATCTGTAAAAGTGTGTTATTATCACCTTCTGAGTGCTTGCACGGTTTCATTGTTCTTATGAATGAGTTGTAAGCAGTGTTAGAAAAGCGCCTTGCACAATATTATGTGCCGATCTTTGATCCAAGTAAACTTCTTTAATGTGCTAGACCACCTGAAAGAAACCCTTTGGTGCTCTTACTCCTTAAGGAGGTTTATGTTATTCTAGACACAAAATATAACTGTGATTCATCCCGTTAGGATCATATTGTAGAATTACTTTGGTATTTTTTTATTAACTTTGCCGAGCCACAAACTGAAATAGCTCCACAATATGTGTACCCTGCCATACATCAGAGCTTAGCTTCTTGGACTCCAATTAAAGGGTTTATCCAATTCTAAAAATACCCAGCATAAAGTCCTGCCCCTCCTATAGATCATACTTACCCCTCTGCCTGGCATCCGTGTCTCTCCAGATCTCGGGATGGCCACCATTGCATCTCCCCGTCACGTGGATCAAAACATCCGGTTATGGGGGTGCAGCCAATAGTAGGCCCCGACGGTGACCAGCCTCTCGCGCATCATAGGTGACGGTACCCATCATCACTGGATGTTTGATCCCCGTGAGGGGGAGATGCAGCGGCGGCCGTGCAGGGATCAAGCGTGACGCGGATGTCAGGGAGCTGGGTAAGTATGATCTATAGGAGGGTTCTGGGCATGGTAGGCACCATTATTAGAATTGGATAACCCATTTAATATGATTTGCAGGGGGTAGAGTTGGACACTGAATGTAATAACAGTTGCAGCACAATTCTCTGCAGGCAGAAACAATGGAAACATATTGTCCTTCCGCAGTGAGTCTGGCTGCACTATGGAAGCACCACCAGCATTAGTCTGTTGCTATGTCAACCAGACCCACTGACAGTAGGGCTGGTTGACCAATCAAGGAACAAGGACGCTGGGCCAATCAGGCAGCAGTTTCACATGCTTTTTTAGGGCGGGCTATTTAATTAGGCAGCTGCTGGCCATCGGTGCCTGTGATTGGTATTCCTACCTCACTAGCTAATTTTAGATTGCTGACCTTTTGCCTGTTTCTCTGACTTTGCCATTGTATTTTGATTTTGCTTCTGATGCGGCCTTCTAGTACTTGACACCGATTGTTATTTGACCTTTGCTTGATATTGTACACTCTTTTGGTATTAGGCTCTGGTAGTTTGTGCCCTTTCCTTTGCCTGCTGACTTTGACGTTATCTCCTGGTTTCAGTCTAGAGCAGTGATGGCCAACTGGCACTCCAGCTGTGGTGAAACTACAACTCCCAGCAGGCTCCATTAATTTCTATGGAGTTCTGAGAACAGCCAAGCAGGTGTGCTTCTTAGGAGTTGTAATTCTACCACAGCTGAGTGCCAGAGGTTAGCCATCACAGCTCTAGAGTGTATTTGATTTAGCTGATCCGGTCATGGTTTTGTCTGTCTGATTTTGATCTCTTTCTGTCTGACTACTTTTTACCCCATTTGGTTTAGGCCCCTGCAGTCAAGGACTGTTGCCAAGTTGTGAGCCATCATTTTAGGTGAATCATGCAACTAGGTAGGTGCAGTGGTGTGGATGGAGTGCAAATCTGCACTGTTCCCTACCCTTCATAACACAAATTGTATCCAGGCAAAGTCCATGAGTACAGAAGTAAAGGAAACATAGCCCTACATAGGGCATAGCTTGCTCTAAAGGTATTCGGAAACTTTAGACAGGATTGACCGATAGCTGTCCATTCTGCCCTTCTGACTTGTAGCCTATAGAGAAAGAAGAGCAACCTGCTAACAGACTCTTTATCTCTCTCTGGAAATAAGGATTGGACATGTTGAACTCCACTGTCCTCAGTCCTTCCTGACATCTTCCCTAATGGAGAGTTGGAGCACCCCTATGCACATTTAATAGACAGTCAGACACTCAAATCAACAGTGCCTCCACAATCAGGCATTACATTGTGCTTATGTAAAGCACAGGTGTATTGAGTCCTCCAGAGGATGAACTACTCAACAAAGGTTATAAAGGAAGAACTCTTCCTTAAAGTGATATTCTTCTCTTAGTTTGATCCATGGAATATGCCATAAACATCTGGCAGATGCATGTACCACCTCTGGCGCACCGCCTATCTTTAGAAAAGAAGTCCCTCAAACTCTGTTTGGCCAGCCACCACATCCAGGTGGAGATTAAATGAAGAGTTGAGTGGTCACCTCTTCATTCTTTCTCTGTCTGGGTGTGCCAACTGCCTCCACAAATGAGACAAGGGTACTCTGATCTAGACATAGGTGAGGGTCAGGGGCGTAACTAATATAGCGGCAGACCATGCGTCTGCTATGGGGCCCAGGACAAGAGGGGGCCCTGTCTTAGTTGGGATTATCTACTCTTCTATTGGAGGTGAAAACTTAATCAGGACTCTACCCTGTAAAAGGAATAACTTTTAGCAAAGGAAGCAATGGAAAAATGGTCCAAGGCTCATTGAAAAGGCTTTAGGCAGAAACCTTTCTGTCCTGTGTGGGGGACCTGGTTTGATCCTTGCTATGGGGCTCTTACTTCTCTATGTATGCCACTGGTGAGAGTCTCGCAGGCGGCAGGTTTATGACATATCTTGGGGAATATCCCATTAACGCAGAATGCCCTACTAAGGTATTTGAACAAGTTTTTCTTCCCCAGACAACTCCTTCAAGGTTCTCTATAATAATATGTTCATATACCACGCATTGAAAACATATGCAACCAAGATTTTTTACTGTATGATACAAAATACAGTAAAAACGGCATCCGAGACCCATAAATGTACAAAGTAAACATTGTTTTGGTGGGCCGTTATGACCACAGCTTACTCCCCCTCCGTTACAAATTGTCATTTAGAGACGTAGCAATGATCCGCCGATAAGTAAGGAGGCAGAATACGGTTACACCATCTGTGAAGATGACTCAGTTCTTAGCATTAGTTCCTGCAATACACATTTGAGAAATTCAACCCCTGATAGCAAAAGCTCGAAAACTTTTTTTTTCCTTTCCTTTTCAATTACATTCAATGAAGATGAGTCAGATACTGTATGTCGGCCATTTTTCAAGGCCTCCATAAGAAATCCTATTGTATTGTTTATAACATTACCGTAAATGTGATTTGAAGTTGGAGGACTGTTTTCTTTGCTGTTGCTGCTAGGTGATTTTTCAATGAGAGTCATTCAGAACAAGACGTACATAGGTATATGTGAGCTGAATAGGTTTTTTTTTTTTTTTTTTTTTTTTGCCCTTGGTTGGTAAATATGGCAACTTAGCCTCAATTCTTAACCCCTTGAAGCCTAGCAGTCGTAAGTGTGCGTAAGCAACACAGTTAATCCCTTAAAGGGGTATTCCCATCTTAGACAATAGGGGAATATCACTAGGATATGCCCCCATTGTCTGATAGGTACGAGTCCCACCACTGGGACCAGCAACTATATCGAGAATAGAGTGGGAAGCACTGCGCCTGGAGGACCACAGGCTCCCATAGAAATGAATGGGAGTGCACCATGCATGTGCGGCCACCGCTCTCATTCATTACTATGTAGCCGATGGAAATAGCCGTAGTGTGCCCTCCGTTCATTTCTCTGCTCCGTTCTCGATATAGGTGCGGGTCCCAGAGGTTGGATCCGCACCTATCAGACAATGAGGGAATATCCTAGTGATATGCCCCCATTGTCTGAGATGGGAATAATACTTTAAGTACCAGGCTAATTTTCATTTTTGCATTTTCGTTTCAGTTCAAATGGCCATATGTGGGCTTATTTTATTTTTGAGGGATAGGTTGTATTTTTTTATGGCACTATTTAATTTCTCTTGTCTTTTGTTGGAAAATGGGAAAAAAAATTCTTTGTGTAGTTAAATTGAAAAAAATCCACAATTCTGACAAGGTTTATTGGGTTTTGATATTGCAGTGTTCACTGCGTACTAAAAATAACATGACGTCTTTATTATGTGGCTCAATATGATTATGATGATGCCAAAGTTGTATTTTATTTTCCAAAATTTTTTTAAAAAAATCTAAATTTTCTTTGCATTGCCATTTATTGACAGCCATAACTTTTTTTTTTTATAGTTCCATTCACAGAGTTGTATGAGGGCTTGTTTTTTTGCAGGGGCAAACTTGACTTTTTATGTGTAAAAATTTTTTGGGGCGCATTGAACTTTTAGATGTCGAATCACATTTTAATTTTTTTTTATTTTTATTATATATATTTTTTGTTTATATATTTTTATATGTAAAATTGGGAAAGGAGGAGGGATTTAAACACTTATTTTTTTATTTTTTTTTTATTGATGCTTTTTTTGATGCTTCTTTCCTTTGAAAGGTTGAGCCTCAGCAGAGTTGCTTTTCTCTCAGGGCTGGTGTCTCCCTGGAGAAGAGTTCTTTCTATGCCTACTTGGCAGCAGCACATACCAAACAGGTCTTCACTAAAAAAACTTGCTAGGAATAGCAATTCCACTAGACAGGGGAAAATGCGACCAGCCCACTGCCTGGAAACTGTTACTAAGTCTGCCAGGTTGACTGTTTCCTACCTACACATAGCCTTTGGAGTACATAATGCATAGATCACAATTAACATCACAGCAACCATTTTAAAGTGGTGACTGTGAGAATAAACCTATTAGCAGTGATCCAGTGGGTCAATGGACATTGTAAGCTCTAACAGCACCCAGTGGGAAAAGGCCCATGAGAAATTAGCCTTAGTGAAGAAATTATAATAAATATGTTCAGAATTAACCCAATTTCCCATTGAGACTGTTGCCAAATGTCCTTTGCCTTAAAGCTAATATCTATCTTCTTTTTTTGGTAAGAAAAAAAATCTGTAGTATACCATAGCATTGGCTAATTGGACTTAGACTTACAGAGTTACTATGTGAGCACAATAAATCTGTTTGCACTAAGACAGTGTTACGGCAAGCAGGAGAAGGTGTTCACTAGTCACCATCTCCACCAGTGGCCCCAGAGTAGTCATGTGCCCTATTTATATAGTAAATTACTGGTTATGTTGTCTAAGCCCTTTTTAGCAGTCATTTGACAGAATACACTCTAAGGGCTCATTCACACGACTGTATTTTCTTTCTGTTCCGTTTTTTTTTGCGCACCATATTTGGAACCATTCATTTCAATGGGTCCACAAATAAAACGAAAGGTACTCAGTGTGCATTCCTTTTCCGTATGTCCATTTTTCCATTCCACAAAAAAATAGAACATGTCCTATTATTGTCCACATTACGGACAAGGATAGTACTGTTTTATTAGGGGCCAGCTGTTCCGTTCTGCAAAATATGGAATGCACACAGATGTCATCCGTATTTTTTGCGGATCCGTTTTTGCGGACCACAAAATACAAACGTTCGTGTGAATGAGCCCTAATACGAGTGCTCAGTAGTCATTGGGACTGCGACCCTAGACCAGTAATCTGAAGTTTGAATAGTGGAGTAGAGAGGAGAACTATAAATTTGGGTTTATTATTATATCTAAAATGCGAAATACACAATACTAGATACAATATCGCTGAAATGGAGCAGAATTGAACTTGAAGGATGTTTAGATAAGTAGTCTCCTATATAGAGTAAGGTGTTTGTTCTACTCAAGATTGGCAGTGAGAGGTCTTGTAGCAGTGTTGGACAAAAAATCTATTATAACTGAGTACATTTTAAGACATTTGATCAGTGAAAGCATATACAGAGAGTTGACTGACTGATCACCCAGTTGTGTATTTAATACAGCTGCAGGAGACTCTTTTTTTATCTATGTAACCAGAAAGCCAACCTTTTTGTTTTGTTTTTTAAATCTCAAGTTTCCAAAGTCCATAGGCTTACTACCAGCACCCCAATAGCATACATTCTTCTCTGAACGCTGAAAAATGGTACATTTTCTTCTTCTAAAAAAACTGTTTAAATGCATTGATTGTAACTAGGCATGTCAGTGCATTATACTGCCTTGTGCTGTCATGTGGCAAAGATTATGGGCTGCTCTATGCAATTCTCCCTGTGTGGCAATGTGCACACCATGGGGGACACCTGGAGCAACTGTTACAGGCATTGACAGTACATGTCTTTCACAGCCACCAGGGCCAATGTTTTTTTTTTTTTGTTTTGTTTTTTTTTGTTTTTGTGGCAGCAAACCTCCACACCTCCACTTATGTATCCGTGTGGTTTCCACCTCCACCATGGACATCCTCTTATTTGCAGCAGAAGCAGGGCATAGTATTGCCCCCACTACCTCCTATCATATGTGTGAAATGAAGAGTTGCTATGCAGTGCCTGGACGAAACACAGCTGATCAGTTGGTAAGTACATTTTCCCACCAACTTCAACTTGGCAAAGTGATCTGCAACAAAGGCAGGAACATTGTAACAATGCTGCATTTGGGGGAAATAAAACATGCTCCTTGCATGGCACACGTGATAAATTTAGTTGTGCAATGCTTTTTGAAAAAGTACTCGGGGTTGCAGAGGGTAATGGCCATGTTAAACAGACTACCCTCAAATTTCTGCCCCTGTTAAGACATAATTTTTGGTGGCTTGTTCACAACAAACCACTGTTTTTTTCACATAATACTGTGTATGTTTAAACACCTTCTGCCCCAATAAGGAGCAATTTATGGAAGGTTTCTAATATGAGAAAGCATAATGAATGTGACAGTGCAGTATGCTTTTAAACAGGCTGTTTGTTAACACCCCCATCAACCATGGGTTTACTCATAGCTATGTATGTCAGTGTCAATCTGACATTCGTTACTATTGTTGTCATTTCATTAAAGGGATTAAAGAGGGGGAGCAAAAATTAATTAAAAAGTTTAAAAAAATAACAAATAAATAAACTATGGCACTACGGAGAGCTGATTGCACTTAAATGGGGCTCTCTCCATTAAAGTCTAAGTTATAGAAACAGCAGAGATGGGAGCTTATCTCAATTAAATAGTGGACATGACATCATAGCAGTGATAGCTTGGTCTGACCTTTCACCAGATATGACTCAACAGGGAAACGTGATTTTGGACTGTCTGTGATTTTATCACTTGTTTATATTCATATCCAGGATATCAAGCGGTGGAGCTCTAAATAGTCTGATAAAATGCAGGGACTTTCCATTATCTCAGAAGATGACATGGGGGTTTCATCATTTTACCCTTCACACTGAAAAACATTGTGCGTGTGCTCTGTGGAAAATCACAAAAGACCATTTATAGTTATTTTGTTGCTCTAAACAAGTAATCAGACTCCGTTCACGCTAGTGTTATGTTTTGTAGAGGCAAACATTCATGAAATTCGTTATAGGTCTCATAGATTCAAATCAGGTATGAATAAAAGAGCTCAGCTTACCCTGAAAAGTCATGTATGACACTCTGAGGTCTCCTAGGATTGTGTCCAATCCCTCTGAAGCTCTTTAATACATCATATGTAACTGACAGTGTCATATATGACTATGGATCAACAAATGGGAGCCGGTGGTAACAAAACAATCTTTTTAATAACCCACCTCACTGTTGGATATTTAGGTCCACAAATGATCCCTTTTGGGTGGCAGATGCCTTCTGCTTCATCTTCTGACCGCCATTTTGAAAGATTTGTCAGAATCAAATTTCAAAATATTGGGAAATTCAAGATGACTTGACTTGACTTGATTTGTTTAGAATCGATTAACCAAGATGCTGTATTGGATCCATTTTACAACCCATCCAAAGAGTAATCAAGTTTTGTTATAGCGGGGTCTTTTGGGCGTCTTGAAGTTCTCTGTTCTTTCACTGCAGGAATAGAGGTGCATGGCAGGAACCCTGACATAACCCCAAAGGGAGAACCATAGTGTAACTATTTGTAAACACAGCCAAACAGATGATAGCAGGGGCGAACTGGTCATAGACCCTACAGGGAATTTTCCTGATGGGCCAATGTCTAGAGGGCCACCGAGGCCTCCTCAGTGCTGCTGGTGTGGTATATTCTGTAATGATCTGATGCTCTCAGGGGTAATTAACAATTTGTGTACCTGTTTGGTGCCTGCAGATGCCCTCCTGAATTCAATTGTATGGTTGTCCTCAGGATGGTTATACAGTTAAATACTGAGGTGGAAAATGGGAGACTCGGGCTCCATACTCTGCTGTTCCCCCTCATAAGTCACAGACCACTGTATGAGGCAGTGTACAAATGGTGCAGCAATACAGGCATTTCAGGCCACAGACTGGAAAAGGTCTGTGGTCTGCACCAGAGACAGTGACTTGAAACGGAACTCAGGTATTTTTATTTTTTCTTCTTTCCTTTGCCACTTAGGGTGCATAATATTGAGACACTCATGGGTGATTACTAGGGGAAGTCCAGGAAGCATGCTGAAGGTATGGCTAGCTTGGTGCCGTGGCTCATATCTCACCTCCTAAGCCCCTGCTCCATATCTTAATTAGAAACAATTGGAGGAGGAGGAAGACAGAGCATGTCAGCTATTGATGACAACCATAGACAGACAGCTTCTGGGGCAGTAAATTGTGCTGCATTGTGGGTTCCATGTTGCTCACTTTTGTGCTCTGGTGTACTGGCTGCGTTTAATGCCGTGTATGCTGATTGCCAGGGGGAACATGTCGTTTTGGTAGCCTGTGTGTGCACTGCTCCTTGTATGCTTGCTCCTTTCCCTGTCTGGTTCTTGTGGGATCAAGGTCTTTTTGTATGCTGGTTCCAGTGTGTATTCTGTACTGTGTCCTGTGTGGTGTTCGGGTTCCAGTACGTGTGTCTGGGTTCTAGTCGTTGTTTGTGTGGACTGCTGGTGCCTGCTCCAGCAGTCTCTGCAGGTAAGTGGCCAAGGCCATCCTGGAGGTGCATCCAGTGAGCTTTGACTAAGTTCATCCCTACCATCTGGGGCACTGTGAAGAACAGGGCTCACTGGGTTTTTGCCCTCTGGGTTTGGCCCCAAGTAAAACCGGTGCACTTGGTCCAGTGGTGTTTCTTGCCACTGGTTCCTTACCTGCTGATCCAGTTTCCAACTTACTGTTATTTCTCTGTTGTATGCATGCTTTGGTGTATTCTTTGCGGTGAGATGTTCTAGGGGTCAGTTGGACCCTCGCTAGAACATGACAGCTGCACTATGGTATTGCTGACCCAGCCTACTTGTGCTGGTCTTGCCTACTTGTGCTGCCCTGCCCTTAAGTTCCCAGTTTGTCCCTGGATGTTGGGTTACAACAATTCTTTTTGCTTCTCTACTTGTGCAAGTCTTTACCGTTCTTCTGGCATGTTAAAGAAGAACTCCCGCAAAAATTTTTATTCTCTCACCTGTTAGAAAGGTGCATGATATAATCTGTAGTGAATGTCATTTTCTTATCAGAGGCTGTAATTGAGAGTTTCCACTCTCTTCTTATTGTAGCTGGGTCATGTGACCAACTCCCTGACCTCCAACTGACCCAGGACAGGAAGCCAGTTATTGCTCTATTCATTCCTATGAGACTGAAAGTGAGGCTCGCATAGAAAATTAGACTTCCTGTCCACACATAAGGTGCTGTGTAAGTTGGTGGGTCTAATTCCTAGTCACATGACACAGATGAGAAGCATCAGGGAGATATAACTCAAAAATTCAGCTACTGGTAAGAAAATGACATTCACTGCAGATTACATCGTGTACATTTCTAGCAGGACATGGAATAAATTTTTTGCGGGAGTTCTTCTTTAATTAAGAAGCCAGGATGTTTATTGCGCTCCTAAGAGGACTTTTCCAGGAGTGAAAAAAAAGCTTCTCATACACATTGGAAAATTATGTCATGCACCAAATATATCCTACAGTATGAGCCAAATTTAGTGTGTACTTGTGTGTGTCCCCTTGTGTCATTACAAATATGGCTCTTGTTTTATGACTCCACTTTATTTGCCATTGTGGTTGAGACCCCAAGAATGCATGTTTTAATAATCTATTTTTAGTAGTTATGGGTAGTCAAACAAAATAAATGTGATTCCCTCACCACTTTCAATAGGGTTCACTCAATTATATTAAAATGATAATAATAATAAGGTGTATCTGTCTCAATGAATACCATGCACATATCCAATGCTTAGTAATCTAACACATCCAAACTCTTTTCACATACGATGCATTTAGAAAGTCTTCAGAGTCAGACCCTTTCACTTTTTGTCCTGTTATGTTACAGCCTTTTGCTAAAATTTAAAAAAAAATCATGTTTTTCCCATCATATTCACTCAATACCCCATAGTGAGAAAGTGAAAACAGAATTTCAGAATTTTTACACATGACACTTGGGGGGGGGGGGGGCATTTCTCTTGTTCATCTTTGAGATGTTTCTACACCTTCACTTGAGTCCACCTACTGTAAATTCAGTTGATTGGACATGATTTGAAAGAACTCACCCCATCTATATAAGGTCTCACATCTGACAATGCAAAAACAAAGCCATGAGGAAGAAAGAACTGCCTGTGGAGCTCAGAGACAGATGTGTAGACATAGATCGGGAGACGGGTGCAAACCAATTTCTTCTTCACTGAAAGTTCCCAAGAGCACAGTCTCTTCCAAAATTCTTAAATGGAAGAAATTTGGGACAACCAAAACTCTTTCTAGAGCTTGCCACCCCATCAAACTAAATAATCAGGATGAGAAGGGCCCTGGTAAGAGAAGTGACCAAGAACCCAATGGTAACTCCGTCTGAACTCCAAAGATCCAGTCTACAGATAGGAGAAACTTCCTGAAGATCAAACGTCACTGCATCACTCCAACAATCTGTGCTTTATGGCAAAGTGGCTCTCCTCAGTAAAACACACAGTTTGCATGCTGTTAGCAAAAGAGCACCTAAAGGACTCTGATAAATAATTCTCTGGTCTAATGAAACTAATATTGAACTTTTTAATCCAAATTCTAAGTGTTATGTTTGGAAGAAACCAGGAAATGCCCATCACTTACCCCAAACCATCCCTACAGTAAAACATGGTGATGGCTACATCATGCTGTGGGGGTTTTTCTCAGTGGCTGGGAGACTGGTCAGGGTTGAGGGAAAACCTGATCCTGAGTGCTCTGGACTTCAGACTGGGCCAACGGTTCACCTTTCAACAAGACAATGACCCTAAGAACACAGCCAAGACAAAACAGGAGTGGATTAAGGACAACTCTGTCAATGTCTTTGAGTGCCCCAGCCAGAGCCCTGACTTGACCCAAATGAACATCTCTGCAGACACCTGAAAATGACCACCAACAGTCCCTATCCAGCCTGACAGACCTTGAGAGGATCTGCAGAAAACAAAGGTAGAAAATCCCTAAATCCAGATTAGCAAACCTTGTGGCATCATACCCAAGAAGACTGGAGGCTGAAAAAGCTGTGAAAAGTGTTTCAACTCAGTCTAGAGTAAAGGGTGTGAAGACTTTTACTTTTTAATAAATTAGCAAATATTTTGAACATTCTGTTTTCACTTTGTCATTATGCGGTACTGAGTGCAGAATAATGGGGGAAAATAGATTTTTTTTTTATCTTAGCACAAGGCCACAACATGACAAAATGTGAAAAAAGTGAAAGCGCCTGAAGACTTTCCAAATGCATTGTATGTAATATCCGTAATTATTATAGAGTGTTCTATGATGAAAAAAAATCTTTACCTCCTCCGAACTGGAGATGAGTGAACTGATTAGATTCAGATTAGAACTTGTGTGACTATTGACTGATGTAAAATGATTTGTAAAAATAAAAGCAAGTATTACAAATTGTGGTTAATGTCATCAGTAAGAACATTAATAAAACTAATCATATCAGAAACAGAAAGACATTATGTATACATATTGAGTGTCATGAAGAAGAATGATTCAGATCACCTTGCAGACATGCACAGCTTTGCTAGGAAAGAAAGACCTTTCATATAACACATTGTAAAGCCTGTGTTGTGCTAGCTTTATTTAACGGATCAACCGTATAACAGACAGCTGCAATAGCATGGCATTGTTATACTGTTTTATAAAAGTTAAAAACATAGTAAAGAAACTATGTGTATATGGCAACTTCCTGTTGTCTGGTTTAACTATTCATAATATTCTTAATGCTAACTAAAAATGATTTTTTTTTAAAGAGGACCTGTAACAGGGAGCTGGCGGCACGCTCCCTCCGTGCAGTGCCGCTGGCGTCCCTTTGAAACAATGGAGAGTGGAGCCAGCGATGCACTCGGACGGCGTCTTCGTCTCCATAACAACAGAGGGGCGGGAAGAAGCCTGTGGCACACGCTTTCTGACGCGACCTCCGGGCTTTTGACTTCGGCTTTCCCTGGTTCCGGTTTTGCTTATGTTTAGGATTGATTGTCTTCTCGGTTTCCGACTCCTGCCTGGTAACATTTACAAATCTGTTGTGTCTATTTTGTCTGTGGTTTGTCTCCTTTTGTTCCCTTCCTTTTAAGGCCTACATTAAGCTAGGGACCGCCGTCCAGTTTCGCACCGTTCGTTAGCATGGATCGTGCAAGTAGATAGGGATAGTGGTGTGGGTAGAGCCTAGGAATGCACTATTCCCTACCTATTTTGTGACAGGACGTTTCATGGAATTATGTGTTAGAAACTGGTATGCTTACCAGATAGGGTGGCCCCTACAGATGCAGGCACTTTTTTTTTTCTAAAATACCCCTCCATTCCGGCGCTGTGTCCACCGCTGTTTTTTGCACCCAGTATGTTAATTTAGAGCATCAGTACAGGGAGAAGGAGATGACTGCGTTTCTCAGCAAGCAGGAAGAGAGAAGGAAGATGGCATGTGCACACTGCACGTGCTGTCTCTTCATACAGCTGATCGGCGGAGGTGCTAGGTGTTGGATCATAGCTGATCTGACATTGACATCTGACCTATCCTGAGAGCCCGGAGAACCTCTTTAAAGTAGAACTCCCTCAAAAATGTTTTTTCCCTGACCTGTTAGAAAGGTGCATGATGTAATCTGTCATGAATGTAATCTTCTCATCGGTGATTGTATTTGTGAGCTATCCCCTCTCTTCTAATTCTAGCTGTGTCATTTGACCAACTTTCTGATCTCCAACTGACACAGGATAGGAAGTCAGTTACCTCTCTATTTATTCCTATGAGACTGAGAGTGAGGCTTCCATAGGAATACACAGAGAAACTAACTTCCTGTCCACACATAAGATGCTGTGTCAGTTAGAGTGCTGGTCACATGACACAGGTGAGAAGCATAAGGGAGGTATAACTCACGAATACAGCCTCTGGTAAGAAGATCACCTTCACTACAGATAACATCATATACCTTTCTAGCAGGTCAGAGAATTTTTTGCAGGAGTTGTTCTTTAAGGATAAACAAAGAGAAGCGCAGATAGGTAGGACTGCTAGGACAAAGAAACGGCTATATAACCAATAGAAGACGTATTTTGGTGTTACGCTAGGAGCACAACATCCAGAAGAGTAGCATATACACCATTTGGAACCTAATTTTTCCCTGGAAAAAAAGATGTAAAGGTGGTCCTATATTTTAAGTGTGTCTTAAGTGACAAAAGGTGGGGGCAACACAAGTAGGGGATTAGCAATACCATTGAGCAGCTTAAAATAATGTCCCATCAGCACCAAATACCACAGTGCAGCACAAAAGACTGCCCCAGCTACAACAAATACCTCCTCAGAAGCTACCCCTCTGTGATGGCCAGTTCTAGCTGCCATACTCTGTCCTGCCCCTCCTCCAGTTGTCTCTAATAAAGATATGAGGAGGTGGCTAGGGAAGTGCGATGCTGGCCATTGCACTGAGCCACTCTAGCTTCAGCCTGGTCTTTTAGCAGAACCAAAGATGCCGAAAAATACAGCCTACATACTTATTACATCCAGTGACATCTATTCTGATTGTAGACATTCTTTTTTCTCATCTTCTCCATTTGGCCGAGACCACCATACTGACTTCATGGCCCAGACTGCTATGGCAATGCCATGAACGGGGGCTTAGGTGGCCACCCCGGGTATTGGCCCACCAGGAAGTTTCCTCTTAGGGTCTATGGCTAATCTGCCTCTGCTGAGAATAGAGTTCTCTAGATACTTTGTATGAAGGTGGCCAAGATGCACCTTCTCTGCTTTCTGTAATTCAGCCTTTTCTCTGTGTTATCTACAGTCATGGCCAAAAGTTTTGAGAATGATACACATATTAATTTTTTCAAAGTCTACTGCTTCAGTTTTTATAATGGCAATTTGCATACACTCCAGAATGTTATAAAGAGTGATCAGCTTAACAGCAATTACTTGCAAAGTCAATATTTGCCTAGAAAGTGAACTGTATCCCCCAAAACACATTTCAACATCATTGCAGCCCTGCCTTAAAAGGACCAGCTAACATCGTTTCAGTGATTGCTCCATTAACACAAGTGTGGGTGTTGATGAGGACAGGGCTGGAGATCAATCTGTCATGATTAAGTAAGAATGACACCACTGGACACTTTAAAAGGAGGCTGGTGATTGGCATAATTGTTTCTCTTCTGTTAACCGTGGTTTTCTCTAAAGAAACACGTGCAGTCATCATTGCACTGCACAAAAATGGCCTAACAGGGAAGAGTATCGCAGCTAGAAAGATTGCACCTCAGTCAACAATCTATCGCATCATCAAGAACTTCAAGGAGAGAGGTTCCATTGTTGCCAAAAAGGCTCCAGGGCGCCCAAGAAAGACCAGCAAGCGCCAGGACCATCTCTTAAAAGTGTTTCAGCTGTGGGATCGGGCTACCAGCAGTGCAGAGCTTGCTCAGGAATGGCAGCAGGCAGGTGTGAGTGCATCTGAACGCACTGTGAGGCGGAGACTCTTGGAGCAAGGCCTGGTCTCAAGGAAAGAAGCCACTCAAGCAAAGAAGCCACTTCTCTCCAGAAAAAACATCAGGGACAGACTGATATTCTTCAAAAGGTACAGGGAGTGGACTGCTGAGGACTGGGGTAAAGTCATTTTCTCTGATGAATCCCCTTTTCGATTGTTTGGGACATCTGGAAAACAGCTTATTCGGAGAAGACGAGGTGAGCGCTACCACCAGTCTTGTCTCATGCCAACTGTAAAGCATCCTGAAACCATTCATGTGTGGGGTTGCTTCTCAGCCAAAGGAATCGGCTCTCTCACAGTCTTGCCTAAAAACACAGCCATGAATAAAGAATGGTACCAGAATGTCCTCCGAGAGCAACTTCTCCCAACCGTCCAAGAGCAGTTTGGCGATCAACAATGCCTTTTCCAGCATGATGCCATAAAGGAGGACCTTGCCATAAAGCAAAGGTGATAACTAAATGGCTCAGGGAACAAAACATAGAGATTTTGGGTCCATGGCCTGGAAACTCCCCAGATCTTAATCCCATTGAGAACTTGTGGTCAATCATCAAGAGACGGGTGGACAAACAAAAACCTACAAATTCTGACAAAATGCAAGCATTGATTGTGCAAGAATGGACTGCTATCAGTCAGGATTTGGTCCAGAAGTTGATTGAGAGCATGCCAGGGAGAATTGCAGAGGTCCTGAAGAAGGGTCAAAACTGCATTAACTCATTCTAACTGTCAATATAAGCTTTTGTTACTCATAATATGATTGCAATTATATTTCTGTATGTGATAAAAACATCTGACAAACACACATAAAAACCAAAGGGCAGCAGATCATGTGAAAATATAATATTTGTGTCATTCTCAAAACTTTTGGCCATGACTGTAGATGACAACTAGTGTTGAGTGAAGCAAAGCATTCGAAGCAGAATTCAGTCCGAAGTTTAGGAAAACTTTGATTCCCAATGAAGCCGAATTTCTTCATGCTTCGTGGTAATGAATCAGGTTTTCCTAAAATGGCATTGAGGCCTTTCAGGGGTTAATTAGGGGTAAAAAAAATTACATTCTCAGTCCTCATTCATTTGATTGCAGAGAGGCCGTCGTGGCCATCTTGAAGAAAACACGCTAAATCTCGATCGCAATAGTGTGATGACGTCATCACGTCTTCACACTGGCCAGGGGCGGTTATGTCTTCACTGATGACATCACCATGCCCGGCCAGCGTACTGACGTAGTGATTTTAAACATCAACATGTGCGAGATTTTGTGCATTTTCTTCTATCAAGATTGCCGCAACAGCCTCTCGGAGATCAAATGGGTGAGGTGATTATGTTTTATTTCATCGCCATTTCAGGAAACCACGAAACGCAAGGTAATTCGCATTCGTGGCAAATTGAATTTTTCCTGAAATTCCACTTCGTTAACTTTGATTCGCTCAACACTACAGATAACAAAAAAAAAAACAACCATAAGACATTTTTGGATTCCAATTACACAACTGAATCAGACTAGACTTTCCCAATATAACCACTATTCTGTATAAATAGCAAAATTACAAAATAAAAATCATGGCAATTGCATTTTCCTAAATACGAATCAAGATTAATAACCAATGTTTTCTGTCTCAAATCCTAGTGTCACCTTGATGGAATCACTGAATGGTACTGTAAGATTGAAAATGAGTTTATCTCCCTCTGGTTGGAATAGATTCTTCAGCGCTCTGAGTAAGCAATCACTTGCGTTAGTTGCCTTTGTACTGTTTTCAGTTGTGTTCTTGTACTTTATTTATTTCCTTTCTAAATGTCAATCCTAAAGAAGTTGTTCAGCTCAGCGTGCAGAGGGATACCTAGGAAATACACGCACTTGACATATTAATAGGTTCATAGCTTGTTAGACCTACACAGAGCTTGTTAGGACTGTCCAAGATAAGGAGGACATCAAATGTCATTTATGTTCAGTCTGTTTCCTCACCGGTAATAGTGCCCAAAAGCTACATTTTGCAAAAGTATCAGCTCTAGCAAGCTATTACCAGTTGTGGCTTACTGAAAGAGGAGATGACTGATTTTTCTACACAAGGACGTGGAGTGTCCACTTATTGTATGTGTGACTAGGGCTCCTAAATACTACAATAGCATTGTTATGTGTGACAGAACCTTACAGAAAAATAAACCATTAAAAAGGTTTTCCGGGATTTAACTACTGATGACCTATCCTCAGGATAGAACATTCGTAGTTGATCGGTGGAGGTCCGACACCTGGGACCCCCGCCGATCATCTGTTTGAGAAGGCACTGGCGCTCCAGTGAGCGCCGAGGCCTTCTCTAAGCTTTTCCTAGGCCAGTGACGTCACTTTCATTGGTCAAGTAGCCTAGGGGCAGCTCAGCCCCATTCATGAGCGCGATACCAAGCACAGCCGCTATACAATGTATGGCGCTGTGCTTGGTGAGCTGCGAGAAGGTAGTGGCACTCGCACGAGCGCTGGTACCTTCTCAAATAGCTGATTGGTAGGGGTCCCAGGTGTCGGACCCTCACCGATCAGATACTACTGATGTTCTATCCTGAGGATAGGTCATCCGTAGTTAAATCCCGGAGAACACCATTAACATCTCACTAGAAAGAAAAGGTGAGGGAACAATATTATAGATTTAAAGGGTTGTATAGGATTAGAAAAAAACATGGCTGTTTTCTTCAGCGCCACACATAGGTTGTGTGTGGTATTACAGCTTCACCCGATTTACTTTATTAAAACTGAGCTGCATTACTAGATGCAACCTGACAAAACACTGATTTAAAAGGAATCTGTCAACATCAAGTCCTTATAAAGTGGTTGTCCAAGATAAAAATTAAAAATCTTACACAAGCCCCTGAATGTAGTAGGTATACAACATGTGCTGCTGTAGCCAATCAGGTTATCTTCTAGTTGGACAGAATTACTACTGAAACCTCAGATATTGACTATTACGTGTACAGAAAACTGCACCTACCAAAACTATACAGCAATTCATTGACAGTTGGAGATATACAAGCCATCATTCATAGGGTCTCCATATTCCAAATTTGACATCCTTGCTTCCTGTTGTTCTCCTCAGGGGCGTTGCTAGGGTCTCAAAAGATCTGAGGCAAAAACCCCAATGAATATGGCCCAATTCTCTTTGTCGACCCCCGCCCCACCCCTCCTACACAGCAGCACATACCTCACATCCAGTACCTCTCAGGTGACGTCTCCTCTGATGTAGATCTTCTCTGTCATCATCTTCTCCATTCGGTCCAGACATCTTCTCTCAGCTGCGCCTCATCTCTGCAGAGTTTGACACACGACTTCTTAGCTTCCTCACATTTCTATCATCTCCTAACCTGGGGTCCCCACAGTGTTATCCTGCTGATTGTTGTGCCCCCTAATACCCCTAAATACTATCCTGAAGAAATATCAGTGCTCCCCATAGTAATAGTGCTCCCCATAGTAATAGTGCTCCTCATAGTAATAGTGCTCCTCAAAGTCCAACCAATAGTAAATCCCTTCTAGAATGCCCTGATTAGAAATACTGTCCCTACTGTGCCCCACATGAATGCCCCCAATAGTAATGAGTCCCCAGTAGAAATAAGACCCCCCCTATTGTTCCCCCAGTCATAATAAAGCTTTCTACAGACCCCTCAGTAGTAATAAGGCCCCCATAGTGCTCTTAGTAGAAATAAGGCGGATTTATAAGACCCTCTTATAGAGCCCCCAGTAGTAATAAGAACGCCTATAATGTCTCCTGGATTTATAATACCCCTACAGTGCCTCCAGTATTTATACTGCTCCCTACTGTTATAATGTTCTCCCTGAAGTGCCCCCGTAGTTATATTCCTCCGTTTAGTGTCCTCAGAAATTATAATTGCTCAGCCCCTCCACCATACAGTCCCATGTAAATAACGTTATTTCCCTCCCTCTGATGTAGAGTACTGTTTAAATAACATCAAACCATTTTTCCAGCCCCCTCCAATATACAGTCCCATGTAAATAACATCCCTCTTTATCTACAGCCCCCTCCAAAATACAGTCCCATGTAAATAACATCACTCCCTCCCTCAGCCATCAACATACAGGCCCCAAATGTTTTAGCCTAGCAACGCCCCTGGTTCTCCTGAACCACTATTTATAGCCCCATAAACCTCTATAGGGCTGCAAGATTAGTTCAGTAAACTGGGAATTTTGGCGTTACATTTGGAATATGGGATCAATACACCCGTACGTATGAAGCCTATGGGAAGACTTGAATGGAAATTTTGTACAACTTGAAACAACATGAAATAAATCTCCAGGTTGGACATTTGTAGCAAATCAGAACGACTGATTGCTTGGAATATCAAAGGAGAAGAGATTTCAACAAAGATTTACTGAGATTTACTGAGATCTAGTAAAATCTATTTTATTAACTATAGATTTACAATAAGAATAGTCAAAACAATTTTTATTCCTAATGTAACTTCATTACAAAAGGTAACGTCTGTCTTCCAAGAACAATCTCGATCATCCATAGCACTGAGGTCCTCATTCTGCAGGAACATTCGTCAGGCTGACAAAATGACTAAGTAGTCCAGAAAAAGAGTGGAAGCGATGAAATATGGTTTCCTAGACTCCATTTATCCCACTATAAACTGCACAAAAAAAGCAAAACGGTTGAATTACCACATAAGCAAGATATAAGCAGGGTATCTCTCAATCTTGTGAACATTTATGAACGACAGATTAGCGAGCTATAGCCTGTGGCATTGTGATATAGGATGATATATGGCCATTTATCCATATCATTGTAACCTGAGTATTATAGTATCTCTCATCCATTTACTGCCTAACGCTTTGAAATTCTGTGTGTGTGTGTGTGTGTGTGTGTGTGTGTGTGTGTATATATATATATATATATATATATATATATATATATATAATCATAGATAAATGTAGCAAATGAAAACTTGACTGTTAAAAAGTTAAGTACACTGTTGCAGCAATCTTTAATTAAATAAAACAAAGCTAGAACCTGTCATGTTCCATACATGAATCCAGAAATCTCACCATTCATTGCTTTATTTGCTCTACTAGATTTATATCAAGCTGGAAGATCAGGGGGCATGTCCTTTCTTTGGGGTGTGTCATTTCTGCTGCAGCTGGTGGCGGTTCAAGGATGGAACACAACCATCCCAAAAATAGTGAGTACTGGCTGTGTAATACAACGCCACTTGGCCATGATGACCAAGAATGGAAAAAACACTGATCCTGGTCATTTAACCCCTCAGATGCCATGGTCAATAGTGACCATGGCATCTGAGGGGTTAGACAGAGGAAGTGAGCTAATCTGACATGAACCCCTGAAGTGTAAAGCGCTACGGAATACGTTGGTGCTATATAAATAAAGATTATTACTATTATTTATGTGCAAAATTGCCTGATTGAATCTGTTGTAATGACAGCTTGACACGTTGTGGCTAACTGCCTGAAAAGCCTCGCATGAGGCAGAGCTTCTCAGGCAGCTTGTCAGAATCCCATAGACTGCAATAGTATTTTATTGCAATCTATGGGACAAGCGATCAGAAGATTGTATGTTGAACTCCCCTAAGGGGACTAAAAATTACAAAAAAGGTAAAAATTGAAAAAATTTTAATTTCCCAATTTGACATATAAAAATAAATAATACAAAAATGTTAACATCATTGGTATTGCTGCATCCAAAAATATCCAAATTATTAAAATATATCGGCTATGGCAGAAGGGCATTACTGGAAAACATGAAGATTAGGGCCGTTGCACACGACCGTATGCGCTCCGAGGCAGTCTGTGAGGGGGCCATATGCCCCGGAGCGGCCCGACGTGCACAGCATCATTGTAATCTATGATGCTGTGCACTCCTGTGCACACAATCTATGCCGCTCGGGGACATATGGCCCGTTCACGGACCATATGTCTCGGAGCTATACGGTCCCTTAAGAGCCCTTAAACTGCTGAAAACAATTACCAAATTTTTGCTTTTTTAAATATTTTTGTTTTTCACATTGGTTTTCCATGCACTGACATGTTACACTGTAAACCCTAGTGAAAAGCTATTAAAAATTTCATATTCCTCATCTTGATTCCATTGAAAGTAGGTGATTTTCTTGATTTATTCTTCAATACAACGTTGTCAGGGCTGCCTCCGAGAAACCCAAATATTGGCTTTTGCATGTTGAATTTTAAATTGTACTTGCAGTGCTAATATGTGATTGCATTTCCGTGTCCTAATTAAAAGATATTTAAAGAAAAGGTTAGCATACATGAGTGTATAGAAGATGCGCATGTAAATTACAAATCGCCTTATTGTTTTCCGAGACCTTGCAGAAAGGTGTTGGAGAAAGCGGGGAGTGAGTCATTTTCTGATGGAGCTAGGAAAGTAATATTAAAAATAAATACGCCACATGATTGAGAAGCCATTAAGCCAGGAAATGAGGCAGAAATAGGCAAGACCTGCATGTAAGTGGATAATTCCCAAGTCATTTAGTAACATGAATAATAGTAGAGTTGTGTATAGTGTTACTGAAATAAGCTTGCATCCTAAAAAAAGGGGACACTTCCAGTTAGGTTCAATAGCATTGCTTATCATGTCCATCAGTAGGGATTTTGGTATGGCTTTCATGATGGATTCGCTTCTAAGGGGCATCTTTGTATCCATATCACAAAGCCTCTTGGGGTTTCTACAGAATGGACCGGGTTTCCTTCCAGCAATGTCAAGTGACATATATGGAGATTTGTGAGAATTTTAAAGGGAATCTGTCGTCAGAAAAATGGCCGAATAGTACATAAAGTAAGTTAGGCTTCATGATCATGACCATGTTATGAGCCTGCAACTCTGCATCCAGTTGGATTGCACATGGAACCATTCATTTCCACAGGTCCACAAAAACTTTCCTTCATGTGCTGTCTGCATCAATATTTCTGTCCCGCATTTATAGATATGTCCTATTCTTGTTAATTTTTTTGGCAATAATAGCCATTTCTAAAATGGGGACTGAGGAAAATGTGGCTTGTACACAGAAGTTATCCGTATTTTGCAGATCCAAGGTTTGCAGACTGCAACATAGATAAGGTCACGTGCATAAAGCCTCAGCCACATTTTTGTAAAAATTCTCTTTATCTATATAGACATACTTTATAGATGTCTTTATTACGTGCTAGGGCTCAGCGTGTGAGTGTGATCCTCCGTTCTGAACGCTGCTTGTCTTAAAGGAGCACACAGCATTATACTGATTTATAATACTATGTGCCTCTGCATGACCTTACTCCTACAGGATCATACTGACATAAAGCTGTCACTATGATTCTGTCGCAATAAGATCATGCAGAGGCACACCACATTATAAATCAGTAACGAGACGAGACGAGTGTCCAGAACAGAGGATCACTCTCACACACTTGAGTGTGATTTCCGGACTGCACACGTTCATGTGAAGCATGAAAATGTTTGATTTCCTTGAAAGGGAATGTGTCATCAGAAAATGGCCAAGTTTTAATGTTGAACGTATTTATTATTTAAGAACTTTTGGCCATGTTATTTTTCTGATGAGGACATCGTCACTAATTCTAACGTTATATGAGAAAGTAATGTATAGTGCTATTTACAGCACTTCTGTAGAAATTTTCATAAAGTGTCCAATTCCTTTAAGCTGTTAGATTTGGACCCATAACACCATGGCTGTCAGGGGGAACCTGGCGACGCATCCCATCCTTGCTGTGCCGCCAGTCTCCTGTGCCTAGCTCCGAACAAGGAAGCGGCAGGCGTCCCCGTTCCCATGGAGATCAGGGGGTGGGAATTATCCGACAGCGTCCGCTTCCCGGCGTACGTCCGCTTCCTACTTGCGTACAGGGTTTGAGGCAAACCCGACAGCGTATGTTTCCCAGTGTACGTTCGCTCCCTACTGGCGTACAGAAGGCAGGGTGAACTCGGCAGTGTATGCTTCCTGGCGCAGCTGGACGACACCCACCCCTTAGTGACGTACAGGCAGGGCAGGTGAGCACGGGCCTGGATAAGCTAGCGCTCACCTGTGGAGAGTCAGTATTGGGATCATGTGACACTGGCCACATCACATGACCCACCTGTGGGCCTATTTAACAGGCAGCCTGTTTGTACTTCATTACCTCTCGGCTTTGACCTCGGCTCATGTTTTTGACTTTGCTCCTGTTTGTTCCCCTGGTTTTTGACGTGACTTCCTGGTTTGACTTGGGCTTGGCGACATTCTTATATTGTTTGTGTTCTGTCTTTTGTCTATTGTGTTCTCCCCGTTGTTCCCCCTCCCTGTACACCCCAGCACGTACCTAGGCTAAGGACTGTCAACAAGTTGTACGCCGTTGCTTAGGACGGGCCATGCAAGTAGGCAGGGTCAGTGGTGGGGTTGAGCTCAGGGCCACAACAGCCTTCTGTTTTGTCTTTAATCTTCTTTATGAGAAGGACAATTTTTTTGTAGAGGTTTATATATAAGATCAGGTCTATTTTCAATGTTCTGTAAACACCTTGTACTTCCTACATTTTCTTGCTGTAAATGTGTATTATGCTTTCTGCTGTAGTCTATGTTTATATTATTGACGATGAATATAGTGTATTGTAGATGCCTACAATGTGTTAGTGGTTAAATACTGCTACAGACTAAACACAACATTCCTTCCTCTCCCGGTTTTGACATGCAAATGACACATGCATGGTTTATTATTATGGTAAATAGCAGAAGGCTCTATATAAGACCCTTTTACCCATTTTTGTTCATATTAAATATGAATAAGGTTCCGCTCTGACTCATTCGCGACTTAATGAATGGATACATTTTTATAGAAACTAAATAAACAATGTCTTGAATAGATAATCCGGAACTAACATTCAGGCTAAAATAGCAAAACAGGAACATGCCATTTTAAAAAATGCATTAGATGTAGTAAGTAGCTGAACTGTAATATTTTGATCCTGACGTAAGTATAATGGGATAAAGAAAATTCATTTTCATTGAATTGTAACTTCTTGATTTGAACATCGACTTCTTTTCATTGAAGTGAAGAGTTGTAGACTGTCATCACAGTACTTGAATGGGGATTATTTTGAATGGGGAAGGCCCTCAATGCACATAAAACTCACATTACTTTAGGCTTAATAATTAAAGATCACAAAATAATATTTTTAAGGGTCATCCATTTAAAAATATAGGGGCATTTTCCTAAAGCAAATTATGATATTAAAGGGGTTTCCCATGATTAATGTAAAAAAAGAAAGCCTATAGTATACGACAATCTTTTTCTAACAAAGGTATCACCAGCCATGTACCTCACATGGATTCAGAGATATGCCCGTTCATTCTTCAATTGCTCCATTTTCAAGCTGGCAGCCCAGGGGGCATGCCCTTTCTGATGAATGTCTCTCTCTATCACCACTCAGGAGGCATGTCTTTTCTACTGCAGCTAAAGCTAAACTTCTAACAGTAGATACAGCTGGTGGCAGCTGAATGATGGAACTGAGCATGTGTGTCCACTTCAGCAATGTTATTAAGGTGGACAGTAAACTAAGCAAAAAGAATAAACAGCAGGTGGAGCTATACAAATACATTTTATTGAAGAAAAATAAAATCAGACAGCACTCATCTCTCACTTAAAAAAGTAATAAATGTGATTGATTCACCCATGGTGGAAGCGCAACGTTTTAGCTCTATACTGGAACCTTTCTCAAGCTACATTTTATTGAATAACTCAGTGGTTATACTACATTTTTAATAAAATACAGTTACAAAAGTATTCAGATCCAGGTGTCGGTTTAAAAAATGTAGGATATTTTTTGTGGGACAGCCCCTTTAAGGCTTGAAATATCTTGCCCTTTTATACAGTTTTTATTCAGTTCAGTGGAAGGAGCAGACAGAGAATAGCCACGATGACATCATTAGTAGCAACATGCAGCCCCACAGGGCTGATTGTGTCCCAGGTTTTTAGGAATGCCAATTGGTAATAGGGCCTTAGTAGTTTTTGTGTCACAGGCTCCTACCTGAATACTGTCCCTCTACGGGGTTAGGCTCCATAGCAAGGGGAGAGTTGTTTGAGGTCGAGAATAAGTCAAGTCCAGACTTGATAAAGGTTCAACAGCTTTACTTAAATAAACTTACATTGAGAAAATAAGTGGTCTTTGGCTCCAGCAGGCTTTGGGGTAAGCTGGCAGGCAAACTTGGATACCTTGCTTTATCTTTCTCTTTCTCTGCTGGCTTTGGTCTGGTAGCTGGACTTTCTGACAGTTCTGGTACCTTTGAGCAGGGTGCCTTTGGCTATTGACCCCCTCGTAATACCCCTTCTGTCAACTGTAAGGAATCGGAGTGCTCTATGAGCTGCTTCCCTTGAAAGACTTCTGATGCGGGGGGCGGGGGAGACATTTCCCTCACTGCGCCATGACTTGTCTCCTTCAAACTCTAGACTCCCCTGTAGCTTCCTGAAACATCTCCCTTGGTAGGAAGCATGACTATCCCACTCCTGTCCAAATGGAGGAGAATGGAATGGTAAGTTACATTCTATCTAAACGTACTCTGCCAGATACACTGCCACTCGCTGGGCAACCAGGCACATTACATGTAATAAAATGTATAAGTTGTATAGCAATGTTATTAATGCACAGTATAAGAGGACCTGGAATAAATAAACAGATGACATTATTTGTTAGCCATTAGAGACCGTAGCCTTGACCAAACCCATCATTTTAAATGAAAATCATGTCTTCCAGTTAATGCAGAAGGACACTTTAATGTTTGCTTGACATGAAAAGGACTTAAAATAACCATTACAGCTTCTTATAACAAATTAAACTGCTTCAATGAGACATTAAACTTCATTCATGTATTTATAGGCGTGATAATTAAAATGATCATCAGCCTATATAAAGACTGTATAAATAGGACCCTGAGTACTATCAGGTGCTATTTTAAGAATGTGTAAAAGTGAACGTGACGCATTTCAGTCATTGCTCTCCTGCTTTCCTAATTATTAAGAGCACTTTTGCCTGTAAATAGATCTGAGTTCTCACATATAAAAATTACCTCACTGATGTGTTGTGTATTTCAGAACATGGTAAAAGTAATGTATATGTGTGTAATATATGTATATACAGTTTATGCTCCGATCAGCTATAACATTTAAACCAGAGACTGGTGAATAACATTGACTATCTCATGACAATGACATCTGTCAAGGGGTGGGATATATTAGGCAGCAAGTGACTGGATAATGGGTGTCCAGAGTGGAGAGCAAAGACTACTGGTCCCATCCCAAAGAAGGCCTACTGTAGCACAAATTGCTAAAAAATGTTACTGCTGGCTTTGATAGTTCAAAACAAACCAAAGACACACATCTGTGGACAGCATGCTCTCAGACAGGCCCATGGACGTAACTACCATTGCGTGAGACCAGGCAACTGCTATGGGGCCCAGGGCAAGAGGGGGCCCAGTCTTAGTTGGGATTATCTCCTCTTCTACTGGAGGTGAAAACTTGGTCAGGTCTCTACCCTCTAAAGGAACAACTTTTAGCAAATGAGGCAGTGGAAAAAATGACCCAAGGGTTATTGAAAAGGGTTTAGGCAGAAACCCTTCTGTCCTGTGTGGGGGGCCCGGTTTGATCCTTGCTTTGGGACCCTTGCTTCTCTATGTACGCCACTGCCCATGCCAATCCTTGTTCACCACTAAAAGTGCCTAAAAGTAGAAGGAAACTTCAGAACTGGACCACTAATGGAAGAAGTAGGCCAAATTTGATCAATCACATTTTCTTACACATCATGTGGATAGCAAGGTGCATGAGCATGGCTTATTGGTGGACGTGATGACCAGGATCTACCATAAGAAGAAAGCAAGCATCTGCTGGCAGATGTTTGGGACAAAGTTCTGCTGTAGTGGTCTTTCTTATTGGCGATAGTTAACTTATTAGCTGCCTGATAGTATTCCCTTGCCAGTAGAAAGACCTATCCTCCCAGTGGTAGAAAACCATGCAGCTCAGGGAATATCTCTACTGATTTATTACCGTTAAGTCCCGGCATTCATGCTATTACTTAAATGGGTTATCTCACCTCAGCAAATGGCATTTATCATGTAGACAAAGTTAATACAAGGCACTATTGTATTGAGATTGTTCATATCGCCTCCGTTGTTGGCTGGATTCATTTTTCCATCACATTATACACTGCTCATTCTCATGGTTACGACCACCCTGCAATCCAGAAGCGGTGGCCCTGCTTGCACACTATCGGAAAAAGCGGCAGTGCTAGAGATGAGCGAAACGACAGAATCGATTTGTCCAATCAGGAGGGCTTCTTCATTTGCATAATCCCAGTGGACAAATTGATTCTAACAGCCCTGCTGATTGGACAAATCAATTCTGTAGAATCGTTTCGCTTATCTCTAGCTCCAACCTATGCACACTCCCACAGTCCTGGCCACCAAAGAGGCTGGCACCTTTCCCTATAGTGTGCAAGCACGACCACAAATGATATATTGCAGGGTGGCTGTAACCCCTGGAAATGAGCTGTGTGTAATGGGATTGAAAAATGACTCAAGCCACATGTCACGGGGACCTACATTATATTAGTTAGTTAGTTTAGTTTTAGCTGTTCTTGGAAAGACCAATGTCTCCATGGTTACACACTAGAAATAATCCTTGTGTAGTCTGATCCTCCAGTTATCTATAGGGTGGCCCACGAAAAAGTATCCCACCTCCAGTGATAGTTTGACGAGATGAACGAGCAAGTGGATTGTTTTTTTTAATTACTGACAAGTCACAAAAGATGCTGAAAGTGGTCCCTGTTCACATCTCTTCATCTTTGGGCACGTCGGAACCTGTATACACATTTTTTTGTCTAAACAATTAGTAAAGTTACTTCATTTTTGTTTTTTTGCTGGTGTGAAGAAGTATCAAAAACTGATTTCAGAAGCCTACCTCCCATTTATGTAAAATCTAAGAACGTTTAAGAATGAAGTACCTTGAAAATAGCTTTTTCACTGGTGATAATAGCGTCACAGGCTGAATCGCTTGGAGATATGAGAATTCTGTGAAAGGAGAACAGCTTTCCCCGAATTTGTTGTGAAAGGGTTTAATTGCTATTGATGCTTACGAAGAAAGATGGATGGACCACAGGAGGCTTCATGTCATGGAAAAAAGTCAGATGTTGTACACAATGTCCTCAGTGATAAGAGTAGTAGACATTGCTAGTCAGGCCACTGGGAAACATACGCTGCTTAAATGTGTAGTTCTTCAGTTAAGATAATGCCAATATTTCCAGATCCAGAAAGATTTATTATTACAGTAGTTATAGTTTTTTCTTTTATTTTATTTTACACTAGAAAACAAGATATCACTGCACTAGAATGCTTATTTCCCATTGGCACAGTAAGGAGGTGAGAAAAATATTGGGTAAATATATCATTCAAAGATACAGGTTCAGTTATTTTACTAAATTGTATTACCGCTATATTGACTATAAATGCAAGGTTGTTTGCGAACATTTTTATCAAATTGTATGAGCCCGTCTGCCACAACAAGGTGACAGTAAAATGCGTTCTTATGCTATACATTGTACCTGTACAATAGGAGATATACCTTTTTATCTAGGACCTACCTAGGGCCCACCTGAACCAGAAGTGGGAGGGATGCATGATCAAAATTGACTACTACAGTTTACTACAATTTCATTGTATATTTTTTGATAATACCATACTGAATGTCACATGATAGGTCATCAATATATGATTATTGGGTGTCCAACTCTTGACATCCCCAGCTGTTTGAAAAAGTCTGTGGAGTGCCAGGGCCTCTTCCTAGGCCAGTGATATCATGTTCATCGGTCACATAGCCTATGTGCAGCTCAGTCCTATTCAAGTGAACAGGCCTGAGCTGTAATACCAAGCCCAGCCAGTATACAATGTACGGCGCTGTGCTTGGTAAGCTGTGAGAAGGGCTTAGCACTCATCTGAATGATGCAACCCTTTCTAAAAGCTGATTATTAGAGGGTGCCAGGAGTTGGATCGCCACTGATCTGATATTATCCTGATCAATATTGTATTCCTGGGAAAACCACTTTAATTTTTACACCATGTGGAGTTGCTTCTTCTATGCATTGCCCTGATGTGTCTGCTTATGCTATAATATTGCAATTTTGAGGTGCGTTCAGGTCTGCAGTCTGGCTCAGATATTTGTGTACTCATCCATGCTTCCTTGCAGTGGTTTCAAAATGGAGGCAAGAATCATGTAAAGCAAGAAAGTCAAAGATAGTCGACACCTCTTAATAAACCTGCTCTGACTTCAATACTATGACTAAGGATGATTCACTTTGTCTGAAATGCAGAAGCATCTTTTTAGAATGTTACACTATTTTTTGTATCAAGTGCCAGCTGTGGCTGATGCGGTGGATCACTTTGCTCCAGAGCACTGTGGAGAACTGCAATGCGTTGAGCAACCTATATTTATTATCTAAGAAAGTCTTCAGACCCTTTCACTTTTTTCACACTTTATGTTGTGGTCTTGTTCTAAAATATAACAATAGTAATAGTTTTGCCCCATCATTCTGCACTCAGTATCCCATAATGAGAAATGGAAAATAGAATTTTAGAAATGGTTACAAATTTAATAAAAAGACCCTTTGCTGTGATACTTGAAATTTGGCTCTGGGGTCCACCCATTTCTCTTCATTATCTTTGAGATGTTTCTACACCTTGATTGGAGTCCACCTGTGGTAAATTCGGTTGATTGGACATGATTTGGAAAGACAAGCTGGTATATATGGTCTCACAGCTGACACTGTATATCAGAGCAAAAACCAAGCCATGAGGAGGAAAAAAACTCTGTAGAGTTCAATGACAGTATTGTCTGAAGACACAGATATGGAGAAGGAGAATTTCTGCTTGACTGAAAGTTCCCAAGAGCACAGTGATCTCCATAATTATTCAATAGAAGAAGTTTGGAATAGCCAGGACTCTTCCTAGAGCTGGCCACACTAATAAACTAAGTAATTGGGGGAGAAGGACCTTGGTAAGAAAGGTGGCCAACAACCCAATAGTCATTGTCAGGACTTGAACTTAGGGACTCTGGTCCTGGGCTGCAGCTCTTCCAACTGAGCTATTCTGCTTTCCATACAGGGCCTATGCTGAACTGAAGCCTAGTTCCTAGTGCCTCCAGGTTCAGTTCCCACCTCCCTGTTTTCTCCACCCCATTATTGTACTTCCTATTTAAACCTCGCCTTGCACTTCCTGCCTTGCAAGATTATTGTGCACCCAGCCTGTACTCAAGCTAGTCTCCTTGCTCTGCTTCTATAGCAACGCTCATCTTGTACATCAACCACTGGCCCTTACCTTACATGGATCCAGAGATCTCCCCATTTACTGCCTCGGTTGCTAGATTTATTACATTTGCTCAGGAGTGAGTCCTTTCTCCTGCAGTTCAGAGGTGAGTCCTTTCTCCTGCAGCTCAGATTGCATGTCCTTTCTGCTGCAGCTCAGAGGGTGTATCCTTTTTGCAGCAACCCTCTTCTTCTGACTGTTGCAGCTTCTAATAATAGGTAAAGCTGTTGGCAGTTGAAGGATGGAACTTAGCATGTGCGACCACCTCAGCATTGGTACTGAGGAGGACAGAGAAATAAGGTGGCACTGTACAGATACATTTTATTATGTCTAAGTCTATGGCTATTCTAAACTTTTCTGTTACAGTACATGTGATTAGAAAAGTATTCAGATCCAGGTCATGGTCTGAAAAATGTAGAATAAATTTTTCATGGGACAGCCCCTTTAATGTCAGTGGAAGCAGGTCCATTCATAACAGTGTAGCACTGAGTGTAGTGTGTAGGTTAAAGGAAATTACATTTGTTATGAATTCATAACATCCTGACTATATGAGTCTATTTCACATTTCACTGGTGCAAAAATATATCTCATGGACTGACTTCCATTAATATCACCAGTGACTGGATCTCTTACAATGAGGTCATTCTTGTCAATGGTTTAGATGTACAGTATAGACCAAAAGTTTGGACACACCTTCTCATTCAAAGAGTTTTCTGTATTTTCATGACTATGAAAATTGTAGATTCACACTGAAGACATCAAAACTATGAATTATACTTAACAAAAAAGTGTGAAACAACTGAAAATATGTCTTTTATTCTAGGTTCTTCAAAGTAGCCCCGTTTTGCTTTGATTACTGCTTTGCACACTCTTGGCATTCCCTGGGATGAGCTTCAAGAGGTAGTCACCTGAAATGGTATTCCAACAGTCTTGAAGGAGTTCCCAGAGATGCTTAGCACTTGTTGGCCCTTTTACGTTCACTCTGCGGTCCAGCTCACCCCAAACCATCTCGATTGGGTTCTGGTTCTTGCGTAGCACCCCATCACTCTCCTTCTTGGTCAAATATCCCTTACACAGCCTGGAGGTGTGTTTGGGGTCATTGTCCTGTTGATAAATAAATGATGGTCCAACTAAACGCAAACCGGATGGAATAGCATGCCGCTGCAAGATGCTGTGGTAGCCATGCTGGTTCAGTATGCCTTTGATTTTGAATAAATTCCCAACAGTGTCACCAGCAAAGCACCCCCACACCATCACACCTCCTCCTCCATGCTTCACTGTGGGAACCAGGCATGTAGAGTCCAGCCGTTCACCTTTTCTGCATCGCACAAAGACACGGTGGTTGGAACCAAAGATCTCAAATTTGGACTCATCAGACCAAAGCATAGAATTCCACTGGTCTAATGTCCATTCCTTGTGTTCTTTAGCCCAAACAAGTCTCTTCTCCTTGTTGCCTGTCCTTAGCAGTGGTTTCCTAGCAGCTATTTTACCATGAAGGCCTGCTGCACACAGTCTCCTCTTAACAGTTGTTGTAGAGATGTGTCTGCTGCTAGAACTCTGTGTGGCATTGACCTGGTCTCTAATCTGAGCTGCTGTTAAGCTGTGATTTCTGAGGCTGGTGACTCGGATGAACTTATCCTCCGCAGCAGAGGTGACTCTTGGTCTTCCTTTCCTGGGGCCGTCCTCATGTGAGACAGTTTCTTTGTTGCGCTTGATGGTTTTTGCGTCTGCACTTGGGGAACTTTCAAAGTTTTCCCAATCTTTCGGACTGACTGACCTTCATTTCCTAAAGTAATGATGGACTCTCATTTTTCTTTACTTAGCTGCTTTTTTCTTGCCATAATACAAATTCTAACAGTCTATTGAGTAGGACTATCAGCTGTGTATCCACCTGACTTCTGCCCAACACAACTCATGGCCCCAACCCCATTTATAAGGCAAGAAATCCCACTTATTAAACCTGACAGGGCACACCTGTGAAGTGAAAAACATTTCAGGTGACTACCTCTTGAAGTTCATCAAGAGAATGCCAAGAGTGTGCAAAGCAGTAATCAAAGCAAAACGTGGCTACTTTGAAGAACCTAGAATAAAAGACATATTTTCAGTTGTTTTACACTTTTTTGTTAAGTATATAATTCCACATGTGTTAATTCATAGTTTTGATGCCTTCAGTGTAAATCACAAATTTTCATAGTCATGAAAATACAGAAAACTCTTTGAATGAGAAGGTGTGTCCAAACTTTTGGTCTGTACTGTACATGATGCATATAAAGTTAGCAAGGTTGTGTGCTTCTCAATGGAAGGTCACTAGCATCACCTTTGAAGAGCAGAAATGCAATTCAGATGTCATCCTTGATCATTCAAACTACAAGTGTAGGCTGAAAATGCATCTTAGAAATTCTGGTGTCCAATGAAGAAGAAGAAGAAGAAGAAGACTATCTTTTTGTCTTGTATAGTTGTCTAGGTAACCATATCGCCCACTCTTCTCACTTTGTCTCCACCCATTACATTTAATGTTCCCGTGAGAGACTCGGCTGCATTCATAGCTGGAACTACCCTTTAAAGTAAGTTTGGTGAAACTGGTCACATAGGAAATTACTTATAGTATTTTTCGTCAACATTCCTATTGTTTTTGGACATGACCCAATATGCCTTATAGAGATGAGCGAGCACTAAAATGCTCGGGTGTTCGTTATTCGAGTCGAACTTTTCCCGATGCTCGGGTGCTCGTTTCGAATAACGAACCCCATTGAAGTCAATGGGAGACTCGAGCATTTTTTGCAGGGGACCAACGCTCTGCCTAGGGAAGGCTGGGTGAAAACCTGGAAACCTCAGAAAATGATGGAAACACCACGGAAATGGACAGGAAACAGCAGGGGCAGTATGCATGGATGCCTCTGAGGCTGTCTAATCCCACCATTACCCCAAATTCTCAGGCAACAGCCTGGTGGTTACCCTCATGGCAATTGTGCTCACCCAGACCAAGAAAGGCGAGGCACATACCCATCACATGTTAGGGAAGCACCCAACTAGGTGCAAGGAAAGTCCATCACCGCCAATTTTCAGGGACACGGTAATGGTGACCCACTTAAAAATGCTGCCTGACAACCTGGCGCTGAACCCCTGATTGTCTGTCTTTCAATAAGATTGCAGTGTAAAGTATGGTGGTGAGCCTCAGTAATAAGATTGCAGTGTAAAGCATGGTGGTGAGCCTCAGTATGACTTTTTGGATGGAGATTGCATGTGGTCACGTACTCCCTGGAACCCCATAGTCACCCCTTCTCTGATGTGCTACCCCAGAACATTCTCTGCCCCAATTCGCAAGACCTTTTGCAGTCTCAGTGTGCTGACAGTGGGGATTTACCAGTGTTGTCTGAGGAGGTGGTGGACAATGGCGAGACACAGGTGTCGGGGGGTGAGGTAGTTGAAAGTGAAGCAAGTTACAGTGGGGACTCCTTGGGGGGACTTTCTCATGATAGGACAGATTCAATTGTGTTTAGAAAGGCTGATGGGCTTCCGTCAGCACTGTGTGTATAGAACCCCATGGCCTTTCATAAAAATAGTCTGGCGATGACCCCAAGGCAATTTTCAGGGACACGGTAATGGTGACCCACTTAAAAATGCTGCCTGACAACCTGGCGGTGAACCCCTGATTGTCTGTCTTTCAATAAGATTGCAGTGTAAAGCATGGTGGTGAGCCTCAGTAATAAGATTGCAGTGTAAAGCATGGTGGTGAGCCTCAGTATGACTTTTTGGATGGAGATTGCATGTGGTCACGTACTCCCTGGAACCCCATAGTCACCCCTTCTCTGATGTGCTACCCCAGAACATTCTCTGCCCCAATTCGCAAGACCTTTTGCAGTCTCAGTGTGCTGACAGTGGGGATTTACCAGTGTTGTCTGAGGAGGTGGTGGACAATGGCGAGACACAGGTGTCGGGGGGTGAGGTAGTTGTATGGGAAGCAAGTTACAGTGGGGACTCCTTGGGGGGACTTTCTCATGATGGTTTTTTTTTTTGTTTATTTAACTTTTATTTAGCACAAATAACCACAGAGATATTTATTCGTTCTCTTCGCTGCGCAGTCTGGCGTTGGGGTTCGTCACTTTGATGGTGAGCTATGCCGCTCTCTCCACAATGGTCTTTCGGTTCTTTGAGGAGACGTTGAGGAGATCAGTGAATGACGACGCAGGACCCTAACTTAAAAATTTAGCATCAACCGGTACAGTCGTAAATTATGAGCTTGATCAAGTGTGGCATGTGTTCTCTGTATTCTTCTCAGTTTATTACCGTATATGGCAGCTGTCCGGAAAAATAGTTTGGAGAGAGAGAGAAAGATAGGAAAAAGACGTAAATTATTTGGAGAGAGGGCCTGTAGGTGGACCTCCGGAAAAATTGTTTGGAGAGAGGGCCTGTAGGTGGACCTCCAGAAAAATTGTTTGGAGAGAGGGCCTGTAGGTGGACCTCCGGAAAAATTGTTTGGAGAGAGGGCCTGTAGGTGGACCTCTGGAAAAATAGTTTGAAGAGAAGGCCTGTAGGGGGCCCTCCTGAAAAATTGTGGTAAAAGAGTGCCAGTTGGACCTCTAAAAAATGGTGTTTTTTTGGTCAGCGTTAGGCAAAGACGACATGGAGGAGTAGAGAAGAGGAATCGGCTACATAAGTAATGTTAATCTTTAGCTGCTTTCCCCGGAGGAGATTTGAATTCCGGTGAAATCCAGGCTTTGTTCATTTTAATAAGTGTCAGCCTGTCAGCGCTGTCAGTTGACAGGCGTGTACGCTTCATGACACCACCAGCTGCACTGAATACCCGCTCTGACAGCACACTAGCAGCAGGGCAGGAGAGCACCTCCAAGGCGTACAGCGCCAGTTCAGGCCACGTGTCCAGCTTTGAAACCCAGTAGTTGTATGGAGCAGAGTGATCGCTACGGACGTTGGTATGGTCAGCTAGGTACTCCCTCACCATCTTTCTGTACAGCTCCCCCCTACTCTGCCTAGACTGGGGACAGGTGACAGTGTCTTGCTGGGGTGACATAAAACTGGCAAAGGCCTTGGAGAGCGTTCCCCTGCCAGTGCTGGACAAGCTGCCTGCTCGGCTCCTCTCCCCCGCTACTTGGCCCACAGAACAATGCCCTCTGCCGCTAGCGGCGTCAGATGGGAAGGATTGTTTCAGCTTGTGCACCAGGGCCTGTTGATATCTATTCACTCTCATATTCCTTTCCTCTGCAGGGATGAGAGTGGAAAGGTTCTGCTTGTACCGTGGGTCCAGGAGAGTGAACACCCAGTAATCGGTGTTTGAAAAAATGCTTCTAACGCGAGGGTCACGGGATAGGCAGCCTAACATGAAGTCTGCCATGTGCGCCCATGTGAGTCCCAACACGTAAGAATTCCCTCTCCTCAGTGGCCTGACTCTCCATTTCCTCCTCCTCCTCCTCCTCCTCCTCCAAGTCCTCCTCTTCAGCCCATACACGCTCAAGAGTTAAGGACTGAGCACTGGTACCCTCTACTGTCTCGCCGACATTCTCCTCCTCTTCCTCCTCATCCCCCTCTTCCGATATGCGCTGAGAAACAGACCGGAGGGTGCTCTGGCTATCAAGCGACGTATCTTACTCCACCGTCTCTTGTGACAAGCGCAAAGCATCCGACTTGATGCTGAGCAGTGAGTTTTTCAACAGGCAAAGCAGCGGGATGGTGAGGCTGATAATGGCGGCATCGCCGCTGACCATCTGTGTTGACTCCTCAAAGTTGCTCAACACCTGGCAGATATCAGACATCCACGTCCACTCCTCATTGTAGACTTGAGGAATCTGACTGACCTGACTACCAGTTCTGGTGGAAGTTGACATCTGGCAGTCTACAATCGCTCTGCGCTGCTGGTAAACTCTGGATAACATGTTTAATGTCGAATTCCATCTCGTGGGCACGTCGCACAACAGTCGGTGAGCGGGCAGTTGTAGGCGGCGCTGCGCTGAGAGTGGCAGCATCTGTGGTCGACTTGCGGAAATGCGCACAGATGCGGCGCACCTTGGTGAGCAAATCAGACAGATTGGGGTATGTCTTGAGGAACCGCTGAACTATTAGATTGAACACGTGGGCCAGGCATGGCACATGTGTCAGTCTGCCGAGTTGCAGAGCCGCCACCAGGTTACGCCCGTTGTCACACACAACCATGCCTGGCTTGAGGTTCAGCGGTGCCAGCCACAGATCGCTCTGCGCCGTGATGCCCTGTAACAGCTCTTGGGCGGTGTGCCTTTTGTCACCTAATCTCAGCAGTTTGAGCACCGCCTGCTGGCGCTTACCCACGGCACTGCTGCTGCGCCTAGAGCTACCGACTGAAGGCGCCATGCCCATGGATGGCAATTCGGAGGAGAAGGCATAGTACGTCTGAGAGACCGTGACCGAAGTAGGCCCCGAAATCTTCGGTGTGGGCAGTACATGAGCGGCCCCAGGGACATTCTCTGTCCCAGCCTCCACCAAGTTAACCCAATGTGCCGTCAGTGAGATATAGTGTCCCTGCCCGGCAGCACTTGTCCACGTGTTCATGGTTAGGTGGACCTTCTCAGAAACCGTGTTGGTCAGGGCACGGATGATGTTCTGTGACACGTGCTGGTGTAGGGCTGGGACGGCACATCGGGAAAAATAGTGGCGGCTGGGGACCGAATACCAAGGGGCAGCCACTGCCATGAGATTGCGAAAGGCCTCGGTCTCTACCAGCCTATAGGGCAGCATCTCCAGGCTCAGCAATTTGGAGATGTGGACGTTGAGGGCTTGGGCATGTGGGTGGGTGGAACTGTATTTCCTCTTGCGCTCCAGCGTCTGCTGTAAAGACAGCTGAACGCTGCGCTGGGACACATTGGTGGACACTGTGGAGGATCGTGGAGGCGAAGGTGTGGTTTTCCGGCGGGAGGCGCTCGTGCCGGGGTCCTGGGCAGGGGGTTGACTAGCAGAGGCAGCGAGTGACACAGGGGAAGGAGCAGTGGTGTGACCCGCAGGAGGTGGTGAACAGCCTTGGTTCCATTGAGTGGGGTGTTTAGCACTCATATGCCTGCACACGCTGGTGGTGGTTAGGCTAGTAGTGGTGGCACCCCTGCTGATCCTGGTGTGGCACAGGTTATACACCACAGTCCGTCGGTCATCCTCATTTTCTTTAAAGAACCTCCAGACTTGCGAACATCTAGGCCTCGCCACAGGAGCTTCACTACGTGAAACAGTTGCTGCTGATGCACCAGCTCTGGCCCTGTTTCTCCCTCTGGCCACACCACTGCCTCTTACAACCTGTTCTGGTGCAGCACTCGCCTCTGCCTCAGAAGCACTGTCTTCACTCGGCTTATGAACCCAGCTTGGGTCAGTCACCTCGTCATCCTCCGATTCCTCAGTCTGCTCCCCCCTCGGACTTCCTGCCCTGACAACAACTTCACCACTGTCTGACAACCGGGTCTCCTCATCGTCCGACACCTCTTTACAAACTTCTTCCACTATCTCAACATTGTCATCATCATCATCATCACCCACAGACTGCGACAGTTGGAAAACTTGGGCATCGGGAACGAGGTCAGCAGCAACCTGAGAAGTGGTTTGTGACTCTGGGAAGGGTCCAGAAAACAGTTCCTGAGAGTATGCCGGATCGCATTCCAAATTTTCCTGGGAGGGGGCAGACTGGGGGGAAGGAGGTTGAGGTGGAGGAGCCAGAGGAGTGCTCCCTTGGGTAACGTGGGTGGACTGCGTGGAAGACTGACTGGTGGACAAATTACTTGATGCATTGTCCGCAATCCACGACATCAGCTGTTCGCACTGTTGTGGTTTCAACAGTCCTCTACCACGTGTCCCTGTAAGTTGAGACATGAAGCTAGGGAGTGTAGCTCTGCGGCGTTCCCCTGCTCCCTCATCAGCAGGTACTGTCTCACCCTGCCCAGGACCACGGACTCTGCCCCCTGCAGTAATTGAATGCCCACGCCCTCGTCCTCGACCCTTAGCCCTGGGGTTCAACATTTTCTGTATATAAGTGTATTATATAAAAAATAAAAAATAAATGGGCCTGCTGTACTGAAACCCACAAACTTGTTCAGTCTGGTTGAATTAAGTGACGTACAGAAAGTGTCACCTGGACAGAAAATACGAGTGTGAGTGTACTGAACTGTGACACACAGAATGGTTCCACACTGCTGTGTGAAATGGATTTGTATCACTGAGATATAACAATAAAAAAAAAAGGGGTTATATATGGCGATAGCTGCACTAATAGTGCCAGCCAGCCAAGCCAGGAGACAAAAAAAAAATTCTTGTAGCCCTTAGAAGGGCTGTTGGGTTCTTTTTGGGTGATTCCTGCCTAACAGAGAACTAAATGCAGGCCCTAACACTGTCCCTGAAAGGCAGCAGCTCTATCCCTAACGACATCCAGACAGCATCTGAGCCGAGCACCGCGGCCAGTCACTAGTATATTCCAGGGTCACCTGATCAGGCCAGCCAACTCCTGCTATCGACATGTAAGGGCCCCACGTGATGCTGGGTGTACCGCAGAGTCTCCTGGCTTGTGATTGGCTGAGTTTATAGGCGCCAAAAATGCGCGATGCGGAAGTTGCCATTTCCTCGAGCATGGCGAAATACTCGTCCGAGCAGCGAGCACTTACAAGTACCGTAATACTCGAACGAGCACCAAGCTCGGACGAGTATGCTCGCTCATCTCTAATGCCTTATATTTAAAGTAAATGATATCTTAAATGTAAAGAAATGGATACAATTTTTACAGTAACAATATTATCTTAATTTCCAATTTCTAGGGAAAATTGTATTAAAAATGTATTGTTGTGCTACCCTGCTCCCTATCCTTATGTGTAGCTCAATATAAATGTTACTTCCAGTTTACCTAAGGGCAATTCTATATTGTTTGTCTAATTTAGAGTTCTCGATGATTCATAATGCCTCATGTTCAACCTTTTCCAATTGTAGTAGATCTTGTGACCTGTCCATCAAGACAACCTAATTTAAGTTATCCATAAAACCAAAAAAACAAGGCTGGCATCATTGATTCGCTTTTAAATGGACAGGAATGTATTGTGCATGACACTTGGTAAAAAGCACTAGTGATTTCCGATCAATATTAGGCTTCGGGAGTTGATGGGAATATTATAAGGCTAGTTTTATTATTTATTTTCTTCAAATACAACAGTTTTGCTAACCGTCACTGAGATGAGTGTTGACCTTTGATGTCTCAGGTCTTGTGAAATGAGAGCTCTGTATTTTGACCTCAATTAAACTAAGTAGAAGTCATGAATACAAAATGTAGTTTCTCCATTGGAATGTGAATGTAGTCTGCATAGGATGGCTCTTTCATTGTCGAGAGAGAAGGTTTTAAACCCACTGCCCAAAACAGTTCAATGAAAATGAATGTGCAGTGTCCTGAAATACACTGTAAAGCACTAAAACTGTTAATATGATTTGATGTGCATGTACTATAAATCCCATAAGGTTGTATAGGGAGTTGGAGGTCCCATGAGGCTAGTCAGGGCTGGCTTCACCCTCCCTCTCTAGGAGGAATATTCTGGAGCTAAGGAGTAAATACCACAGAGCAGCAAGGAGCAGCTCCCATAAGGAGATACAATTCCTCTACGGTCCACAAGCAACTTATGTACCAGCCCTCAGAAGGGAAAAGATCTATAGAAGGCTTAGCCGACAGAAAGGGATTGCAGACTTTGGCAAATAAGGTAATCGCCGCTAATCTGGCTACAGCCTCCTCTGCATGTGGTGAAAGCTACAAACTGCCCACCATAACCAAAGGACAGGAGGGCCCCCTGTTCATAGACTGTATTCCTGTGAGGATACTGTAGATAATATATATATTATGATGATAAAGTGCATCCCTTTAGGCCAGGAAAAGGAGAGATTGACCAATCTGATTGAGAGAAAATTGCTTTCTATTGTGTGTATATTATATATATGATAAGCAAATCGATTCTACCATTTCGTAATTTGTCCTGAATAGTAAGTGAGTGGAGTATTTTAGGCCAGGCAATGTCCCTCTGGGTTTCTTGGAAAGATATTCAAATTAGCTTTCCTAAGCCTATCTGATGCCAGCCGGTGTAAGATGTACTATTTTTTTTCAAAAAAAAACAGAGGATCGTTACCTAGCCTACAATAGTCATCACATATATAACCTGGTATCCATAATATAAATAGTATGCACCAAGGGGTCCCACCAAGACCTCTTAACTAGAAAAGCTGATTCTAGCTGATTTGCTCTGATAAAGACTTTTGTCCTGGAAGAGCTAGCTGCAAATGGTTCAGCCATTTTCCTGGTTTTGCTACATTGGTATGTTTAAAAGGCTGGGCAATGACTTAAAGAATATGCTACAGCTGTGAAATGCTCAGCTTTTGTCAATCCTTTTGGAAAGAAAGAAGAATTACATATTCTTTTCCAGAAGTACAAAAGAAGCAGAGAGTATAAACAAGAAAAAAGTTGGTGTTAGGTCTAGGAGGGTACTCTTTGAGGTGCTCTTTATCATTAGGTAGACCAAAAAATATATGATAAGTAGACAAATGCAAAGAAACAAAGAGATAAAGGATGCATTCAAACTGTCACCACCAGAGGAATCTTAGCAGCTCAGTGAAGACAGACTTGAGTTCAGCTGTATGTATCCACCAATAAGTAAGCTCGTGGTGGCTGGATGCAGCAAGACTTTTAATGTTTAAAGGGGTTTCCCACAAGCAACTTATATTCATATCGACAAGATTAGGGATAAGTGTCTGATCAGTGGGAGTCCAACTGTTGGAACCCCCACGGGTCATGATATTGGAGATCCCTGTCTGAATGGAGTGGTTTTCCTGAATGTCAATCATCAGGTTTAGGTAAATAGCTGATCATGTATATGTGCAGAGGTTAAATCAAAGTCGATGTCTACTCCTGATCCCAAAGTATAGAACTCCACATGAGTGGCTGCATTAGTTCCCATACAGTAAGCTAAATAATAGTTACTTCGTTAATTACCAACATAAAACCTAAGGTCTAGTGCACCGAATAATTGCTGACATCCTGCCATGGATTGCAAGGGGACTTATTACAGTGTATTATTCTTGACGTTCATGTGAGGAGTGCACCGAGCTAATGAAGACACCCTGACCTTTATTTATTACGTGCCATCGACACAACATGTATCCCATGTTCTATATCCATTTCCAGTTCAGAACAGTTATGTATTGTGCTGCTTTCTATCCATGATGGACGATGTGCCTTAAAGACAAACATTATTAATGACTATCATTTGTTCAAATGAGAAGTGACCTTGTTATTTTGTGCAGCATCAGGCTCTTATATAACAATGAAGGTTGCTCTCTTTACCCTTGGAGCTGATTCAATTTATCCCTCCCTGTATGTTGTATGGGAACATTTGCACCTTTAAATGAATGAGGCTGGATTCTCCTGGGAAGAAATGGCCTCTTGTCCTTTTTTAACTAATTCATTACCAGGGTATTTCCTTTTTCCGTTTTGCACTGGGCAATAAGTCTAATAATAGATGCCACTTCATTGTCTGTTCACATCATTCTCAGCAGTCATCTCATTATCATCACAGGCAGGAAATGAAAGATTTTCCCCATAATCATTTTCAGGAAATTAAATAAAAAATCTACAATTGTAAGGATGACACAACATAGATATGTAAGAAAAGTTATTATTTTGTGAAAAATGCAAGATTTTACTTAGACATGTCAGGAGAGGTGACAGATCCTCTTTGCTGACTGGACAAAGTCGAGTGGTATCCTCACAAATAGTAAAGGGGGTCTCTAAAATGTTAGAATTCTGGATTATTTTTGTGATATTCCATTCCAGAAGCATCCTCAAATTTTGCAAGTTTTAAAGTAAATGTATCGGTAATGTTTCCCTTCAGCGTCATGATTAATGTAAAACATAAATGGCACTTAATGAATGTTTCTACTAAGCTAAATGATCTACGCTGGAAAAAAGGAAACGGTGACAAAGCCTCTGTAATAAACCTTCCCCCTGAAGGGCTACATTTATAATCCAGGGCACCTGTTAAAATTTTAACACTATCATTTTCAAGTTGGTCATCAGTTCAAACGAATTTCAGATAAAAAAGTTTTCTACAGAAAAATAGACTAAAAGAATTTGTCTTAAATATTTAGATAGAGGTTGGGGTAAATTTAATTATTCATAAATTTCAAGGGGTTTTCCAATATTACATAATGGCCTATTCACATAATAAAGAAGCGACTTTCTAAGCTTTTAAAAAACTACAACTCCCATCCTCACAGCATACGGGGAGCTGTAGTTTTACAACTCTTCGAGAGCCAGAGGTTGAGGAATGCTAGAACAGACCACAAACAATTGAATTGTTCATCATCCAATCCCTGGTAACCCCCATGACCACCAAAATAAAATTCCAGTGAATAGGACTGAGCCACAGTACCAAACATGGTCACATGGCCAGCTGTGTCTAGTGCAATAGTGATGATTAAAAATGAATGGAGTTTTTAGAAGCAAGGAGAAAATGATCCCAAAAACTAAAAACTTAAACATATATTTCTTTTTTAAGGAACCATTTTTTTAAGACAAAAACATGATTTAAACCAGAAATTCCCAACCTGTGGCTCTACAGCTGTTGTAAAACTACAAATTACATTGTGCCTGGACAGTCTACAAGGCAGTCATCAAGGCATGCTGGGAGTTATAGTTTTGCAACAGCAGGAGGACCGCAGGTTGGGAATCCCTGGTGTAAACAATAGTATACTTTCTAGAATAATGTGCAAAAATAAAACATTGTCTAAAAACCATTATAGGTTAATAAAAGAGCCTTTCCAAAAAGTTAGAGGGGTTGCCCGACCCCAAAAATGATTCTATGAGCGCCGGAAATCTGGGTAAAATGCCCACTCAACTTTTGAAAGCAGCTCATTTCCAGCTTCAAAACTCCCCTCTATACTCCTTCCAATCCCGGTAGTGGTGAATTGCAATAACAGACACAATCTGTGGTTAGGTGTGCCATGGTTTTTGGAAGAAAACTGTAATGTATGTCTCATTATGGACAATTATGGACAACCCCTGTAAAGATCCAACAAGTCAACTAAAACGTGTCCCATGAAAAATATTCAACATTTTTTCAAACTAGCACCTGGATCTGAATACTTTTGTAATTGCGTGTAATTAAAAATTTAGTCTAGCCACTGAGTTACTCAATAAAATGTATCTGTATAGCGCCACCTGCTCTTTGTTATTTTCCTTATTTCTCTGCCAACCTCAGTAACATTGCTGAGTGGGTCGCACATGCTCAGTTCTGTCGTTCAACTGCCATAAGCCTCATCTATTAGACGCTAAGACAGTTACAGGGAGAGACCTGCAGTAGATAGGACTCACTTCCTGAGCTGTGAAAGGAAGAGAGATGTGCTGCAAGCCCCAGATAAGCCGGTGCAGATGATGGGAGTCGTAGTGGCCCTGTTGAGATGTTGTGTCACCGTATACTCCCTCAGGGGATCAGTGCAGTGCAAATGTAGTTTGAAGAATCAGCCCAGAAGTAAATTAGTAGTATTTTTACTGAGGATAAAATATAACTTGTGATGTGCTTTGTCTGGTCTAGTGGTGATATAGGTGAAGGGTGTCTTAGCCGTAGTCCTGCACCTTGCAGCAGTTTCTGCAAAGCTGTATTTTGCTGATCACTCTGCTGGCTTGTTTCTAAAGTTCTTTCTGGAAACAGAATTTGCTGATCTCCCTGTTGGTGTGTTGGTCTCACAGGAGAAGAATATATGTTCCTATGAGTTGGAGCTTTAGCATGTGTTCCTCAGCTCTCCAACACTACTCTGGAACTTTCCCTCTTGGCAGGAAGCAGGACCATCCCACTCCTACCAAGAGGGGAGGCATAGGGTGGGTAGACCTGTTCCTGCCCAACTTTGCCAACCATTCCTCCTACTGGTACACAAAGCCAAACAATGAAACATACATAACATTACAATACATTAAAACATTTGAAGATGCCCCTAAGTCTAGGGTACTGCAGATGCAGCAGAAAGGACACATTTTCTTGGAAAGGACACATCCCCTGAGCTTTGATATGGAGAGAGATAGAGTAGAAAAACACACCCCTGAGAAAGAGCATGGCCCCTAACCTAGCAGCTTGAAATAAATCTAACAGAGCAAGTAAAGTAATGAATGGGGGATCTCTGGATCCATGTGAGGTACAGGGCTGGTTCTAGCTTCATTAGAAAGAGATTTTCCTGTACTATATTGTCTCAGTGTTACTGTTTTCATGGGATAACCCCTTTAGGATCCAAGAAAGAATTTTCAAAAACAATAAAGTTGTGGATTTTTGTTATTACTACTACCGTTGAGATACATTTTCAAAGGATTTTAGCAAAAAAAACTTCTAAGAATAAGAACCCATACAAAAAGCAAATAGCTTCTTGAGAGCTCTCTGTAGCTGCTAAGCTGCAACCCTCAAACATATTCTTCCATTCCGCATATCTTCAACATATCTGGGTATTTTGTTTCACTGCACGTTTACAAGTGTTCCATCTTAACCTACCCAGCACTAATACATTATTAGAAGCGACTAGTATTCTTAACACAATTTATGTTGATGAGATAATGCATCCTCATAAGAAAATTATTATGAAGACTGAAAATTAAGCATGTAAAACGTCTCCAGGATTATATTATAATTAGATACAATTAAAAATTTAAAGGGCATGTCTACAGGGATGGTCTAAGAGTACCCCACTCACTTGTGTAAAGAAATATTTAATTACATTAATTTCCCCAGTCAACTGTTGCTATCTTTACTTTCTAGAAAATTAAGAAAAAAAATCTTCCGGCTTAGATTGGATATTTTATAAGAGATCTGGGTGCAAATGTTATTAACTGCTTATAATCTCTAATCATCTTAAAATATTGAAATATCCATATATGGATATGAATCAATGAGTCAGTATTTAACAAGTGCATGTGGTAGAGAGTCAATACTAGACGTGGACCATGGGTTAGAATGGGGATGCTTCTGTAAAACAAAAAGGGGACAGCTAAACTGCTGGGAGCACTAGGTAGGGGCGGGAATAGCAGTACAAACATATTTTTTGTGAATCTTTTGTTATCAGGATGACTGTGAATATGAAGTTTTATTCTGCCAGATTATGTTCCTTAACCCATAGGATACTAGCTTCGTACCTGTGCGGCGCTGCAGGATGTGACTTGAGTCCCAGCGCTATACAGGTATGGTGCACTGCTCGGGTGGGTGCAGGAGCTGCGCAACCTGATCAGCAGCAGGGGCACGACTGTTCCTGCTGTATATGCTGGCATATTAACTGCTTGTATATGCTGGTGTATTAACCCCTTGTATGCCGCAGTCAGCACTGACCATGACATATATGGGTGATGAGGACCCGATGGCTGATGAGGCAGCCCAATGCCTTGCACAGTCATCGGGGCTTGCCTTCTACGGAAGCCTATGAGATCCAGCCCTCAGGGTGGTCCTCATAGGCACTCTGTCAGTGTAAGGGCTCATTCACATGACCGTATCTATTCTGCGTGTATTCCGCTGTTCTATTATAGCGGCCAGCCGCAGCTCCGTGCCGTGGCTCCGCAATAAATTATAGACCATGTCCTATTCTTCGGACAAGAATAGGCATTTTGAACAGGGCGCCCGGCCGTGTGTTCCACAATTTGCGTCATCCATGGTATTGCGGATCCGCATTTTTGCGGATATGCAATACTACAGCCGTCTGAACGGCCCCTAAAAGCTGACAGGCAATGCATTGCAATACAGGAAGTATTGTAATGCATTGCAGAGGGGATCAGACCCCAATGGTTAACATGCCACAGGGAAACAAAAATAACAGTTAAAAAAAAGTGGTTTTTATAATAAATAAATAAAAGTATAAAAAAATGTAAAACATTTTATAAAAAATGTAAAAAAGCGGAAATAAAAAGAAAAACCGACATATTAGGTATCACCATGTCCATAACAACTAGCTCTATAAAAATATACCATGATCTACCCCGTCAGGTGTATGCTGTAAAAAAATAAATAAAAAGTCTAATACCAAGCGATCAAAAAGTCGTATGTACCCCAAAATAGTACCAATCAAATCATCTCATCCCACAAAAAATGAGCCCCTAAACAAGACAATCATCAGAATTTTTTTAAAAATATGGCGTTCAGAAAATGGCAACACAAACACAAGATGTTTTATTTTCAAATCAGTTTTTACTGTGTAAAACTTATAAATAGAAAAAATAATAAATGAATAATAAAATAATAATAAATAAAAAAATAGACTTATCAGGTATCACTGCTTCTGTAATGACCTGCTGTATAAAAATATCGCATGATCTACTCCTCAGGGTGAAACTGCCAAAACAGCCATTTTCGGTCACCTTGCCCCAAAAAGTGTATGAACGATCAAAAAAATTATATGTACCCAAAAATGGTGCCAATAAAAATGTCAACTTTTCCTGCAAAAAAACAAGCCCCTACCTAAGATATAGCCCCCTCCAAAAAAATTATGGCTTTCAGAAAATAGAGACACAAAAAACACTGCACTTATAAACAAGAATGGCGCTGTTTTAGGAGGTTTTTCTAGTATCACACTGCCACATTAACTCTGGCTGTCTTCCAATATTACAATCAACAAAAACTATTCATTTTCTAGTAAAGGTGTTATATATTAAAGGGGTTCGCCAATGATTAATGTAAAAAAAAATAAATTCAGAAATCATATAGTACATTCTAACAAATTTAGAACTAGCCCTGTACCTCACATAATTCCAGAGATCTCCCCATTCAAATTGTTCTGAGAGATTTATACCAAGCTGGCAGCTCAGAGGGTCTTACCTTTCTCAGGAAGTGTGTATTTTCTGCTGGAGCTCTCTCCCTATCACTGCTCAGGGGGAGTGTCCTTTTTGCTGCAGTTCTCTACCTATCACAGCTCAAGGGATGCAGCCTTTCTGCGGCAGCTCTCTCCCTATCACAGCTCAGAGTTTTTTCTTTTATGCAGCTGCTCTCTCCCTATAATTGTCACAGCCTCTAACAATAGATAGAACTAGAGGAGGGTTGTGGGACAGAACTTAGCATGTGCAACCACTTCTGCAATGTTACTGAGGTGGACAATGAAATAAGGAAAAAACAAACAGCGGGTGGCACTATACCTCTGTGGCAATAATACTTTTATATTACATTCATTTCTAAAAGTATTCAGATCCAGGTGCTGCTTTGAAAAAAAAAATCTATTTCATGGGACAACCCATTTAAGGGCATTTCAGCTCAGGAGACATGTTCTTTCTACTCTAGCTCTCTCCCTATCACAGCTCAGATTTTTTTTATGCTGCTGCTCTCTCCCTGTAACTGTCCCAGCTTCTAACAATGGATAGAACTGGTGGCAGTTGAAGAACAAAACTGAGCATGTGTGACCACTTTAGCAATGTTACTGAGGTGGACAAAAAAAGGAAAAAAAAAACAGCAGGCGGTGTTAAATAGGTATATTTCATTGAACACCTATGTGGCTTTTTTTTTTATTAAATTCATATCCAGGTGCTGGTTTGAAAAAAATTTTGTAGTACAATCCCTTTAACTGGAGAAGGACATCTCAGCTCAGGGGACATGTCCTTTCTACTCTACTGTAGCTCTCTCCCTCTCGTGGCTCAAGGGATGCATCCTTTCTGCTGCAGCTCTCTCCCTATCACAGCTCAGATTTTTTTTCATTTTTGCTGCAGCTTTCTCCCAGTAACTGTCACAGCTTCTAACAATGGATAGAACCGGTGGCAGTTGAAGGACGGAACTGAGCATTTGTGACCACCTCAGCAATGTTACTATGTGAACAGATAAATAAGAAAAGAACAAACAGCCGGTGGCGCTAAACGGGTAGATTTTATTGAACACCTCTGTGGCTATAATACATTTTTTATTACATCCAGGTGCTGGTTTGAAAAAAATCTATTTCGTGGGACAACCCCTTTAACTAGAGAAGGGCATCTCTTTCTTGGACTCCAGTTGCAGCATTGTAGATTTATTTTCTGATTATAATTAATTTTTATTTACTACAAAAACAACTGCTTTGCCGGCCATAATTAGTTGCAGAAAGACTAGGACAAGCCTTTGAAGGCAGAGGCTCAAACTGTGCCTCAGACCAATGATGTCCTTGGATGAAATACATCCAACACAGAAAGAAAAAAATCAGCAATAGAATTATTTACTAGTTGGCGCATTAAAATCAACCTGAAATGGTGTAAGTACTGTACCATCGCTGAGAAACACAATGCCGCCACTGAAGCTCATTATATCTAACAAGGGCTGTGACATTTTTAAATGCCATTTTCATGCAATTTAGCCAATTATCTTGAAGTAAAAGAAAAATAAAAAAATGTTGGAATAATTGAATGTCCATATTTCTCACCATCATCTAAATTTGTATAGCCGGGGTAAATGTTCTTCAAAGTATTCCACATTGTGAAGCTGAAGTACACGGAGAAAAAAAAATAAAAAATCCAGCTGTGGTCTACCGGCTGTGATAATGGGAAACTTTTTTTTTTTCATATTTAAAATGATTAGTTTTATACATCATTCTTTCTGCAAATGATATCAAATTCCAACTTTGATCTCATAGTTAATGTTTGTGTCATGGGCTAAATATGACATTTTAGAATTAATAGATGGTAATTTATTTCATAGCTCTTCAGTCTAAGCAGAAAGCCGTTCATTTTCAATCGGCACCGGGAAAATCTGATTTGCCTGCAGATGTGATATGAATTTCTTTTAACACAATCTTCATTGGTTAATGTTTTTTCTTTTAAATGGGTGATTATACATTGGGTATCTCTGCTCTTTAGGAGGATAGTCAATTATAAAACTGTAGGTAGACAGTGAACATCTCTGTTTACTACACAATTAAAAGGATGATGCAAATGTCATCATCATCCATGTTCAAATAAAACCTTAAAGGGGTAGTGCCATGAAAGACATCCTATATTTATCAAACAAGCACCTGGATCTGAATATTCTTTGCAATTGCATGTAATTAAGTCCTTAAGGCACTACCAGGGTGGGAAGGGACACGGTTATTGGCCCTTCCCAGCCCAACAGTAACAGCCTGCCGCTGCCCCAGAACCGGACCCTCAATTTAGAAGGTCCGGTCCTGCGGGTACCCGGCTCTTCCCGACACCCCTGGTGGCGGTGAGTGCCGAGGTAATAGATGTTGGGCTTAGTGCTGGCCATACCAGCAAGCACTAAGCCTAGTATTAGTAATGAGGGACGTCTGTAGATAGCCGTGATTACTAAACCTGCAGTGTTGTAAAAAAAAAAAAAAAAACACACACACACTTATAAAATATTTTATTGAAATAAATACTCCCCCAGACCCCTGTTTGACCATTTTATTTAAAAAATCTAAAAGCTGGTCCGACGTAATCCAACGAATCCGAAGTAGTTCTCAGCATCCACGATCCTGAAAAACAAACAAACAAACAAACACAAACCACTTACCTCCTCCTCCTCAGGCTTCTTCTCCTCAGCTGCAGAGCCTCTTCCTTACATTGCTCCCTCTGCTGGTGAATGAAAAAAATTACACCTTGAATTCTTCAATGAAAAAAAACAAAGGTGATAGGTGACGAATCCGTCATGAACTCCATTGAAAGTCAATGGAGGATGGATCCATTTACTATTGTGTCACACCAAACGGATCCGTCCCCATTGACTTGCATTGGGGGTCATGACGGATCTGTCTTGGTGCGGGGAGGGGACTCGAGCAGTGCGCTCGAGTACACTCGGTGTTCGGCTGAACACCGAGCGGAGGCTTGCTAGGCCGAACAGCAAGTTCGCCCGAGCATGCTCGCTCAACACTAGACAGCTATAAAGGTGCAGCATATTAAAGAATTTTTCAGCACAGAATTTTACCCTATAAAAAAAGTTTAAAATGAGGTTTAAAATGGTTTGAGGAGTTTTTGAAGAATAGACTATTCTTTGTATCAATCAGCTCTGTTACAATGTATTTTACGCTTATACTGTATGTGTTACTTACAATTTATTATATTGTCAGTACACAGTACATTAAATTTTTTTTGAAAAAAGAAAAGATTACTCACTTACAGGACAGAAAAATGCAGCTGGAATGTAATATTTGCAATAGATACATAACAGACAAGTGCTCGAAATTATTATAAATATGTTGGCAGCAATGATAACCATCTGCATTCTCTGAAGAAACATGACTGTGAATTGCTATGAAATACCAATCCTCCTGACTGATACTTTGAGGTAATACATGCTGCTAATTATTGCTCTCAGAAAAGCAACTTATACATCATCAACTGTTGGAATTGGTTGATTTTTTTTGCCATATTGTTTTATTTCAAGATTGAAAGGTTTGTTTCATAACAGCAACTTAATCTCTATCCATAGGATAAGGGGACAAGTATCTGAATGTCAGGGGTCTGATTGTCGGGCCCCTGGTGACCACTAGAACAGAGTCCTGTGTTCCCTTGTTTGAATGTAGCAGTTGATCCCTGTGCCATATCCAGGCTCCATTTAACTCTGTTCATATGCAATGGGCGGCTCCAAGGGCAATCAGGTCCCAGTATTTAGGAATGCAAAGTGTTATGTTATGTGGCCCTAATAGTTTCTGTCATGGTGCTCCTTTTTGGATACTGTGTCTCTCCAAGGTTAGTCTCCTTTCTAGAGATTGAGTTGAAGAATAAAGTGAAGTCCAGACTTGGGAACTTTTCAATTATGTTTACTTGAATAACTTGAACTTGTCAATACAATCAGTTTCAGAGGGTTTAGTGCAATTCTCCTTGACTTGGTTCCAGCAGGATACAGTATGGTGGCAGGCTTCTTGATGCTGCTCTCATCCCTAACTGGCTTTGGCTTCAAAATAGTTAATAGAGGGTGTCTTTGGCTGTTGACCTCCTTGTTATACTCAGTGGGAGTGCTTTCCGAGCTGCTTCCCAGGGCTCCTGCAACAGTGAGGGGGAAACACTCCCTCACTGCGCCATGTATTGTCCCTTCAACAACCTACAGCTTCCTGAACCCCTTCCCTTTTCCCAGATCCGTTTTCTCAAGACACAAAAGAAAACTTGACTTGACACTTGACAATGGTTTTAGTGCCAGATCCGTCATGGGCATTTTAAAGATAATACAACCAGATGCATTCATAACAGATGTAGCCGCTTGTATTATCATGACGGAAGTGTTTTTGCTGAGCCGTGACAGATTAAACAAAAATGCAGATATGAAAGTAGGCTTAGATAGGAGCATCTGCCAGAACCTCTGTTTACATCATCTTCAGCATCACAGGTCCTGTACATCTAGTAAAGGATCACAGAGCATCATCATAGGTCCTTCAACCCACAATAGCATGGAGAACTACAGATGGTTACAGCCACTATTACCTCATGTACCTCACACAATAACCATAATATATAACTCTCACATAATATAATTCACATATCACTGCACTGCTCTATATTTTCTCTCTCTCTCTCTCTCTCTGTGTATATATATATATATATATATATATATATATATATATATATATATATATATATATTCCAGCATTGTTATTACATGGGGAGTGCAACTAGTTAGGGTACTTTCACACTAGCGTTTTTGCTGGATATGGCAGGGTTCAGCAAAAACGCTTCCGCTACTGAGAATAAAACCGTCTGCATCCGTTATGAACATATCCGGTTGTATTATCTATAACATAGCCAAGATGGATCTGTCATGAACTCCATTGAAAGTCAATGGGGGGCTGATCTGTTTTCTATTGTGTCAGATAGTGTCAGAGAAAACGGATCTGTCCCCATTGACTTGCATTGTGAGTCATGCCGGATCCATTTTGCTCCGCATCCTAGGACGGAAAGCAAACCGCAGCATGCTGCTCCCCGGTATGAGAATAGAATGCATTTTGTAGCACTCTGTTCTGTTCAGTTATGTTTTGTCCCCATTGACAATTAATGGGGACAAAACTGAAACGTTTTTTCCCGGTATTGAGACCCTATGACGGATCTAAATACTGGAAAATAGAAACACTAGTGTGAAAGTAGCCTTACTTAAGGTCAAGTTCACACTTCCGTTATTTGATCAGTTATTTCCATGAGTTATTGTAAGCCAAACCAGTTATGGGTCAAAAACACAGAACAGGTGCAGATCTTTCCATTGTACCTTATCTGACAAGGCTTTACTACTGGTTTTGGCTCGCAATAACCGATGGAAATAACTTTGCCTTTAACAGACATGTCAGGACATGTCCCATTCAAGCTCTACTCCGACTAACTATAACAGGCACAAAGAACAGCAAGAAGAGACCCAGCTTCCCAAATTTCCAGCTTCTGGCTGAATTTCTCTTTAATGAAAACAATGGCAATGAAGGTGTTAAGATAACTTGTAAGCCCAGGTGTATGAACTAACATTTGGAGTATTCCTGCAATGCTGTCCAGATGATGGAAATTTCAGAAGACTCATTTTAAAGCAATTAAGAAGTAAACAGCAGCCACGTTAATTAGCGTTATCATCACATTTTCACGGAAGGCTATACAACACACGCAGGCAACAACTAACGAGAATCTTTGTAGATGTATTCAAAGGTAGCTTCGCTCCTCCGTTTGATGTATAATGCATGCGGATAATTTCTAACTAAGCCGAAGAGTTGCAGGGCAATGAGTCATAGACGCTGCATTAAGTCGAAGGGTTAAATTCAAAAATGTAGATTTTTTTCTGTAACCTTTTCCATAGTTTCACTTTGACTGTTTGAGCTTCTAAAAGTAATATGGGAGGGCGAATCACATTTTCTAGTACTGTAAAAAAATCATTAACGTAAAGCTGGGATTATTAGGACGTCTCATAAGTCTTTGGCAGTGTTGACGTTAGGCGCATCATTACAATCTCTTCCAGACATAAATTACATCAAGTAACCTTTTTGTGCGCTTTAATAAATCCAGCCCACAGACAGCATGTGTAGATGTCTGTAGACATTAGAGACAATAACGGCAGGATCTCGAAGGCTTCCACAGACATAAGTCACCCTGTTAAACCGTGGGTGGTCTCGGTTATGTCCCACTGCTTGCAGTTCTGATCTGATTAGATGCACGGTGTGGTCATCAAAAAGATGCTGGTAGATGATTTAACTGGAAGAGTGTTACAACAGATAGATATACACAGCGGTTTGTGCTTGTGGTATACATCATTCATTTGGCCAAAAAGGTGAATTCGGGAAGTGTCATGAAGAAGACAGACTTTAGAGATGAGCAAATCTATTTGTCGATTCATTAATTCGTATCGAATGTTGGAAATTTTCAGCTGCAAAGTGAATCCGAATATTAGGTGATTCGCTCCGGCTTTCTACGCATTCGCTACGTACTTGTTCGATAAATTGTACGCTAATGCTACGTATAAGTTACTCCATACGCTGTTGCGTACGAATACAAGTGATTAGCGAACTTTTACTGTTAGTTTGTTATTCGTGCGCAAAAGCCTGGGAAAAAAGTCACTTGACCTAGTGGGCAGGGCTTGCTCTGATTGGCTCAGGCTCGGTAAACCAGTGACGCATCACTTCTACTGCGACTGCTGAGACGAGCAGAAGCACTTTGTGTGAAGTTCTGAGAGACTGAGACCTGTTTTGTGAAAATTAGGGTGTAATTGTTCAGGGAATCCATATTACAAATGAGGTCAAGTGCAGGGCTAATAATTAATCAGGCAGGGAGAGTGAGACAGGGAGAGAGATAGGGACAAAGACACAAACCAGCTGCAGGGCCACAGAGTGAAGTGAAAAATGTTTGGAATGGATAAGCAAAAGAGGTCCAGTTCCAGCCAGACCTCGAGTTCTAAAAAAAGGGAGAAGGTGGCACAGGGCAGCAGTGCCAAAGGACCTGTAGCCGGAGCTTCTACTTCTGTAATTCGTAATAGTTGGCCACTGTTCCACCAGGCTAACCCACCAAGGCACAAAATTTTAGTGGAGGAGAAAGTGGATGACATAGTGGAGTGGATGGCACGCTCATCTCAGTCTCAGCTGGATGATCTGTCATCTGCTGATATAGTATCCATATGTAGCCAGGGGTCAGACTCGTCCTGCTCCACCATTCCCTCCAGCAAAGCCCGTCATTTTGTGCCCCCTAGGGCTTCGGTGCTCCCTCCTAGTGGTGTCCCTTCGGCAATTCATAAAATAAAAGGCCACCGAACCCCTTTGCATAATCTGGCGGTTATAGAGGACAGCCTCCCTGAGGATTTCTTAGAGGGCAGTCAGAGTTTGGACTGCCCGGAATTGGAGGCTGGTGGGGAACAGCCTAATATGCAGTCAGAAAAAAGTGGCGAAGTCTAATGATGAATCTGATGTGTTAGACCGGAGGACCTGGGAGGTGGATCGGGCTGGTGAGGAGGGTTTGATCTCCGAGGAGGAGGGTGGTAGTAGTAGTAGTGGCAGCAACAGAGGGCAGAGGCGAGTTAGGCCCAGGGCCAGTCCTTCCTTGGGAACTAGCGAGACCCCAAGTATAGTGGGGCCGGCACCAGGGTGTAAGCGTGCAAGGGCTATAAGCTTAGCCAGCTGTGGAGAGTGCACATCAGGTGTGTGGAAGTATTTCACCACTCTGCCGGGGGACAGCAGTATGACCACGTGTAATTTGTGTAAACAGAAATTGAGCCATGGGAAAGCCACAAATATCGGGACCACTGCTCTGTGGAACCATCTGAAGCGGCATCATGCCGGCAATTTAGAGCAGCCCATTAATACTAAAGAGCTGGTTACTTCTCCCGGGGTCCCTTCTGTCAGGCAGGCCGCATCCAGGGACGTAGCTCAGCCCGCATCCAGGGGTGTAACTAGTATATACACTTCATCTCCCGCTGTGTGCATGTCTCCACCTCCTCTCATTCGGCAGCCGTCCATTGCCAAGTGCGTGGCCAGGAATCAGTTTTACGCCACAAGTAATCCGACAGTGCGCAAACTGAATGGTCACCTGACAAAGTTGCTGGCTGTGCAGCCTCTGCCGTACCAGCTGGTTGACTGCCCAGCTTTTAGGGAGCTAATGGCTTGCGCTCAGCCACGCTGGCAGGTCCCTAGCCGGCATTTCTTCTTCAAGAAAGCTATCCCTGCCCTTTACTCCCACGTGGCTGACAATATAGGACGCTCCCTGCAGCTGTCTCTCTGCAGCACCGTGCACATCACAGTAGACACCAGGAGCAGTGATTACGGCCAGGGGCAATACATGTCCTTTACTGCCCACTAGCTGAATGTATTTAGTGGCAATGAGTCAGGAACCCCCCAGCAAGTGGGCCAATTGCTGTTGGCACCTCCGCGCGCTTTCCAGCCAAGATTGCAGCAGACCACCCAACAACTATCTGCTTCCACCTCCACGGGCAGTCCGCCTGCTGGAGCATCAAGGCAGAGAGTTAACCCCCTCCTTCATATCATATGTGCCAGGTGAAACGTGTTAGTCTTAGTTTGTCTTGGCAGTAGCAGCCACACAGGCCAGCGCTTGCTGCATTACATGAAGCAGCAAATAGCGCACTGGCTGACTCCACGTCAGCTGGAAGTGGGCAAGGTAGTGAGTGAGTGACAATTAGAGATGAGTGAATCATTCAAAATTTGCTTCGCCGAATATTCGATAAATTTCTGACAAGATTCGTATTTTTACGAACTTATTAGTCGAATCTACGTAAAAAAATACACGTTTTTTGCGAACATTCCTGCCCAAATTACGTACGTACAGTCAGCATGATTAAAAGTACGCAATACCTAAGCATTAGCGTACAAAAGTGCGTACGAATCCTAGCGTACTATTGACGCGCAATTGCGTCATACGCACGAGGCTAGGCCGCGGCAGACAATCTTTAGAGGCAGTCCATATGAACTAGAAAAATAAGTTGCTCACTGCTGCTAGCTATCAATAAGTGAATAATTTACTAAAAACACAGTACAATAAGTGCATAATAGGACACATTGCAGTACCAGAAAAAGAATACACACAATGGGCTAAAGTGCTGAACCATTAAAAACAGTGTAGCTAAAATACAGCAAAGGCAAAACATTCACTGGCCTGTGCATAGCGCTGGCAAAGTTGCTGAAGCTTTGCACTCATTTGAGGCATTCATATGTATCTCGCCACGCTCTGCTGGAACTGCAGCGACAAAACGGTCTTGCCGTGCCGACCCGGTGGAATTTCACTCTTCATATGTTGCAGCGGCTCCTTGAGCAGCATAGAGCAGTGGACGATTTTGTCCAGCAGCAACCAGAATCTTCCATCATAGGGAGCAGGTGCGGCTTTGATTTCCGGCAGTGGAGGCTGGTCCGAGATGCCTGCACTGTTCTAACGCCCTTTGAAGAAGCCACAAAATTGGTCAGCTGGAACAGCTATGATGTGAACGACGTAATTTCACAAATATTTGTGCTGGAAAAGACACTCACGCTCATGCAGCAGGGGGCAATGGGGGAAGAAAATCCTGGCCATCTGTCTGCATGCCATGCAGTCACTGTAGGGGAGCCCCAACACCAAAGTTCCCTTGCGGAGCAGGAGGAGGATGAGGAGCTTCAGTTAGAGGAGGGGGGAGGAGGAGGAGGATTTTAAAGAAGAAGACGATGTTGACCAGGAGGAGGAGACACAGCTGAAGGGTCTGGAGGCCGACGATGAGACTTTCAGGGATACTGAAGTGTCCCTGAGAGAGGCTGAGATGGAAAGAACTGGCTCCTCTGGCACGCTGGCCAGGATGGCGAGCTGTATGCTCACATGCTTACAGAGCGACAGGCATATCCTAAATATAAGGCACACAGACGAATACTGGCTGGCGATGCTTCTGGACCCGCAGTATCAATCCAACCTGGGTGATTGTTTTCCTCCACCGGAAAGGGAGGAGAAATTAGCATCATTGCGGGAGAAGCTATGTAGTAACCTGGCCACAGGTTTCAGCCAGCCCCAGCCTGCTGCCAGCGTGTCTGAGAAGGAGGTCCGGCCAAGTCATCCACCTCCTGCCACAACCAGCAGCAGCCAGTTAAGCCTAATTAGTATGATGCAGCAATTTTTCTCTGCCTCCCAACAGCTGCAGCCAAGTGAGCAGGCCCAGATCACCCGGCTCAATGAGCAGGTTCAGGCGTACCTGCAGTCTGGCTCGCAAAGCCTCTTCTCAGACCCCCTGGACTTCTGGGCAGGCAGATTACAACAGTGGCCGGAACTGCCCCACTATGCACTAGGGCTTATTTCCTGTCCAGCCTCAAGTGTGATGTCAGAGAGGGTTTTTAGTGAAGCTGGGGGGGTGGTGACACCCAAAAGGACAAAATTGTCACCTGGCAGTGTTCAAAAAAACACCTTTATAAAAATGAATAAAGGCTGGATTACCTCCAAATGTCATACTCCTCTTTCTGAGGCTGCTGATTAGATCAGGCCTTGCAGGGCAGAATAGTCTGAGTGTCTTCCCACTGTTGCTGTCAGTCAGCCCATAACGTTACTGCCAAACTTCTTGTGTCATGTCATCAGCTGTGCGAATCCGAAGTCTCCAAACCAAAAGCCTTTTAAAAACCAAACACTGTTGTATACCTCCGCCTCCGTTTTCTACGCTTAGCAGGAGAGTAGCTGTAGTTACCATTACTAATAGTTCTATCTAGTATTCTTAAATTTGTTTTGGAGCCTCAGCCTTTACTCCCCCCCTCCAAAAAAAAGAAATTAAATTAAAAAATAAATTTTTACACTGTTGCTACCTCCGACTCCCGTTACAAGTTACATTAGCAGAGATTGTTATACTCCACCTCAGTTTGTTGTATTTACCAATCACTCTGCTAATATACCCCGTCCCCTACTACTACTGGCCGGGGCAGCCATGAAAAGCTCATATATAATTTTCACTGCCTATGTTACAAGGCAGAATGTACAGGCTTGTTGTCCAAACAAGCCAAGCCTTTTTCTTTTACTGTAAAAAAACAGCGCCTCATTTTTCCATGGGTCGTTTCTGATATTGCAGTATGACTCCATTGAAATGAATAGGACTGAGCTACAATATAACCCATCCATACAATCCCTTTAAACCCAGCTATAGTATGTGTACATGTATTTATGCATAAAACATTATAACTAATGTATAACTTGTACCTTCTTCTGAAAACAGAGAAAAATTACAAAAAAAAACATGTATTTAGCCTCCATGTACATTTCCCAGTGTATTTTTTGTGTTTTTCTTTTAATATGCACCGTTCTTCAGATTACATTCCGTCGACCCATTCTATCCATGGGATTTATTTGAAAGTGATATAATAGTTGAGGAATGTTGATATACATCAGGAAAAGTGAAAGGCACAAAAAGAATAAGGTTCATTGTAAAAAAAACATAAAAAATGTACAAAAGACTCAAGTTACATGGAACAGAAGCTTAAAGCACATCAAAAGAATATAAATATAGAGGCAGAAATGAAGTCAGAATAGGTGCTTAGAAGTGAATTTCAATAGAGATGGGATAATGGTGGAGACAGAAAGAAACATTTGAGATAAATAGGTGAATAGGAATTAGATAAAGCACATAAAATGTGAAGATGTTTTCCAAAGATAAGAACCGCTGAAAGTGGTATTGTGCGGGATTTTATACAGATGTTGTACCTGCTATTTTTGTGTTGATTTTTTGCATTGTATTTAAAGGAAAACAAGTGGAATGTACAGAAAAATACACGGTCTAACTAATTGTACAAAGTGATCAAAAACTAATAAACAGGCAATGTGCATACAAGATAAAAATAAGAATATCATATATATGTATAGTATGGATAGTTAGATAATAACACAAAAAAAAACAGCAGCACAAGTCAGCAAACAGTTCTGTGGGTGCAATCCCTCCAGGTCTAAGGATGATATGCCAGCAGTATACACTTTGCAAAAAGCGAGGCAGCACTCCAATTCCGTGAAAAGTGTAGGACTCTTTATTCCCAAATGCAACGTTTCGGTCTTCTCAATGAGACCTTTCTCAAGCATTGCATTTGGGAATAAAGAGTCCTACACTTTTCACGGAATTGGAGTGCTGCCTCACTTTTTGCAAAGTGTAGTTAGATAGATAGATAGATTTAGAGAGACAGAGAGAGATATACACTACTCACAAAAAGTTAGAAATATTTGGTTTTTGGATTAAATTTAGGGAAAGCGTAAAAAGTTCATGCTACAGAGATATTATATCATGAAAATAGGACATTTGAGTAGAAGCAGCAATGGTGATTTTCTCATCTCAAACAATTTAGTGAAACAAAAGCCAACACCAGTGCTGGGTATACCCCCACAAAAAATGTCAGTGTTTCAAAAACTTGTCATGTGGCCTTGAGCATCAATTATAGCTTGACAAATGCTGTTTACAAGTCCACTTGTTGGATGAAATATAAACTATATCATAAAAAAAAATTTTTATTTTTACAATAGAATTTTTTGTCATTATATTTTAGTGCACAAATAAAAATATTTTCAGAATAGCATGCAAGTAGTTGTGAAAATTAAATTTGTTATGTACTGCTTAGGTTCTTAGGTTCCTTGATCGTTAAAACAAGTAGAAGTGCTCAGACAGAACGTTGTCTCTCCTAGCTGTTGAAGATGGGTGCAATAGAAATTCTATGAGCCTATCTCCAGTTTATCTTCATGGCAGGAGAGCTACTGGGATTCTGTCTGAATGCATCAGTCTGTCTTCCCAGTCTTTAATGATCTGTGGGGGTCCCGGCACTCAGATCCCCACTTATCAAAACCTTTGGTATTTCACTATGACATCTTTTATCCAGTTCCCTCCTCTATTTATGTTTAGGAATCCAGTGATCAGTCCAGTTAAGTAAATGAAAGCCTTCCATGTATGAGTTCATAGAAAAAGCAGAGTTATACTGTATCTATTACCGCAAGATTATATATCAATTATTATGGACAATGGGTGTGGACCTACTGTGCCAATTAACCAGTTTGACTGAGGACATTATTCTGGCAGTTGTTTGGTTTTCACCCTTTAACACCTATACAGAGACCTGTTTTCTTGGAATAGTCCTGGTGTAGTTGGCAGCTAACCCATGGGAGTCAGAGAAACTGGTGAAGAACACCAAGACATCAGGCAATACTCTTAGTCAGGAAACAGGCCAAAGTCAGGGAAGGCAGCATACATACAAATCTAAATACAGTCAAGAGATCAGGGCAGGCAGCTTAGGGTCAAGACAGTTAACCGGCACAAGTTAGGTCAGGAGGCAGACAATCAGAGTCCAAGAGACAGGCAGATGTTTATAGACAGGCAAACAAATGGATGTACCTGTTCTATAGGGTCAAGTAGACCAATAGACCCTGATCTGTAGAGACCTATTGCTCAGGTAACCATTGAAGGAAACAGCCAGGTGCAGCTGATTAGCAATTGGACGCAGCCATGCAGCAGCTCACAGAACAGGGGAAGATTAATCCTTGCAGTGTTGCAGACTGGGCTTCAAAGAGCACAGGTCCAAATACACATAGGACACTGATACCCTGCCCTGCTACCATAGTGCTGGAACTACGACAGACACAGGGTGAGTGAAGCGGCAAAGAGGCCCGTCTGGGAAAATGGGACAGCAGTAGACGTGGGCCGCCAGTGTAACATTAATCTGATGCTAGTAGATTGGACATTGCCCAATATAAACAAGGCTCAGAGGCTACAACAATTGTACATATGAGAAGCACAGTTCCACTACACATAACTTCCAACCCTCTATCAACAGGTAACTTTTTATGCTTTACCTTGTGATTAGTGCAGTTCCCAAACACCAACAGTCAAGTCCTTTATAACTATGATGGTTGCTAAGTGGCTCATGATCATCATTGCCCAGATCAATCTCAGTCTGCCCCTAGTAAGTCTGGGTTTACAATGAGTTTTAGCCCTCCACTGGGCTTTTTTGGCAGAGGTATAGATTTGAATATCCACATTTTTTTCTCAGGTATTTTGCAAAACAGAATAGCACTTTCTACCAAAAATTGCAACCCAACAGAAAGTAGGCCATACAGAGTCCAAAAATTATTCCTTTGAACTCTGGCACGTTAAAGTTAATGTACCCATCATGGTATTCATTTGAATACTGTTTTTGGTTGACAGTAGAAGAGCCCAGGAATCATCAGATCTGCAGCTAAAAAGATGAAAAGAAGGTCACTGGGTAGGTGTTCTGATTGTTCCCAAGTGATCTTTTTTTTTTTTTTCTTGAAGCGAAAGGTCTCTTTAATAGAATACATAATCCCAATGTAAATAACTAACTACACTCAAGGATCCCACTATGTTGGTGACTTAGTGAGGAGTGAACTATTATACATGACGTCAAATGTGGTCTTTTGAAGGTCAACATTCATTTGATCCATAATATCCGAAGTTTGGATGAATTTATATTATCTAATCTACATAACATGTCCATAAATTATTGTTGACCTTTCTAGATAATTATGGAAAAAAAAACACATACCCTAGCCTCGCTTGTAGCCTGTGTACTAGGTGCCTGCTCAGGCTGAGGTTTCTCTTTTGCTTGCTAACTAAAACAAAACATGTGGTAGGAATTCAGAAATTTTGTGATGTAATTTGAATTGATGCTCACAGAATAATATATACAACGCTGTCATATCAACGGCTCTGGCGTCTATATAATTAAAGGGGTTGGCTCTCTCAAAGTGCATTAGCAGTAAACGTAGGGTGGCAGCACATGCATGGCTGCTTTCTGTTCACTTCATTGGCCCTATTCTGTTGAAAGGAGCAGGTCCCAGATGTGGGACCCGCACCTATCTGACATTGATGCCATATCCTTATGATATGCTAACAATGGCCCAGATGGATCAACCCCTTAAAAACTATTATTAACTACAATAGAATTCTTGAATTCTTGATGTGCATAACTCATTGGGTGCAATTATTGCATAAAACATTGAAAAAATGAAATTATTTAGGTTGTGTTCACACTGTTGTTCAAAGGTTTCGTTGGCAGTTGCATCTCATGTGGTAGTGCTATTCTAGCTGGCAAAATGATGGACACCACCAGGGTCATACTAGAATTAAAAAACAGCCCTGGCACGCAAACCCCATCAGCCCAGATATAATGAGAAAATAGTGATGCACACTGTTGCAAATTTTGCTCTACCTTGTCAGGACAGCGCTCTGTTAAAGGGGTTATCCTACCCCTATAACGATGCCCCCAATGATCGGGCCCCTCATATAGATTATAATCACCCTACTCCTCGGCACCCACATCGCTTCTGATCCTCGCATGACCGCCGCTGCATCTCACCGTCACATGGATCAAAACATCCAGCAATGGGGGAAGCAACCAATAGCAGGCTGCGCCGGGGATGAGCATCCCTAACATCACGGGTGACACTAGGGATCAGAAGTGATGCGGGTGCGGCTGATCCTGGCTAGTAGCCAGTTTTCAGATGAGGATTTTTTCTGTACCTTATGCACTGAAACATTGGCTGGTGCTGCCAAGCCAATATAGAAAGCAAATTATGGACTTTAAAAGGGCTGGATTGTGCAGCACAGCGTACTGGTAGGGTATATTCTTAGTTCTGAGTCTAGACACCACAGTGGAACCTCAACAGACCATAGTGTACATAATTCAGCGGGGTCTATCAGGTGCCCTCAGGATCCATTGTACTATGGAACCAGCATATTTCCTTCACATTTCATTTTCATTCAAATCATATTTATTATAGTTTATCAGTCAGTTTGAATATAAATCTGAAGATGATACCTTCCATTCCAAAAAGAATTATGGAAACTTTAGCCTTTCTTTTGGCTCAACACCTTAGAGAAAGAAAAACCTTGCAAATTATTCAGTGTGCTTTTGTATGTAGTCTTTACATCAAGGCTATCTATTTCAGACACAAAAAGTTCTTTGTTAGAACTTAGTTATTTTTCAGACAAAGCTTTGGGGTTGAAATAATTTGATAATGATGAAGCAGGGAGAGTTGGTGACTCATAGGTCATATGTGGGTGGCAGGTGAAACAAGGGTTGGCCTAAAGCAGAGGTCTTTAATGAGACTTGCTGTGCAAGTTTTCAAGTTGGTTATATTCATTTATTCCCCTTTTCTATATCGCAGAATTCTCTTTTCAATGGAGAGCAACTAAGGACAATGCTATTTAGATATATTAGTGTTTGACAGACTTAAATGGTGTGAATACTGGAATAAACAAGTGTGATATATTGTGTATTCTTCTCATTAATGTCTAGTGATGTCACCAGTTTATATTTGGTCACAGTGATGTCACTGAGTAACAGTGTTAAAAAAGATACATTTCACTATGGTTTGAAAGTTCAGTCTTCAGCAGTGTTAAATAGAACTTGTTGGCAGTAAAACTCCTTTATATATACCTTCTAATGGGGAATGGGTTGGGGCAAAATAAGTATGGCATCACAACATTCCATTCCGACACTGTGCTCCCACAAACCTACAGTAAGATGCACTCAGTGGACTCCAGTGCTCACTCACATAATGGAGAGGACTCAAAGAAGAGTCCTCTTAATGCATTTTGCTCTGGTTTGTGGGAGCACAGCGTCGGAATGGAAGTGAGTATGAAGATAAAACTTACATATTCGGATTCAGCATCACTTACATTATACACCACTTACTCTAGTTCAGGGGGTGTTTCAGAGATGACAGGTTCCCTTGAAATCTATCTGTATAGCCCCACCTGCTCTTTACTCTTTTTCTAATTTCTCTGTCCTGCTCTTTAAGGTGGACGCACATGCTCAATTCTATCATTCAACTGCCACCAGCTGCAGTAGAATGGACACACCCCTGAGAAAGCACATGCCCCCTGAGCTGTCAGCTTAAAATAAATCTTGAAGAGAAATTGGACCAATGAATGGGGAGATCTCAGACCCATATGAGGTACAGGGCTGGTTCGAAGTGTGTTAGAAAGAGATTGTCATGAACTATATGATTCTGATTTTTATTTTTACATCAATCATGGGAAACCCCTTTAATATTGCTTCTGACTGACTGAGAAGACTTGCTAAAGAGTAGAGAGCTGCATATGACATACTGTATAGAATATACTTTGGTCAATTGTGCCAACTTCTGTAGTTTACCTTTGTTTTACAGTTAAAGGGCATCTTGTTAGAAAATGACCTTTTATTAAAACAACTCAGATATAAAATAGGAATTAGAAAATGAAGGTCCACCACTAAAAATAGGTGACAGAGCAATCTCACTACCCTCTCGAATAAAAGATGGTGAGCACATTCAAACTTAACTTCAGCTCAGATAAGATCTCATAATCCTAAATAAAAGGTAACAATGGCAATTAAAAAATACAAACAGATTGGAAAAACATAGTGTTTTGTATATATAAATATACAATGTTTAGTATAGCAAAGTGATACATTTCCAGTGGGGGTACTAGAAGCCATCATTTGCTCAGTATTTTATGCTGCAGAACATGTATTATGTGTGCAGTGAGCCCATGAGGAGCTGGTGCAGAGGATGGGAATGGTTGTGGCCCTGATGAGATGTTGTATCATAGTGTACTCCCTCAGTTTGTTGCTCCCTGGGGATCAGTGCAGTGGAAAGGTCAAAGAATCACAGCAGAAGTAACAGAATAAAAGTCTGTCTCTACTCAGTGCGAAAGATAACTTGTAGTACATCAAGCAGAAGTCTATAAAAATGCAACTTCTATTCCCAGATGATGAAGTATGGTGGCTGGCAAAGTGGCAGATAATAGCACTGCAGGTGTGTTATCTTGCTAGTGACTGTGCCTAGAACTTCTGCTTTGTGCTAGTACCTATGGATATAGATGTCTACTGTGAAATGCAGACTTTAGAGTTAGTCTGGCCTGATGTGATCTGGGTGATGAGTGTCTAATCAGTAGTCCCTCTCCTGCAGCAGGGTCTGTAAAGCTTTGGCTTGGTGGTCACTCTGTTGACTATAAATGCTGTCGCTCTGACAAGATAGAAGTAGTTATGGTTGAATTAATCTCTCTGGAGTAGTGGTCTCACAGGAGAGTCCAAACTGATCCCCTTCCTGGCATGAAGCAGAACCAGACCACTCCTACCAAGAGACGAGGAACAGGGTGTTAACCTTTCCAACCATACCATCTCATACTAGGTGTACATTAAATAGCAAAACAAGTTGCAGATACCCCCAGGTCTAGGGTAATGCGTTTGCTTATGGGCCTGACATGATTTTCTTGACTGGTTGCTGTTATTGTTAGCAGTTAAACTGCAATAAAGATATCATATTGTTATACCCACTTGAATTTTGACTCTTTTATAAGTGCTGACACCCTCTTTGCATGGGTAATTATCTGTCCTTTTAGCTATGCATATGTACTTTTATGTGTTGTTTTTAACCCCTTCAATACCGAGCCACTTTTCACCTTAAATCCCAGGCCGATTTTTGCAAAATGTGTCATTTTAGATGGTAAAAACTCTGGAATGCTTTTACTTATCTAATCCATTCTGAGTGTTTTCTTGAGACACATTGTACTTCAAGTTAGTGATAAGTTTGAGTCAAAATGTTTTACATTTATGTATTAAAAACAATCAAAAATTTACGGAAAATATGGAAACATTTGCAATTTTCTAAATTTTAATTTCTCTGCTTTTAAGGCAGATTAGTGATACCTCATAAAATAGTTATTACTTTACATATCCCATATGTCTACTTTATGTTAGCATCATTTTGTAAATGTCATTTTTTTTTTGGATATTAGAATTTTAGATACCTTTTTTTTTTTAAATTTCCCAAACTTTTTAAAAGGACCAGTTCAGTTATGAAGTCAGTTTGTGGGGTTTACATAGTAGAAACCTCCTATAAATGACCCTTAATGACATTTTAGAAACTACACTCCTCAATTTATTCAAAACTGATTTTATGCACTTTGTTAGTAACTTTGGGTGTTCCACTTTTTTTTTTCGCAGATTTTCCATTTTAATCCATTTTCCTGTAACACAGCAAAGGTTGACAGCAAAAAAAAACCTCAATATTTATTACTCTGATTCTATAGTTTACAGAAACACCCCATATGTAGTCATAAACTTCTGTATCGGCACAACGCAGGGCTCAGAAGGGAGATTAACGCGACGTTAAGAAATTTGTGTTAAGAGTTGTGTGTTAACCCTCCTACATCTGTAATATGGTTTTTAGAAGGCAGTTTTCACTTGGATAATTTGAAGACGTTATGTCACATTTGATGCATCTCTACGGTAGAAACTCCCAAAAAGTAACCCCATTTTGGAAACTATAAAATAATATGACAATTTTATTGGTACTATTTTGGGGTACATATGAGTTTTGATCACTTAATATTACACTTTTCGTGAAGTAAGGTAACAAAAAATGGCTGTTCTGGAACAGTTTTTATTTTTAATGTATTTTTTTTTCAACTGACAGGATAGATCATATGTTATTTTTACAGAGCACATTGTTACAGATGTGACAATACCAAATATGTCTATTTTTGTTTTAGTTTTACATAATAAAGTATTTTTGAAAAAAATATGTTCTTGTGCCACTTTTTGAAAGCCATATTCATTTCAATTAGATCCATATTCAAAATTCTATAATCTTGTCTACAGGCTAATTTTTTGCAGGAAGAGTAGACATTTTTATTGGTACCATCTTTGGGTACATTGTTCATCATTCAATACTTCACTATTTGGCAGTTTTTATTTTTATGGAATATCTATTTCTCTGAGGGGGGGAGATCATGTCATAGTTTTATAGAGCATGTCATTTTGGATGCGGTGATACCTAACATGTTTACTTTTTTAAATTTATATCAGTTTTACACAATAAAAGCATTACATGTAAGCTGATGGGACTTAAGCCATGTCCTGCTGGTATCCTACAGGTTAAATGTACTTTTGAGGAATAATAAAGATGTGTGTATTTTCATATTATATGGCAAAGTCTTGTGTTTTTCATTATCATAGTTAATAGTCTTAAAGAGTCATTGTACTCTCACACAATTTAATTTCATTTAATGGCGAATGGTATAAGTAGCAAATTTCTAAATCGCTTTCTTTAAGAAATCTGCCTGCCTCTACCTCAAATAAGCTATAAAGCTATGGCCACTAGGGGTCTGATTTCCACCTACAGTAACTTGTAGTCCACTGCCTGTTGTCAGAAAAGATCTGTCCCTGGTAACAGAGACACAGAAGAAGGTTCACAGGAAATGTGGGCATGTCAGAGCTCGCTGGGATTGTGAGTCTGATCAAACAATTGCTTCAACGCTGCATCTAAACATCACAGGGGTCTCCTGCCTTTCTGTAAGTGTGATTTATACCTCCTTATCAGTTTTCTATGCTTCCTGGGAGAAAACAAACATAAAGAGAAGTAAGGAAAGTGAGATCGCTGCATACAGTACAGGCAAAACAGAGGCATCCACTGCTTGTGAGAGAAATGCATCTAGCCGTGCTGATGAAACAAACATTACTGTTCCTTCATAGTTATGATTGTACAATGAAACACAGTCACTATACAAACTTTTTTGAAAACTCTAGATTGTAGATTATGCTATATGTAGAAAACCCAGATCATTCATTCACTCATAGAGACATTACCAGTGCATGAACGTATGGTATCAGTGGTGAAGGAATGAAGGTGAATTGGTAAAGTTCATGTTTTGTATAATAATTACTTTTCAAGATTAAATGTATGTGCACAGATCGTTAAATATTAGAAAATCCATTTGGTTCTATTACCATATACACTCACCGGCCACTTTATTAGGTACACCATGCTAGTAACGGGTTGGACCCCCTTTTGCCTTCAGAACTGCCTCAATTCTTCGTGGCATAGATTCAACAAGGTGCTGGAAGCATTCCTCAGAGATTTTGGTCCATATTGACATGATGGCATCACACAGTTGCCGCAGATTTGTCGGCTGCACATCCATGATGCGAATCTCCCGTTCCACCACATCCCAAAGATGCTCTATTGGATTGAGATCTGGCGACTGTGGAGGCCATTTGAGTACAGTGAACTCATTGTCATGTTCAAGAAACCAGTCTGAGATGATTCCAGCTTTATGACATGGCGCATTATCCTGCTGAAAGTAGCCATCAGATGTTGGGTACATTGTGGTCATAAAGGGATGGACATGGTCAGCAACAATACTCAGGTAGGCTGTGGCGTTGCAACGATGCTCAATTGGTACCAAGGGGCCCAAAGAGTGCCAAGAAAATATTCCCCACACCATGACATCACCACCACCAGCTTGAACCGTTGATACAAGGCAGGATGGATCCATGCTTTCATGTTGTTGACGCCAAATTCTGACCCTACCATACGAATGTCGCAGCAGAAATCGAGACTCATCAGACCAGGCAACGTTTTTCCAATCTTCTACTTCCAATTTCGATGAGCTTGTGCAAATTGTAGCCTCAGTTTCCTGTTCTTAGCTGAAAGGAGTGGCACCCGGTGTGGTCTTCTGCTGCTGTAGCCCATCTGCCTCAAAGTTCGACGTACTGTGCGTTCAGAGATGCTCTTCTGCCTACCTTGGTTGTAACGGGTGGCAATTTGAGTCACTGTTGCCTTTCTATCAGCTCGAACCAGTCTGCCCATTCTCCTCTGACCTCTGGCATCAACAAGGCATTTCCGCCCACAGAACTGCCGCTCACTGGATGTTTTTTCTTTTTCGGACCATTCTCTGTAAACCCTAGAGATGGTTGTGCGTGAAAATCCCAGTAGATCAGCAGTTTCTGAAATACTCAGACCAGCCCTTCTGGCACCAACAACCATGCCACGTTCAAAGGCACTCAAATCACCTTTCTTCCCCATACTGATGCTCGGTTTGAACTGCAGGAGATTGTCTTGACCATGTCTACATGCCTAAATGCACTGAGTTGCCGCCATGTGATTGGCTGATTAGATATTAAGTGTTAACGAGCAGTTGGACAGGTGTACCTAATAAAGTGGCCGGTGAGTGTATATTCAGTAAGCTTGTTTCTGCTACGTTTTTACCCAGTAAGCTTAGTTTTTGTAGTACATCTATGCAGTAAAGTTGGTTCTATTACCATATTAAAACAGTAAGCGTATTTCTAATACAGTACAGTATCTATATAACAACCTTGGTTATTATACTGTTCCTATGTAGTAAGCTCTGTTATATTAATGCAGCCAAACAGTAGGCTTGGCTGAAGTGCAAGAACCAATGCTTGGTTCTTGCACTTCAGCCTATGTACTGTATGTAGTGTGTGCATGTCCTTGTCTATGTCATTTAGTATTTATTTTCTACTTTCCTTTTATTGTGTTTCTTGTTTTCATGGTGTAGTTTAAATATTTAACCCCTTAAGGACCTAATGATTTTCAATATTTGTGTTTTCGTTTTTTAACTCTCTGCCTTTGCGGAGCCATGACTTTTTATTTTTCCATTCTTATAGGCATATGAGGGCTTTTTTTTATGTGGGACAAATTGTACTTTCTAATGTCACCATTTTGCATGTGATGCAGTGGGAAGCTGTAAAAATACAAATTTGGAAAAAATTGTGCCATAGTTTTATCTGTTCTGTCTTAATGTATTTCCCTAAGGCTACTTTCACACTAGCGTTATTGCTGGATCCGGCAGGGTTTAGCAATAACGCTTCCGTTACTGAAATTCAACCATATGGATCCGTAATGAACGGATCCGGTTGTATTATCTTTAACATCGCTGGGACGGATCCGTCATAAACTCCATTGAAAGTCAATGGAGGACGGATCCGTTTACTACTGTGTCACACCGAATGGATCCCCATTGACTTGCATTGGGGGTCATGACAGATCCGTCTTGGTGCAGATTCCAAGGACGGAGAGCAAACCGCAGCATGTTGCGGTTTGCTCTCTGGACTGGAGACGCAAGTGAACCGAACGAAATGCATTTAGGAGCATTCTGTTCTCTTCAGTTCAGTTTTGTCCCCATTGACAATGAATGGGGGCAAAACTGAAGTATTTTTTTTCCGGTATTGAGCCCCTATGATGGAACTCAATACCGGAAAAACGAACGCTACCATGAAACTAGCCTTTTTACTTTTAATACAGGAAAAGGGGGTTTATTTGAAATTAAAAATGTAGGAATCAATTGACTACAGGGTTTCACCAGTTAGGGACATGTTCATACACAGTCTAAAACTGTCTAATTAGTGCTGACTGTGTAGGTATACCTCTTGGGAATAGAAATACTAAACCCAGTTGTCGGTTTATTCATAGGCTTGTAGGAGAAATAGCAGCGGAACAAAGGCTCCAGAAGTATTATTTCATAGGGAATACAAATATTTACTAAATAGGCTTGTTGGGAATTGTAACAGGGCCTTGAATATAGTGGTAAAGGGCCTGACCAAGTAAAGTAAATTTTGCCACAACCACTATGTTATTGTATGTGGACTGTAGGGTTTATATGTTAGGATTAGGATTTTATATTTTTGCTGGTCTGTTTCATTCAGAGTGCAACACATTCCTTGCAGTCCAATTCATTTAAAAACTTTGATGAATTTTTAACACACATGTTAAAATACCAAGAGCATAGCTATGTGCACCTATGGGCAGACCTTCAGCAAGGTCTGGTGTGCATGTTCCCTTCATGCTTGTTACATGGCCGGCACTGCTCGCCTGCCTCTGTCCCAGCAGAGTGAACACTTACTCCCCTCCTCTTCCTGGTGAGCCAGGATGCTCAGGTAGCTCTGTCCATTCATGCAGGCTGTGGCCTGTTTGTGAGCTCAGCCTCTCTCTGTCAGCCCATCAGGTGCACAAGCTCCCTCTGGCTCTTATAGGACCAGTGTTCATGCACAATGTCTTCACCAGACAATGACTGGAAACCTTTAGGTACTTTAGGCACCATCCCCTGTGGAAAGATGCCTGGGCAATATGTTCTTAGTCCACTAGTGTCCCACTAAGTGTGCTTTATTTTGTTTGTCTGCCCATGTATCAACTTCTGTCCACTTTCTGTATATGGACCTTCTGCTCCCTGACCTGTCCTATGTTTGTTCTCTGTATTGGTCCTCTGCTGCTCATCTTGACTTTGGATTGTTTTACCATATTGCTAATACTCTACCTGCTCTGACCTCTGCCTGTCCCAGAATATGTTTTTGCGAGATCACTCGGTACTTTGCACTAGTGTCTTTTGACCCCATGGGTCAGCTCAGCTGTCAATCATACAGCGACTAATCCGGGAGGTAGCGACCTGGTGGTTCTCCTGCAGTGATGTCCAGATTCCTGTACAGGGGTTAAATGAAGAAAACCAGGGGACTGCCAGGATAATGCCCTTAGGATTAGCCACAATTTGTTGGTTGACCTAATAGTTCCAGACCGACTGCATATGAATGTTTTCTATTATTTTTTCTCTCTTCTTACTGGCTGCAATGGTGTTACTGGATGGACAACCCAGGAGCATGTTATAGTAAGCTAATATGGAATCCATTAGAAAATATAAAGCCAGAAAGCCACTGTTGGGCAATGAAGAGTTAGCAGCCAAACCCAGTCCTGGCGCCATGTAAAATGACTCCTGCATTATAGCAGCCACATGGTAGGTGCTGGGGTCTAATAACAGATCTTTTGCTGGACCCTGTGAGCATCCAGCTACACCCAAGTGCCATGAAATATGCTCAATGCACTATTACATTTTTCATGGTAAACTTGGTAAACTTTAAATAATTTCGTAATGGGCTAAGTATATGAATTCATATATGAAATGCTCTCTTAAAATAGATATTTCTAGCCTACAAAATGGGCAACAGAAATCACACAAGTATGATGTAAATGACACAACACAGCTATTTATGTTTCAGTTGTGGTTTTTTTCTGAGTTTCTTAATTTGGAAGTGCCAGTTCCCAGAACTGCGCACGTAATCTAATTTAAGATCTGAGGTGCCTACGTGCTAGCACTTTGTGTGCCTCATTGTATGTTTTAGCACCTCACGCATTTCACTTAATAGTCCCATATCTATAAATCAACAGAGTAATTTTAGATGTGAAAGTTAGTGACACCTCTGACACCACTGATTTAATTGGCTTTCAGCTCGTTAGACTTTGTGTGATTCAGACTGAAACACTCTTAGATGAAGAAGAGCCTTGGATCGAACACATTAATCTTTAAAAGATACTGGTTAATGGAACAAAACATGGAAAGTTAAAAAGTTTAAAAACTCTTGTCAATTGAACCTTATTGTATTTCTTTAATTTAGAAACAAGTCTTAGAACTTTCCATGATATTGAATATCTTTTAAAAAAAACTATATAATTTGTCAGAGGTAGCCTACTTGAGAATGTTACTGAATGATGTCAAGAAAGTGTTTTCTGTTGCTTATTCTGTAGAAATGTTTGGTGTTCCAGTTTTTGATTTCTTAGTAGCAGAACCTGTTACTCAAATTTGGCAAGAATTTCTGCCACTGCACTTTGGGCAATGGGAAGCCCGGTTGGGTGACATCCGTTGAAATCTTCTGTGAAGACACATGTGCTTCACCGTGTTCACTGATCATGAGCACAATCTCAACACATTCTGCCATTCTTCACATCACCTGAACAGAAGAAAACATCACCTGAACAGAAGTGAATAAATATATATTAAGATGAAGCACATCATTGTTTTGCTGGTAAAAATTCTCTGCTAGTTTGTGTCACAGATCTACTTTCCCATTTCATAAACTGGAGTCAAATCAAAGATGACAGCATTCAAAGCGGTCACCATGCTGGTGACATGTCATAACACGTTTCTTCTTCCCACACAGCTTGTAGCTCAAAATTGCATCCCAGTTTGCCAGTTTTCATTTTATGTCAGTGTTTCCTTACTTTCAATGCAAAGTATGTACAGTATATACACTCAATACTTGGTCGGGGCTCCTTTTGCATGAATTACTGCATCATTGTGGTTTGGTATGGAGGTGATCAACCTGTGGCACTGCTGAGATGTTCTGGAAGCCCAGGTTGCTTTCATTGCGGCCTTCAACTTGTCTGAATTGGTGGGTCTGGTCTCTCATCTTCCTTTTGACAATAACCAATAGATTCTCTATGGAGTTTAGGTCAGTCAAGTTTATTGGCCATAGTTATTAAACCAGGTATTGGTACTTTTGGCAGTATGGACTGGTGCTAAGTCACACTGGAAAATTAAATCAGAATTTCCATAAGTCTTGTCAACAGAGTAAAGCATAAAGTCAGCTGTGCTGACTTTGGACTTGATATAACACAGTGGACCAACACCAGAAGATGACATGACTCCCCAAACTACCACTGAATGTGAAATCTTCACACTGGACCTCAAGCAACGTGGATTATGTACCTCTCTACTCTTCCTCCAGACTCTGTGAGCTTGATTTCCAACTGAAATGCAAAATTTGATATGGCTTCTATTGTAATTACTTCATTAAACGCTAGAGGCCTGAACGAGCCACGAAAACGCTCTCAAATACTTAACCTCCTACGTAGAGACAAATCAGATATTATCTTCCTTCAGGAAACTCACTTTAAAACTCACAAAACCCCCTCTCTTTCCTCTACTTACTATAACCAGTGGTACCATAGTACTTACTCAACAGCCAGCAGAGGAACTAGCATTGCTATTAGCAAGAAAGTCCCTTTCAAGCAAACGGCACTGGTATCGGATCCCAACGGGAGATATGTGTTTGTCAAAGGGACGATTGCTGGTGTTACGGTGACATTGGCGAATGTGTATGCTCCCAACACGGGACAAGCTCAGTGGCTCGTTCGGGCACTTAGGCATCTGTCTACAATGAAGGAAGGCTTGCTGATTCTAGGTGGTGATTTTAACCTATCTATTGATCCCTCCTTAGATTCAACTAGTAAGAGACCCCCCATCTCATTCCGGTTGCTCGGCAGACTCCGGAGGGCTCTGAAGGACCTCCAGGTTGTGGATGTCTGGCGCACAATACACCCTTTGGACCGGGACTACACGTATTATTCACACACTGGTAAAACATATCATAGATTAGATTACTTGTATATTTCTAATTCCCACTTATTGTCAGTAACTAGGGCTTCCATAGGTACCATCACGGTTGCTGATCATGCACCGGTTTCTTTAGAGGTTTCCATGCGAGAATTACCTAAACGAGAATGGACTTGGCGTCTCAATGAGATGCTCATAGCTCACCACAGTACCGCGGCAGATATTAGGTCTTCCATTCAGGAATATTTTGATTTTAATAACTCTGCCCCTGTCTCCATACCTATATTATGGGAGGCCCACAAATCAGTGATTAGAGGGGAATTCATTGCACTTGGAGCTAAACTTAAAAAGAAACGATCGGCCCTGTTAAACTCCTTACTTACACGTATCTCTAAACTTGAAATCGCTCATAAAAAGTCTGTGGTAGATGCAGTGGCTCAACAGTTATCCCAGCTGTGCACGGAGCTCAAGAACCTGTTGAACATCACTTCAGCTAAAGCACTACTTAGAGCCAAATTCAAAGCATACGCGTATGGTGATAGGGGTAACAAACTATTGACAGCCATGATCAAGAAGCAACAATCTGACTCCTTTATCTCAGCGATCAAAGATGATACAGGTCAGGTACATAAAACTACCCCAGACATAGCTCGGGCTTTCACAAAGTTCTATGATGCCTTATACAACCTCGCTCCGGAAGGAGCGCAAGGATCCGGGTCAGTGAGTGAAGCCACGTTGGCCTTTCTTTCTGATTTACAGATTCCCACTATCACGACTGATGATGCTGTCGGGCTTCTGGCTCCTGTCACGGAGGATGAGGTCCGAACAGTATTATCATCAATCCCTTCTGGGAAAAGCCCGGGCCCTGATGGGTTCCCTATACAATATTACAAAACCTTCGGAGATGTCCTAGTGCCTCAGTTTTTAAAGCTCTGTAATTCCCTCCTCGCAGGATCTACCTTACCACCACAAGCATTAGAAGCCCACGTTACAGTTCTACACAAAGATAAGAAAGATCCCTGTGTGAGAATGTGGGAGTTATCGCCCGATTTCACTATTGAACACTGATGTGAAGTGGTGGGCTAAGGTACTAGCACGGCGCTTGCAAACACTACTGCCTCAGATAATTATAGTGAGCAAGTTGGTTTTGTAACAGGTAGGCAAGGGAAGGAAAATACAATACGCCTTATAAGATTAATATCATGGGCAAGAACGTCACGAACTCCACTGGCTCTGCTGAGTACTGATGCGGAGAAAGCCTTCGATAGGGTTAGCTGGCTTTATATGACATCAGCCCTCAGAAGATTTGGCATCCCTGATCAATTCATTGATGCTATACTTACCCTTTACTCGAGACCCACAGCTCGCATAAAAATAAACGGCACACTGTTCCCTGCTTTTAATATCCTCAACGGGACTAGGCAAGGGTGCCCATTATCCCCCACATTGTTTGTACTGGTCATGGAGACTCTGTTATTAAAGATTAGGCAAAACCCACTGATTCAGGGACTGAGAATAGCTGATCACACACACTTAACGGCGGCCTTCGCAGATGATTTATTGGTAATGACATCTAATCCCTTCACCTCTTTTCCAGCTCTGATAGGGATCTTTAGGGAGTTTGGCTATGTCTCCAATTTTAAAATCAACTATTCCAAATCAGAGGCACTGAACATTAACTGCACTTTAGACGTGGTCCAACAATTACAACATACCACCCCTTTCTCTTGGGCATCAAAGAGCATTCAGTATTTAGGCATACATGTCTCTAATAACCCAAATGACCTGAAGGGACTGAATTATATCCCTCATATGTTACAGAAAATAAGGATGCAGATTGCCTCTCTGAAGATCCCTTTCCTCTCCTGGGTGGGGAAAAAGAATTTCCTTAAGACCTATGTAGTACCCAAGTTCCTTTGTCTGCTCCAGACTATCCCCATAAGGTTGCCTACTACATATTTCACTGATATACGCAGACTATTCTCCTCGTTCTTATGGAACAAGAAACCACCGCGTATTGCTTACAGCACTCTTACCAAGGAGAAGCGCTTTGGAGGTTTTGGACTGCCAGATGTTTCACTTTATTATAGAGCCATTCAAGTGTCGAGAGGATTGACGCTCATGGCATCCCACCAACCAAATTTGTGCACGCAATTGGAGAGGAGGTTGCTATCACACACAGAAAGAGACACTTTATGGGGGATAAATAGGGATATTAGCGCTAGGTCAGACTCACACATACTGGTCAAAGGTATCATGGACCTATGGTCCTCGTTGTTCCAAACCGGTGTACTTACCTTCCCCCTAGTTACTATGCCATTAGACATGTTACAGCTGCATTTGCACGCCGGGGTCGGGGAGCCCTCTGGGGTCTGGTCGAAGCTGTCGGAAACCACTCTTGCTATGTTACCCTCTGTTCAAGGTAAAATAGATTGGGAATACACTCTAAGTTTGCCTAATGTTAGTGATGCTCCTTTCCTTCATTTGCTCGATTTTCTCAGAGATTTAAGGAAACTGGATCTCATTAGTGATACTGGTTCAGAAGACTCTTGGTTGGGAAAACTAATGGGGATGGATAAATTGCCTAGAAAGCTCTTTTCCTTATCTTATAATGCCATGTTGTCTACAAGCCCCAAATCTATACTTCCTATCGGCCTGGGAATCTGAACTAGGCATTAGCCTATCAGAACCGGAAAAGGCCTTCATACTTGCCCACTCTCATGGGTTTAACAGATGTATTACCATTCAGGAGAACTCTTACAAATTGCTAACAAGGTGGTATAGGACCCCAGAACTCCTCCATAACTTCAATACGGATATACCAGATGTCTGTTGGAGGTGTGGCAGAGCAGTGGGTTCCTTGTCCCATATATGGTGGCTCTGCCCTATTATCCAATCTTTCTGGTCAGAAGTACAGGTCATGATTAAGCAAATCTGCTCTATAGATATCACTTTAGCCCCAAAACTGATCTTATTGTGGTGCCCCTTAGAAAACTTCACCCCACAGAGGTCCAATTTGCCGACCATATTCCTTACAGCCGCGAGGCTGCTATGGAGGTCGACTCGCCCCCCTACAATGACTGAGTGGACCGTTTTATTTTACCACAGTTTTTACGTCCACTCAACTTTCCATTAATATGGTTGGAAACAGCACTCGCTGCACTGCACTGTGAACAGTCAGCTTCTTTAGCAATGGCTTTTTGTGGCTTATCCTTCTTGTGGAGGGTTGCAATGTCTCTCTTGTGGACAACTTTCAAGTCAGTAGTCTTTCCCATGATTGTGTATCCTATTGAACCAAACTGAGGGACCATTTAAAGGTTTTGGAAACCTTTGAAGGTATTTTATGTTGATTAGCTGATTACTACACTAGTCTACATTATTGAACTTTTTCACGATATAAACATTTTCTGAGATACTGACTTTTGGGTTTTCATTAGCTTTAAGCCATAATCATCAACATTGCATCTTGGCCAAAGGAGATTCCCCAAATTGGAATTTTATGGTCTTCTGTCAACAAACCAGAGCAGTGGTCAAAATGTGCCCAGACTTTTTTTAGAGTGTCCTTTGTGTAATGATTTCAGAGTATAAATTAGTGAATCTTTAGCCAATGCAGCATAGCCATCCAAAATTAATGCTTGACCCTTTAAACATGCCTCCAAGGATAACAACTAAGCCAGCTACAAAAAGTGCTTTCCAGAAAAATGTCCTTTATCAGAGCAGAGTTGCCTTTTTTCCCAAGAGGCCTTGAGGGGCCTCTGGACAGGTGCTTTTTTTATTATGGAGGCCGCCTAGTATACGTGAAGTGTATCTCTCGCTGTCTCTCTCAGCAAATTTATTTGAAAACAGTATTTTCAAGAAATGTTCTACTCTATATTTCAGAGCATTTCACTGAGCTTCATGGTATATTATTAAATGATATATTTAGATATCCTGCCTATTAATATAAGGGCTGGTCACTGACAATCAAAATTGTGCATGGAATATCAAGACAAAAAGTTTGGACTGACTTAAAGATCTTCGTCTCTTCATATACAGTACACAGCATTAACTACTAGCAAGTACAAACATTATTAAAAATTCTATTGAAGAACAAAAAGAGTGGGTGGTTTTAGGTGTCAGTACATAAAAGATTTTAGTGTCCTTTAAAATGAAAGCAAAATGAAGATGAAGTGAATATATTGCCTATTGAATATGCAAATTAATTTAGTTTGTTAAATATAAATGATAGTACACATGGGCCAGGGTGTTTCTTGTAAATTAACACAAAAGGGACCTCATGTTACTTAAAAATAAAACTAATTTAGGGAGTATGATGCAAATAAGTATTGTTTTTCATTTTTGCTATAAAACATTCCATAAAATGAAAGTTTTAATGCAAAAATGCCAGAGGATATTCCTAAATTTTGAACAAGCTAACTATACTGAAAATATACATCTGCTCATCGATGATGAAAAATATTGCTTTCCCTTTTAAGAGAAATCCTTCCCAGCACCCAGCAATCCACTGATCCCAAGAGTCCAGCTGTGGAAACTCCTGATTATCAAAAATAATGGAATAAAATGGGGGCTCTTTTCTAATCATGCTTAACACTTTCATATCTACTAGAGCCTTTAGACTCATGATGTTCTCCACCTGTTACATGTCGTGTATGTTGTGATGGAGATAGTGGTGCTTGATAACTCCCTAAATCCCCTTGTATTCACCATTACCAACACTTAGACTTAGTTGCAGTGCAGGGGAGCCTCTAAGTAGCAGGTCTCAGAAAAGTCACACGTTAGCAGTAGGGTGCAGAAACTGAAGACATAATCATAAGGACAGAAGGACGAGGTCAAGAAGTCAAGGTAAGACCCAATGAGCACAATTGAAAGTCACTAAGCCATGAAAGGAATTATCTCAATCACCAGGAGGTTTGTTTGCTAAGATCCCATTTAAAAAGCCCCTCTCCTCTGGTGATGTCATCGAGAGGCAACAGCAAACTTTAAGTACAGGAATTGACAGTTCTGGACCTGTAAACTTGAACCTTAGAGCCACTGTCACAATGGGGAAGAAGAGACCAATCGCCCCATTGTGCAAAGGCTTGAATTATCAAGGAAAATGGTATACATCTGTGGGCATCCCACATTTTCTGGGATTTTAATATTGAATTCTCAGGATAGGTCATCAATATCAGATTGGCAGGGGAACCACCGCCAATCAGATGGTTGAAGAGAAGGTCATGCTCTGTGCGAGCAAATCCTTACCTTTATTGTTTACATACCTACCGTCAACATCGCAGTGGTAAGCAGGTAAAACTACAAGCCCTCCCATTGACTTTTAGTGTATTGGAATGAGCTATCCCATTGAAATGAATAGCACGGCTTGTAGTTACACCTGCTCACCACTGCGATGTTGACGGTGGGCAGGTAAACAATGAAGTGAAGGCTGCGCTCGCACGGAGCGTGGCCTTATCTTCAACCAGCTGATCGGTGGGGGTGTCAGGAGTTGGACCCCCACGATCTGATATTGATGACCTGTACAGAGAATATGTCATCAATACTAAAATGCCAGAAAACCCCTTTAAATGGACTGTTTAGGTTGAATAATAGAGACTAACCAATCTTTCTGTATTTAAAGGGAATTCCAGATTTATTCCAGATCACTATGTTTTTAATTTTTTTTTACTGCCCCTGGTTCCTATGCTGTCATCAATCAAAACTGCACTTAAATTCACAGTCAGGGCCCCTTTTCTGTTCTAACATAATGGAGAGGACTTGTGAGCATGCACAGCAGATCTGACAGTGTATTTCAATGCAGTTCTCAGAGCTGACAGCGGAGGAATTTTGGGTATTATAGTAAATGATCTGGACTCCATATCTGCAGTACTACTCGTGTATTACTGTAGATAATGGTCCAAAATTGGTGTGGCAGATTCCTGCCTTATCTTTTATGTCTTCTCGGCAACATGCATGGTAGTCCTTAAAGACTACAGACATATTTGACATTGGAAAAAAAAATCTGACATACGTAGAGTATAAATTTGTTTTAGCATCCCATCTAATTTTATTAATTTTTTCCTTTTCAGACTCCCTTATATTTGGTGTGTAAACTGTTCCTAGTTTCAGACTTTTGGATATGTCCTTAGTAGTAATATATGTTGGTTTGAAATCTGTGCATCCAGGATGCTGCTACCTTCACTAGTTCTCATGTATAGGAATAACTTAATTCCTGGACTGAATGCTCCATCTACAGCCTATCAAGAATCTGCTCTCTCTGTCTTGAGCTGACAGAAACTGAGGAGGAGTATGCCTTTGCCCCTACTTCAGAATCTGCTCTAGGTGCTCTCCTTATCCTTTACACTTATACACAGCATGTGTGATTTTTCCACTCGTCCTTGTGTGTGAGTTTTCTTCCGTATCTACAGGCTGTGTGATATGCAATTCCATAAAAATTGGAAGCTGATCCCACACTTTCTGATCACTCAAATGTAACCAACTACCCCTTTCTGTAGAGCTGACACAGTAAGTAGCAGTGTGCTGTCTGATCTATGTTAGAAACAACTGGACTACCAGCTATGTGAAGGAGTTACAAACACTCTGCGGCAGAGGAAATTATAAATGACTGTTTAGGAAATTGCTTAAAGGGGTTGTCCGATCTGGACATTTATGGCATATTAATAGGATATGCCATAAATGTCTGACAGCTAAGGGCCCCCTTCAATCTGAAGAATGGCACCCAGCGTGAATGTGGAGGATGATTACACTATTGGTCATGACATTTCATATCAATATGCCATAAAAGCCCAGATGGGACCATCCAATAAACTTTGCATTTTGGAAGCAAATGAACGATAATAAGAATTAAAGTAAAAACTTCTTTACAGTTATGTGTCTAGCTTTACATTTTTTGTAGGTATATAAATCATACACAAACTCTTTCCTTGTGATTTTATACTTTTTAAGTATAATGCTAATATAATCTTCCGGTAATAAAAATATCTTATAAAAATTCTTCATTCTCTCCTCCAGTGTCATAATTTGCCTCTTTAAATGTTATTCTGTGTTTTAATGAAGTAAATGACATTTATACACATCCACATTACTAGTCAAAGAAAAATCAGCAAATTTGGATAATAAAAATAATTAATCTGTGCTGTTTGTCGTTGCGTGTGAGTCATCCCATACCACCTACTTGGAAGTGAAGACACAGAAGTCATTAATGGGGATTTTCCACATAGTGACATGGTATAACCAATAGCAGATGAGGGCAATTAGTGCATTTGTTAAAAAAGATAGAATGTTCTAATTATTCTATCATGACAGACAAGGCAGAAATCTCACACAATAGAAAGAAAAAAAAGGTAACAGAACATTGTCCACCTTCTATCATAAATAATATTGTCAGTCGTTGCCTTAAAGCTGAAATTGTGGATTAGAGATTTCAAAAGTTTTGATTTAAAAAATTTGATTTCTGATTTGAAAAGCATTGGGAATACTACATAGGGATTTTGATGTTTTTTTTCTCCCCCTAAAGTCAATGTATAACATAAGGGGGATGTAACAGCAGTGGATAGGGAAGACACAGTGAGCCCTCAACCCTTGCAGTGCAAGCCTTAGGTGGGAAGTCCACAACTGATTGATGTTCCCTACTCTAGTAAGGTGCAAGACAGACGACAGAGACAAAAACAACTCAAAAACGGAGTCAGGCAGAAATGGGTCTACACTAGGTAGGCAATACAGTATCAAAACAAGAAATGGAAGGTAAAGAGCCAAGCTGAGATCAGAACCAAGCGGGAAACCCAGTACCAAATCTCAAGGCGCAGAGTGGTCAAATGAAAGCTGAGGTCAAATATACTATATGATAATATTTATATGTATATATAAATAATCCAAAAGCACACACACAATCTGAAAAGGATGCACAGCTAGGGAGTCAAGGGCTATCACTTGCAAAGGGGAATTGCCAGGAGGGGAGTTCCGAGTCCCCGGAAGCCCAAAGCTACGCATTTCTTTAGCCTGATGAAGGTGAAGGTTCCTCATCTAAACGCATATAGCTTTGCCTTTCTTGTTTTGTTGTTTTTTTATTGCTTTAATTAATAAATATTAGTGGAATCCCTCAGTGCAGTGTGCTTTCTTGTTTTTGCTCTCTGAGCAAACTCGTTTTCACATCCACATGGAAGTTGACAGACAGGGAATGGAAAACCTATAAAGAGAGTCAGGGAGCTGGAACAGAGTAGCGGGAAGCAGGTGGGTATCATGTAAAAAAAAAAAAAAAAAAAAAAAAGCTGAACAACCCCTTTATGTAGCATCCTTAAAGGGTTAACAACATAGAATTATGTTATAAACAAATATAAACATACATGTCAGATTTCCCATATTCTGTTTCCATTATTAAACCGTTTGCCATATTACAGTAATTGATGCATTAAGTTATTACTGTATTAAGTTATAAAAAGCTAGAACAATTTATTGTAATCAGATTTATTGAGGCTAATCTACTTTTAATGTAGTTGTAGTTTATTTCTTTTTCTAATTAGTTTCCAACTTCATTTTAAATGTTAATTATTTCAGATACAATTGTATTAATTGTATTAGTTAACAAGCATGTTGCTCATCATTTCAACATCTTGTGAAATGACTTGCATCCATGGGGGATTACATTCAATGGTTGGTGATGGGTCAGATTAATTTAATTATAGCTTTGTGTTTGTTTGTTGGATGTGATTTCTATATTGTTAAATTTAAAGGGGTTGTGCAGGAATACTCTAATGTTCGGCATGGAATGACACAACTGTGCTCCAGGCCAGATAGTTGTTAAAGCAACCATGTCACACCCAAAGTATATCATGCTTGAGTACCATTAATTAGAATAGGAGCCCTGCACCAGACTTTCTGCCCACAAAACGGTTTTCTCAAAAACTGTACTGTCGAACATGTAGCTATGTCTTCCCTGAGTGCCTGGCCAGCCTATTTAAAGTTACACTAATCCCAGAACCCAAAGAAAAAAAAGAACAACTAACAAAATCTAACAACCTCTTTATATGTCTTTGTTATTTGCTCTTGTTTCATAAGATATCACAATCACAGACCATAGAAAAGAAAAAAGTGCATTGTTCTCTAAGGCTGCAGCCAACTCTTCTTCTCCTCCATCTCCCTCTCTTATGCTAGTGTACCTAAGCATGAGGAAGTTTAGGAGGTGGGGGATGGGTTTAGTTTAGATAATTTTTGTCTACACAGTGAGTGTAGCCATTTTATTGCAAGGACTCTCCTAGTTAGTAATAGTACAAAATAGATTTGGTAAAGGTGCCAGCCATATATACTGTACATAATTCAAGCATATAGCTGAATAGCTAATCTGCCTAATTATACAGTCATAATGCTTTCCTTTGCTGCATAATTGTGCAGATTTGCCTTTCAGCAGCTTTAGAATGCTTGGTAGGATTGAGTGAATGGGGTTCGGATTGCTGCATCCGAACTCCATTCTGTTAAAAACTACATTAAGAATATAAGCTCCATCCTAGTGTAAAATGTATTGCCTCCACAGAAGTCTTTCCAAAGTTTCAGCAAATATCACAAGACTTACTTCATTTCGTCTCTATCATGTGTGACTTTATTTATTTGCATAAATTACTGTATCAAAATAGTAAGCTGAACTCGGATTCATTAATGATGTACGAAGCCAAGTTCGGCTGAGTAACAACCATGTGGAACTATAATAGACTGCAGAATACTAACTGTACCCCCTCCTCACTCCTAAATAGTGTCAGAATTAGTCAGATTTGTCAACATTTCTGTATCTCCAAAATTGCTGATTATACAGTAACAACAAAGCTGAACTTACACTCACATTGGTGTGCACATAAATTTACAGGGCATGTGTACAAATAATATGCCTCCAAAAATAACAGACGTGGTTTTTATTGGTGTTGAGCGAATTGAAGTGAAATGAATTGAGTTTGATCCATATTTCAGGAAAAATTCAATTTGCCACAAATCCAAATTTCCTCTCACTTTGTGGTAACTAATCTTTTTTCCCTAAAATGGTGTTAAATATGTTACTAATTGAAAGTGATAAGCCCAGGAACACAATATGACCCAAAATCCTGTGTCACATCCATATAAAAGCCTTATCTTGTGCGATTACCGTCATTTTATTTTGAACTGAGCATAGAGAGATGTGGCAAGCACTGGGTTGGAGCAGGGACAGTATAAGTAGATTGTAAGTAAAGTTTTTAGACACTGTAGGGAGAGCATAGGGAGACTGTATAATTTATAGGTGTGTTTATCTAGTTCACTTGCTGCACCGTTTGTACTTAATCTGTTCTGTTATGCATAGACTTACTGTGCATCAAAATCAGTGTCTACAAGTGGTCTAATATATAGGCGCACTTATCTAATTCAACTGCTCTGCCATTTAAACTTAATTTGTTCTGTTATACATAGATTTAATGTGCATCAGACTTAACATCAACAGGCAGTCTAATTTTAGGCACGTTTATCTACTTTGTTACATAGTTACATTATTCAGTTGCTTTACACTATGGCCAACACATAGTTGCCTGGGCCCTCAAAAGGAACAGGCAGTGGCAAAAATGTTGCTGTAGCTGGCACAAGGAGAATCAGAAGAAGGGGTGGTGGAACAACAAGCCAGAGCTGACACTGTCATCCAGGGGCCATTTTTTGACCAACAATCAAGTAGTACTGGAATTGTTCACTCGCTCATCAACATCATCTAATTTAATTTTAGCTAATTAGAAATGTCTAAACAATCCACATATAGTACAGAATCCACTCAATAAAGTTATAACGTCCATGAAGGTAAAAGATGAATAGCACAAAAAAATAGGGAAAAAAATGCAGTTTTTTATAAATAATTTTGCATCTCAATAAAATTTTTATTAAACATGTACAGTAACTTATGTAGTTTTTTATATCTCAAAATGTGAGTGCCCCCTCAAAAAAATCTACAACTTGTGGCATGAAAAAAAAACAAGGTTTAAACCAGTTATGGAGCCTTTCCCTTAAAGGAGTGTTCCCATTTAGTTTATTGTATTTTTCATCATTAATGTGGACACATACCCATTGGATGTGAAAAAGCCTATGTTGCCATATAAGTACTCCCTCTCTGGTTTATCACTTGCTGCCAGGGGTAACAGCCACCTCTGCGTTCTATTAGAGGTGGCCACACTTGCGCAGGGCAATCTCTCGTCATCTGGCCAGGAGCATAGGAGTGTGCAAACTGGCACATGCGTGGCAGTTCTCTGTCCCGGCCAGCACTCTGACTTTTTGCTCCATTCAGCGTGAGAGCGCAAAAGCATGCACAGTAGCCCTGTAGCTTCTCAATACACCAGCAATGCTGCTATTGGAAACTTCTATTAGCAGCAATGGGAGAGCACATGTACAGGCAAGAAGTGCAGTGAGTGCCACTTGCCTATAATGCTAAACTGGATAATCCTGTCCCTAGCAGAGCCTGGAAATACTAATCTGTGGCACCAGAGAAGAGCTGAGAAGTCGAGATAGGATGACTCTAAAGGAGTTCTCCGAGAATTTTTATATTGAAGGCTCATCACTATCTGATCAGTATGGTCCATCTCCCGGACCCCCAAAGATCAGCTGTTCTGCAGTAGCTCCGGAACAAGAACTACACGACTCTAGCCACTGATGCCATTCACTTCAGTGATAACAGCGCTGCAGTAACCAGTTCTGTCTTCTGCATAGGTCCAGTGCCTATTTCCGACATGGGAGCTACTGAAAAACAGCTGATCGGAAGGGGTGCGGATAGCTGGTTAACTTGTCTTAAAGGGAGTCTTTCACCTGTTTTTCACCTATATAACTAAGAGCACTGCCCCACAGAAGATTGCAGACACATCCCAGACATACCTGTGTGCACTTTGTGTCTCTATTACATGTTGAGAAAAAGCTGTTTTATTCTGCAGGAAAACAGCTCCCAAGTGCCCAGCTCTGCTGCTGCTGCAAACCAGACTGAAGAGGGGAGGGCTGCTTTAGCTGCTTGTATCTTGGGATTGGTAGCAGATAGAAAAATGACCTTCTTTGAAAGCTGGAATTCCAAGCTGATCACAGTATTATATCCAGTATATCAGAAGATATAGCTGTTAGAAATCGAGTCGGGAGAGAGAGCTGTTTTTAGTTTCACTTTCAGCTGGGCACTTGGGAGCTTTTTCTCAACATGTAATACAGACACAAAGTTCATACAGGTATTTTTGGGATGTGTTCACAATCTTCTGTGGGTACTGCTGTTAGTTATATAGGTGAAAAACAGGTGAAAGACTCACTTTAAGGATAGGCCAACAATATATAAAATACTGGAGAAACCTTTTAAGGCTAAAATGCTATGTATATCTTTAGGGGCAATTTTGTTTATGATTGGATTTCACTCATTTTTGGCTAAAAACCATATTTTAAATTGGCCTTTATTTAAAATATTGAGCCATTCTGTCACAAAGGGTCAACTGTTTTTCTAACTGTGTGACTGATACTTTCACTTTGTGCTGGTCATCTAATAAACCTTATCTCCTGAGTTAACTCCTAAACTACTGAGAGGTCATAAACACTTATGTAAGCCACATTCTTATCGGTAAGATAAGAACTGAGCTATAATGAGTGCTTATAATGACAGAGAGCAGAGATAAGGAGCCCCTCAGCTTCCCAACTGATGGCAAAGTGAGAAAATCCAGAGGCTGCTTCTAGAGCATCTCAGCTCTATAAAGAGAAAAGGGGTCCATATTTTTAATAAAGACCAATTGAAAAAATGATTTTTAGCTCAAAATAAGTACAATGCAATAATTATAAAAAATACATTCCTGACCCCAAAGGTGTACATAGCCTTTAACTTGATCATAAATTGGTTAAAGAAAATGTCTTTGAAACTTTTGATGAATATATCAGAATGAAAAAAACAACTTCCTTGTTTTTCATTTTGCTATATGAGTCATTAGTTTATGTTCTTGGACTAATCCGATGCCTTTGGGAAATTTAGTGTGGTAGCTTCTGTAAGTCCTGCAAATTCCTTGATTAATGGTAATTCTTTAGTACGTGAACTCTCTATGTCTAACGCCAACACTTTATGTTTTCGATGATTTAAAGCCTTACATTTCTTTCTTTAATGCCAAGTGTTTATTGAAATAGGATTTTATGTTCTAATTAAACCAGCATCTTATAAAGGCAAAATGGGATTATATACTTACAGTATTTGACTGAAAAACTGGCTATATGCTGCATGATATATATTATTCGCTGATATATATTTCAGAGAGACAACTTGTTATTCAGGAAGGGGATTTTAACAATATCTCATAAATAATGATAGTCCAATACTTTATATCCCTGACCATTTTCAACATAATAACAGTATAAAAACAAAAAACAAATCTTACCTTCGGCTGCCACCATTGCTCCACGTTTCTGCTTTCTCAGTAATGGTAAATGTAATTTAGCTTTCTCCCCAATGACCCTAACATGCAATACATTCGGACCTTCCTATTCATTATTTATATTTTTAATTTAGAGGTTAAAGTGATGAACCCATGTTTAATGCAAAAAATAACAAGGAGACATCATATAGTACATGACAATCACTTTCTAACAAAGCTAGAACCAGCCCTGTATCTCACATGGATCCAGAGATCTCCCCATTCATTGCTCCAATTGCTCTGTTGGTTTATTTACAGCTGGCAACTCAGGGGTCAAGTCCTTTCTCAGGGGGTGTGCCGTTCTGCTGCAGCTCAGTCTCTATCACAGCTCAGTGGGTGTTGCCTTTCTGGTGCACCTCCCGCTGTATCACAGCTCAGGTCATGTGTTCTTTCCAATTCAGCTCTGTCCTTATCACAGCCCAACGGGTGTGTCCTTTTGGCTTCAGCTTTCTCCCCATAACTATCGTGGCTTCTAACAAGTATAGCTGGTGGAAGCTATGAGCGAATCAGCTAAGTCTCGTATCGGGTCCGGCTCGCCGATTTTTTAAAAAGGTTTGGTTCGAGCCCCAATCAGTTAGGGCCAAACCAAAGTTGCTCCAATTGCCCTGAAAGTTGATATATAACCCCCTCTAGCCTCTAGCCTTATCTCTTTTTGTTTATTTTTTATGATTTTTTCCCCCTCCCCAAGCTCTAGCACTCAATGACAGCAATAGTAAATGATGTCTGAGTGACACTGACATATATAGCTGTGAGTAAACACACATTTGATGGCGCCAGGACATGTGTTCTGCTTTTTTCATATTTCAAAGCTTCCGAAAATTGTCCCTGATCAGGTGCAGATGATGTTTAAACAGACCAGGTGTTATGATAAAAAATAAAGTGGCTTGAGGGAACATGATGATTGGCAAGTGGCATTAATGGCATGATGCAGACCACAACTGTAGAAACGAGATGGTAGGTAGGCAGACAGACTGCAAGAGTGGCAATTTTCATTTTGAAAAAAAGTGATGTTTTGGACACTGAAGGCAGGGCAAGAAAGAAGATAGAGAACATGCTGTGCCAGTTCTGGCCACTGTTCTAATCTGCCTGTCCAGAAATCCATGGGGTCAGGGAACTGGCTATGTGACAGAGACTGGCCAAAGTTTATGTAAGCCTGAAACTAGACATTGAGGCAAGAGCTATTGGCTTGCTGACTGGCCTCAGCCTGGCACAGCACGTGATCTGTCATGTTGAGGAGACTGAAATGGCTGCTGCCTCTGCTACTGCGGCTTCTGCTGCTTGTGGTGGCAGGAGGGGGATGACTCTGCGGAGGGGGGCCTCCCTTTCAGATCCACTGGTGGCAGATGTCTGCTCACCGTAAGTTGCAGCAAGCTGCGTACACAGTGTTTCCTAGTAGTAATGTTATTTGCCGGAGAAAAACATTCCTCCATTTTTCCTTGGTAGCAAGTTTCTAAAATCATCCAGCAATGATCAGACTGCTAGATGTCAACGATACACCTGTCACTGCATAAGCAAGCCATCATACAGGTGACCATTCTGGCAAGAGTGCCTGAGGAGCCAATTATTTCTAGCTCCACCCCCCACTGAGACGACTGGGTGTCTTGACCGCTGCCATCCTCATCATCATCCTCTTGCAGTGGCAGCTCTTTTTCATCCTCATTTTCCTCATCCTCCACCTCCATGGCAGATTCCCTTTGTATGTCTGGAACAGCTATACGGTGTACAGCAAGATGCATCAGTTGCTGTTTTTCCACCGTGGTCCCCAGCTGCATGAGCATCAGTGTCTGTTCAAAGACAAATATGAGAGGGATGACATTGTTCATGCCACAGTTGTCCCTGCTGACAAACTTTGTGGTCTCTTTGAAGAGCTTCAGCACCCAACATGTGTCTCAGATGAGCTGCCACTACCTGACCTTAAAGCAACACATGCTCCCTGCTGCTGAGGGTGTCTGCTGCATGACAAAATTGTTCACAGCTTTTCGCTGCTCGTACAGAGGCTCAAGCATGTGCAATGTTGAATTCCAGTGAGTTGGCACGCCGCTGATTAAGCAGTGTAGTGGCAGGCCGTTCTGTTGCTTCAGGTCCAGGAGAGCGTTTCTTGCCATGTAAGAGTGGCTGAAGTGCCACTACTGGACTTTGCCAGCACCTTGCTCAAGCCAGTGTACGTACTTAGAAAGTGCTAGAAGGCTGCCACAATGTGGTGCCTATTGTCAATGATCAACTTGCCCAGTTGGGGATGGAAACGTGATCATGGAGGAGGAGAAGGCCGATAAGTGCTTGGTGTGGGAGCCAGGCTGACACAATCGTGGAGGGGGGGAGGCCCAAAGGATCTGGCATCATTGCCGGGGTGCTGCCTACCCTCTCCTGGAAAAAACATTGACCCAGTGAGCCGTGAAAGACATGTACTGTACCTGCCCATAAGAGCTACTCCAGGTGTCAATGAACGTTGCCGCACAGCGAAAATCTCAGGGAGTGGGCAACGTTGTCTGCCACAGAAGAGAACAAGGCAGGGATGGCTTTTTGGAAGAAATAATGCTGGCTAGGAATCTTCCAGCCAGGCTGAGCATACCCCATTAGCTCCCTAAAGACAGCAGACTTTATTTAATGGTACGGAAGCAACTCTACTGCCAGGTGGTAATTAAGCTTGCACACGGTCGGATTGCAGGATGCATAGAGTTGTTTCTGGGCCATGCATTCCGTTATCAATGGCTGATGTTGGAGCAGAAGAGGAGAAGGTGGAGTAAGATAAGCAGAAAGGGATGATGGCAGTGTGAAAGACACCATACCACTCAAGGATATGGCCTGGCTGCCACAAGCCGCACCGGGAGAAGGAAGGAACTCCTGCCATGGTGTCTGGCTGCCACCTCTGTTTCCCACAGGATGGGGTGATGCTGCTTAATGTGGTTCAATAGAGCTGTGGTGCCTATTTTTATGTTTGCCTGCCCACATTTTTATTTTGCTCTTGCACAGCTTGCACAAGGCAATGCTTTTGTCTTCCAGCAGCATGGAGAAAAACTGCGAGACGGGAGATAATTGCGCAGGGGTAGAGCCAGCCCAGATGGGCTTAGCTCTGGTACTTTTTTGGCCTAAACCACCCAAAGCGTCAATGACATCACCAGATCCCGAGGCAGACATGGCCATGGCTGTTCTTTGGGAGGTACGTGGCCTCTGCTCTTTTTTGCTGCCACTATCACCCTCCTCCTCTGATTTTGCCTCCTCCCCAGTACCCTGATCTTGCTCCCAGGTCTTGTCCAGCACACAATCGCCATTGGAGTCCTCACCCTCCCTTTCGCTTCTATCAAACTGTGGGATATTATGGTGGTTTCTTTGCCCCCCCCCCTGCTCTTCCCGAACTGCTACTGTCACTGTTCCCACGGCTATGCCTGGGGCTTGCATTTTCCTACACCTCCTCCTCAGGGCAGTACAGACGCTGACCACTCTCACACAAGTCGTCAAAAGGAAAACTCTCTGGGCTATCTGTCGTAGGGCATTATAGGGTTTCTTGCCAATTCTTAGGAAAAAGGAAGGTGGCCCTCTAAGAAAGGGCAGTGAAGACTGGGAAGAGTCAACTGAAAGCCTTCTTTGGGACTGCAAAGGGGCCTAAAGTCGTTATCACTCGTATATATGCTGCTAGTTTGAATTATAATTAGTCCCCAATGTAAAGTACAGACCAAAAGTTTGGACACACCTTCTCATTCAAAGAGTTTTCTGTATTTTCATGACTATGAAAATTGTATATTCACACTGAAGGCATCAAAACTATGAATTAACACATGTGGAATTATATACTTAACAAAAAAAGTTTGAAACAACTGTAAATATGTCTTATATTCTAGGTTCTTCAAAGTAGCCACCTTTTGCTTTGATTAATGCTTTGCACACTCTTGGCATTCTCTTGACAGGTTTAATAAGTGGGATTTCTTGCCTTATAAATGGGGTTGGGACCATGAGTTGTGTTGGGCAGAAGTCAGGTGGATACACAGCTGATAGTCCTACTGAATAGACTGTTAGAATTTGTATTATGGCAAGAAAAAAGCAGCTAAGTAAAGAAAAACGAGTGGCCATCATTACTTTAAGAAATGAAGGTCAGTCAGTCCGAAAAATTGGGAAAACTTTGAAAGTGTCCCCAAGTGCAGTCGCAAAAACCATCAAGCGCTACAAAGAAACTGGCTCACATGAGGACCGCCCCAGGAAAGGAAGACCAAGAGTCACCTCTGCTGCGGAGGATAAGTTCATCCGAGTCACCAGCCTCAGAAATCACAGGTTAACAGCAGCTCAGATTAGAGACCAGGTCAATGCCACACAGAGTTCTAGCAGCAGACACATCTCTAACAACTGTTAAGAGGAGACTGTGTGCAGCAGGCCTTCATGGTAAAATAGCTGCTAGGATACCACTGCTAAGGACAGGCAACAAGCAGAAGAGACTTGGGCTAAAGAACACAAGGAATGGACATTAGACCAGTGGGAATCTGTGCTTTGGTCTGATGAGTCCAAATTTGAGATCTTTGGTTCCAACCAGACGCAGAAAAGGTGAACGGATGGACTCTACATGCCTGGTTCCCACCTTGAAGCATGGAGGAGGAGGTGTGATGGTGTGGGGGTGCTTTGCTGGTGACACTGTTGGGGATTTATTCAAAATTGAAGGCATACTGAACCAGCATGGCTACCACAGCATCTTGCAGCGGCATGCTATTCAATCCGGTTTGCATTTAGTTGGACCATCATTTATTTATCAACAGGACAATGACCCCAAACACACCTCCAGGCTGTGTAAGGGCTATTTGACCAAGAAGGAGAGTGATGGGGTGCTACGCCAGATGACCTGGCCTCCACAGTCACCAGACCTGAACCCAATCGAGATGGTTTGGGGTGAGCTGGACCGCAGAGTGAGGGCAAAAGGGCCAACAAGTGCTAAGCATCTCTGGGAACTCCTTCAAGACTGTTGGAATACCATTTCAGGTGACTACCTCTTGAAGCTCATCAAGAGAATGCCAAGAGTGTGCAAAGAAGTAATCAAAGCAAAAGGTGGCTACTTTGAAGAACCTAGAATATAAGACATATTTTCAGTTGTTTCACACTTTTTTGTTAAGTACATAATTCCACATGTGTTAATTCATAGTTTTGATGCCTTCAGTGTGAATCTACAATTTTCATAGTCATGAAAATACAGAAAACTCTTTGTATGAGAAGGTGTGTCCAAACTTTTGGTCTGTACTATCTATCTATATATATATATATATATATATATATATATATATATATATATATATATCATTCTGCTCATTCTTCTAGGGCACCTCCCTGCCTTCTGCAACACTGATTTGTTTATTCAGGCTATATGTCAGCCTGGGAGCCAATCAGGGCAAGCCCTCTCCCTCTCACGGTCATGTGAGAACCCTTCTCCTTCCTCCCTAGTTTTTTAGTTTTTCCCCCAACTACATGTGCACTAAAATGGTGCTACATGCCATTTTAATGGATTCATCCAAAACAAACCCGGAAAGATTCAGGGTTGTCTGCCTTTTGATAAATTGCAAAGTTTGGATCAAACTCGTTCAGTCTGAACTGGTTTCTCATCCTTAGTTTGTGGCAATTGAAGGATTGAACTGAGTGAGGTGGACAGAGAACTAAGGAAAAGAATAACTTACAGTTGGAAATATATATATATATGTTTTATTTTATTGCATTCAGATCCAGATGCTGGTTTAATTTAAATGTTTGATAGTTTTCAATGGACAGCCCTTTTAAATTCAAACATAGTGTACATATATTTTACATATAGTTTACATATATAGTTTACATATTTACAAATGTGTTGTGACATATCCCTTCACTGATACTACTGAGTAGACAAATTCAAGCAAAATAGCCCCAGATCATTATACTTTCTCCATGAATGGTATTCCAGAAGAAAGCATTCTACTGCCATCCACCATTCTCAGATAAATTGGTAAAACTGATAGATCATAGGATTTGAATTGTTCCTCAGTGTGGTTTATACTGAACTAACCAAGGCCTGGCACTGCCATGATGACCTCAGTTTCACCTGCACATCCATGGAAGCCCAACCTGTCAAGAACCCTATTCATAATTATTGGGCTCCTGCTACTTTTAGAGACAGTTTATAATTCGTGTTAACGTATTCCTAGAAACATAATCATAACTTGGTCTTGGTCATTCTAAGTGTTTTAAGTTTTGCAGAATGACTGATGTATCATTGGTTGATGCGTTTCTTCATGTTGTCTACATGCATGTGTCTCCAAAGCTAAAAAGTTTTATTTCTTTCTGTACTTTTTAATCACTACCACATCTGCACTTGATTTAGCCTGCCACATTCATATTAATTTTCATGGCTACAAGCTGCAATGTCAGCGTACATTAACACCTGATCTATAAAGAGAACACTAAGACCTCACTAGTAGCATTAGTCATTGCTCCTTGGGAATGCAGTTCTGTTTCCATCTCTAGATCAAATATACGAGAGGCACATGACTTGGGTTTCAATGAAACCTGGCGCCATACTGCTAAAGCTTGAATCCACTGAAATTTTCCATTACTGGTTTGTTTGTTTATTTGGGTCCAGTAACTCTAATTATCACATTACCTCTTGTAATTAGACAAAATATAATTCATATGTCATAGAATGAGGTACAGGAGGCATGAGGTAATCTGAAAGTCTATTCATTTCTTTTGCTCAAGAGCAATCAAAACAGTTAAGATAACAAGCAAGTAAGATAGACAGTTACTCGCTAACTATCAACTTACTATAAGTGTGTACGTACAAAAGCACAACCAAATTTAAGTGAACACTCTAGTAAAATAGATACAATGGGTGAAATAAACTAAGCCAAATGTGACAGAATTCCGGCTCAATTTGTTTCCAATCTGCCTTGTGCCATAATGTATACAGGTATGTGAAGTGTGCCTTAGTGAAAAGGAGAGTGACTTGGCAGAAAGGGGCACAGATAAAAGTGATACAAAGTACACAGTGGCATGCATAGAGAACTAAGGGCCCCCCACACAGGACAGAAAGGTTTCTGCCTAAACCCCTTTCAATGACCCTTGGGACATTTTTCCACTACTTAATTTGCTAAAAGTTGTTCCTTTAGAGGGTAGAGTCCTGACCAAGTTCTCACCTCCAGTAGAAGAGAAGATAATCCCAACTAAGACTGGGCCCCCTCTTGCCCTGGGCCCCATAGCAGTCGCATGGTCTGCCAATATGGTAGTTACACCCCTGAATGTACACCAAAACTGCACCAAATGTTTGGTGCAAAGTATGCCAACCAATAGGTGGTACAAAGTTAGACAAATGTGGCTAAATTCTACCAAAATGCCTCAAATTTATCATACAGCTCATGCCACTTGATAAACTTGTTGGATTTTTTAGATTGGTTGAGAAATTAGTAAATCTGTTCATTATGTCATGCTTTGTGCAGGGCAATGACTTCTGTCTTTGGTGTTACAAATGACTAAGGTTGTGGAAGCACTTTGTAACCACTATCATTTTATCTGAAATGGGTCCTCTAGTGTTGAGCGAATCGAAGTATCCTAAGTGGACTTCAATACGAATTTCAGGAAAAATTTGCAGTGAAGCTATTTTTTTGCGATTCGTGGTAACAAATCAATTTTCCCTGAAATGGTGGTAAAAAAAACACATCTCACCTCCGTGGCCATCTTGATTGAAAATACTGCGCAAAATCTTGCACAGTGACGTATGACGTCACCACACCGCTTACCGCTCACCATTCAGTATTTTATGTGGTGTCTACAGGCAAGATGGCCATGGCGGGCTCTTTGCAATCAAATGGATAAGGTATGTTTTTTTTTTTTTTAACTGATTAACCCCTTAAAACCCTAATTTTTAATTTCAGATACTGCGATCAGCGATGAATGTGGCATCTGAGGGGTTCAATGATACTAAGCAAATTTCTTTGTGAAGTTCGGTGAAGTAGCCAAATCGATTTTCCATCTCTAGTGATCAGGATTAGTATCTGGTATCGCGGTACTAAGGGCTGAGGTGACTGTCCATGGGGTAACTGTACATGCGTACTGCACACTGAAGACATTTAGGAAGGGCTAGGAGGGGCTAAGAAGCTACAAAGTATACATTTCTATGCATATAACATTGACATTAATGACATTGATTGATTAAGATGTCTTAAGTTGTTATCTCTTTCTCTTTGTATCACCATGGGAATCGGCCAGATATATATACAGTATATGTGTGTGTGTGTGTGTTTTTATCACTGTTTCGTTTATTATGCACCTAAACCTTGTTAAACCTACTTTATTCCTAGATCTCCAAATTCATAATAAAACACCTGCCTATTTATCTCCTCTAATGCCACCAAAACAGCTCTGACCCTTTGAGGCATAGACTCCAAAAGACTCTGAAGATATTCTGTAATTTCTGAGACCAAGACATAAGCCGCAGATCCCTTAACTGTTATAAATTGCACAATATGGCCCCCATGGATCGGACTTGTTTTTGTATAATATGCCTTTGATGCTAGATCAGATTGAGATTTTGGAAATTTGGGAGCCAAGTCAACACCTTGAAGTCATTCTCATGTTCCACAAACGATTCCTGAAAATTGTTTTTCAGTGTGGCAGAGTGGATTATCCAACTGAAAGAAATCACTGCCATAGGGGAATACTGTTACTATGAAGGTGTGTACTTGTTGAGCAGTAATGTTTACGTAAGTGGTACATGTCAAAGTAGCCTCCACGTGAATTCCAGGATCTCAAGGCTTCCCATGAGAACATTGTGAAGAGCATCACACGGACTCTGATGGCTTGTCCTCTTCCCATAGTGAATGTCTTCTGAAATAAGTGAAGCATATATACTTGGCCATCCTTATTATGTAAAAGAAAACATGACTCATCAGACCATACCACCTTCTTCCACTGATCCATACGTGGTTTTGATGCTCACCTGCTCACTGTAGATGTTTTTTTTGGGGGTGAGCAGGGGTTTGAATGGACACTGGTCTGCAAACTGTGACAGTGTTTTTGTCTCCTTTCTATCATGGCCAGTATTAACGTTTTCAGCAAATTTTGCTCAGTAGATCAGTACACAAGACCTACCGTTTTGGAGATGCTTTGAACCAATTTTCTAGCCATCACAATTTGGCCTTGTCAAACTTTCTCAGATCCTCTCACTTGCCCATTTTCCCTGCTTCTGTGGATAGGGGATAAAGGCAAACAACCAGAATAACCCTTTAAGTTGAGTATCATAAAAATCTGACCAGTGATGATCCTAAGGGAAGGTAAAGAGGAAAACCTGATACAATGTAAGGCCGGCTGCAGATTCTTTCGGCAATGGCTGCCAGGTAAGTTATTCATGAAAATCCACTGCTTACAGGTGTACCAGCTTTTCTTTTCATTAGAAAACTTTTGATTTATTCAATGCCTAGCCTCTCAATGTCTTCAAAGCCTAATAATCCAGGAACTCTGGAGATTGACATCAATAAGAAAAGTGGGGCACATTCAAACACTCGGCCAAAACCGATAATTAATGTGGTGTCTGCTGGAGATAGCCGAGTGCTCCATAAGCCCCATAAAGTTGAATGGAGCATTGGACACACATGCTTGCCTGCCACTTCATTCCAGGTTTCTTTTAACTCCAAGTTTGGTGAATAGTGGGGGGCCCCAGTTGTCGCATCCAAACTTATCAGATAAGTGGCCCCTTTCCTGGATAAGGGAAAAGTTTTTGTCATGGGACAAACCCTTTAAGGTGGTCAGTGGTGAACCTGGAGCTACTTTTAATAATGTTTAGGGGATATTTTATGTTTTTAGATAGATTTCTAGTACATAAAATGTAACTTTCAAATAAAGTCAATAATAAATGCTCGTTTAATCCCAAATTAAATGATCTGTGTGCTTTTTCCCATAGGATGAGTCTTGTTGTGAATTTGTGCGTTGCTTGCTAAGACGTGCATTTGGTTTTGACTTATATGTGGGTGTCTTATCTATTTTTACCAATGATATTTTCACCACTAGTTGACAAGCTGCTTTAACCTTTTGTTATCATATACTTTTTAAACAAGGCAAATTCCAGGAAAATATAATGACCTACACAAATACAAGTCACCTGGTTGCCTAGCGCTTAGAGAATCAAGTCGAGCATTTATGGTTTAATTCTAATTGATATATACATATATTATCTATGTCTTTCTCGTCTATATTTATGTCATTGTACAGGTGGGGCATATATTCTAACAATCTTACAATTTATCAGATGCATACATTACAGATTCATAACTAAAAGTAACTTTTTAGGTTTGTTATGTTCTCACTAGAGATGAGCGAGCACTAAAATGCTCGGGTGCTCGTTATTCGAGTCGAACTTTTCCCGATGCTCGGGTGCTCATTTTGAATAACGAACCCCATTGAAGTCAATGGGAGACTCGAGCATTTTTGCAGGGGACCAAGGCTCTGCCTAGGGAAGGCTGGGTGAAAACCTGGAAACATCAGAAAATGATGGAAACACCACGGAAATGGACAGGAAACTGCAGGGGCAGCATGCATGGATGCCTCTGCGGCTGCCTAATCCCACTATTACCCCAAATTCTCCTAGTGGGGCATGTGTAGTATCGATTCTTCTCAGTTTAAAATCGTATATGTCCCCTATCTTGGGACCATATATTTCATGGATTTTTCGAACACGGAAAAGGAAAAAGAGCTTGCTCTGGCCAGGGGAGTGTCTTTTCTACTGCAGCTAAGGGGACGTGTCCATGCTCTGCCTATCACAGGTCAGGAGCCAATTAAAAGAGGAACAAACAAAAATCAGTATATCTAATACGTCCCCTATCCGGGTAAATTGTTTGGAGAGAGGGCCTGTAGGTGGGGGGCAGGCTGGGGGGAAGGAGGCTGAGCTGGAAGAGCCAGAGGAGTGCCCCCTTGGCTAGCGTGTGTGGTGGTGACAACAGCCGGATGGAGTTCGAATAACGACGCAGGACCCCAACTTAAAAATTTAGCATCAACCGGTACAGTTGTAAATTATGAGCTCGATCAAGTGTGGCATGTGTTCTATGTATACTACTCAGTTTAATACCGTATATGGCACCTATCCGGAAAAATAGTTTGGAGAGAAAAAGAGAGGAAAAAGACATAAATTGTTTGGAGAGAGGGCCTGTAGGTGGGGGGCAGGCTGGGGGGAAGGAGGTTGAGCTGGAAGAGGCAGAGGAGTGCCCCCTTGGCTAGCGTGTGTGGTGGTGACAACAGCTGGATGTAGTCAGAATGACGACGCAGGACCCCAACTTAAAAATTTAGCATCAACCGGTACAGTTGTAAATTATGAGCTTGATCAAGTGTGGCATGTGTTCTATGTATACTACTCAGTTTAATACCGTATATGGCAGCTATCCGGAAAAATAGTTTGGAGAAAGAGAGGAAAAAGACGTAAATTGTTTGGAGAGAGGGCCTGTAGGTGGACCTCCGGAAAAATTGTTTAGAGAGAGGGCCTGTAGGTGGACCTCCGGAAAAATTGTTTGGAGAGGGCCTGTAGGTGGACCTCTGGAAAAATTGTTTGGAGAGAGGGCCTGTAGGTGGACCTCTGGAAAAATTGTTTGGAGAGAGGGCCTGTAGGTGGACCTCTGGAAAAATTGTTTGGAGAGAGGGCCTGTAGGTGGACCTCTGGAAAAATTGTTTGGAGAGAGGGCCTGTAGGTGGACCTCCGGAAAAATTGTTTGGAGAGAGGGCCTGTAGGTGGACCTCCGGAAAAATTGTTTGGAGAGAGGGCCTGTAGGTGGACCTCTGGAAAAATTGTTTGGAGAGAGGGCCTGTAGGTGGACCTCTGGAAAAATTGTTTGGAGAGAGGGCCTGTAGGTGGACCTCTGGAAAAATTGTTTGGAGAGAGGGCCTGTAGGTGGACCTCCAGAAAAATTGTTTGGAGAGAGGGTCTGTAGGTGGACCTCCGGAAAAATTGTTTGACGAGAGGGCCTGTAGGGGGCCCTCCTGAAAAATTGTGGTAAAAGAGTGCCAGTTGGACCTCTAAAAAATGGTGTTTTTTTGGTCAGCGTTAGGCAAAGACGACAAGGAGGAGGAATAGGAGGAGTAGAGAAGAGGAATCGGATACATAAGTAATGTAAATCTTTAGCTGCTTTCCCCCAGAGGAGATTTGAATTTCGGTGAAATCCAGGCTTTGTTCATTTTAATAAGCGTCAGCCTGTCAGTGCCGTCAGTTGACAGGCGTGTACGCTTATCGGTGATGACGCCACCAGCTGCACTGAATACCCGCTCTGACAGCACGCTAGCGGCAGGGCAGGCCAGCACCTCCAAGGCGTACAGCGCCTGTTCAGGCCACGTGTCCAGCTTTGAAACGCAGTAGTTGTATGGAGCAGAGTGATCACGCAGGACGTTGGTATGGTCAGCTAGGTACTCCCTCACCATCTTTCTGTACAGCTCCCCCCTACTCTGCCTAGACTGGGGACAGGTGACAGTGTCTTGCTGGGGTGACATAAAACTGGCAAAGGCCTTGGAGAGCATTCCCCTGCCAGTGCTGGACAAGCTGCCTGCTCGCCTCCTCTCCCCCGCTACTTGGCCCCAGCTTGTGCACCAGGGCCTGTTGATATCTATTCACTCTCAGACTCCTTTCCTCTGCAGGGATGAGAGTGGAAAGGTTCTGCTTGTACCGTGGGTCCAGGAGAGTGAACACCCAGTAATCGGTGTTTGGAAAAATGCTTCTAACACGAGGGTCACGGGATAGGCAGCCTAACATGAAGTCTGCCATGTGCGCCAGAGTCCCAACACGCAAGAATTCCCTCTCCTCACTGGCCTGACTCTCCATTTCCTCCTCCTCCTCCTCTTCAGCCCATACACGCTCAAGAGTTAAGAAGGACTGAGCACTGGTACCCTCTTCTGTCTCGCAGACATTCTCCTCCTCTTCCTCCTCATCCTCATCCCCCTCCTCCGATACGCGCTGAGAAACAGACCGGAGGGTGCTCTGGCTATCAAGCGACGTATCTTCCTCCACCGTCTCTTGTCACAAGCGCAAAGCATCCGACTTCATGCTGAGCAGTGAGTTTTTCAACAGGCAAAGCAGCGGGATGGTGAGGCTGATAATGGCGGCATCGCCGCTGACCATCTGTGTTGACTCCTCAAAGTTGCTCAACACCTGGCAGATATCAGACATCCACGTCCACTCCTCATTGTAGACTTGAGGAATCTGACGGACCTGACTACCAGTTCTGGTGGAAGTTGACATCTGGAAGTCTACAATCGCTCTGCGCTGCTGGTAAACTCTGGATAACATGTTTAATGTTGAATTCCATCTTGTGGGCACGTCGCACAACAGTCGGTGAGCGGGCAGTTGTAGGCGGCGCTGCGCTGCCCTGAGAGTGGCAGCATCTGTGGTCAACTTGCGGAAATGCGCACAGATGCGGCGCACCTTGGTGAGCAAATCAGACAGATTGGGGTATGTCTTGAGGAACCGTTGAACTATTAGATTGAACACGTGGGCCAGGCATGGCACATGTGTCAGTCTGCCGAGTTGCAGAGCCGCCACCAGGTTACGCCCGTTGTCACACACAACCATGCCTGGCTTGAGGTTCAGCGGTGCCAGCCACACATCGGTCTGCGCCGTGATGCCCTGTAACAGCTCTTCGGCGGTGTGCTTTTTGTCACCTAAGCGAAGCAGTTTGAGCACCGCCTGCTGGCGCTTACCCACTGCATTGCTGCTGCGCCTAGAGCTACCAACTGAAGGCGCCGTGCCCATGGATGGTAATTCGGTGGAGGAGGAGGAGGGGTCGGAGGAGGAGGCATAGTACGTCTGAGAGACCGTGACCGAGGTAGGCCCCGCAATCCTCGGTGTGGGCAGTACATGAGCAGCCCCAGGGTGAGTCTCGGTCCCAGCCTCCGCCAAGTTAACCCAATGTGCCGTCAGTGAAAAATAGTGTCCCTGCCCGGCAGCACTTGTCCACGTGTACGTGGTTAGGTGGACCTTCTCAGAAACAGCGTTGGTCAGGGCACAGATGATGTTCTCTGACACGTGCTGGTCTAGGGCTGGGACGGCACATCGGGAAAAATAGTGGCGGCTGGGGACCGAATACCGAGGGGCAGCCACCTCCATGAGATTGTGAAAGGCCTCGGTCTCTACCAGCCTATAGGGCAGCATCTCCAGGCTCAGCAATTTGGAGATGTGGACGTTGAGGGCTTGGGCATGTGGGTGGGTGGAACTGTATTTCCTCTTGCGCTCCAGCGTCTGCTGTAAAGACAGCTGAACGCTGCGCTGGGACACATTGGTGGACACTGTGGAGGATCGTGGAGGCGAAGGTGTGGTTTTCCGGCAGGAGGCACTTGTGCCGGGGTTCTGGGCAGGGGGTTGACTAGCAGAGGCAGCGAGTGACACAGGGGAAGGAGCAGTGGTGTGACCCGCAGGAGGTGGTGAACGGCCTTGGTTCCATTGAGTGGGGTGTTTAGCACTCATATGCGTGCGCATGCTGGTGGTGGTTAGGCTAGTAGTGGTGGCACCCCTGCTGATCCAGGTGTGGCACAGGTTGCACACCACAGTCCGTCGGTCATCCTCACTTTCTTTAAAGAACCTCCAGACTTGCGAACATCTAGGCCTCGCCACGGGAGCTTCACTACGTGAAACAGTTGCTGCTGATGCACCAGCTCTGGCCCTGCTTCTCCCTCTGGCCAAACCACTGCCTCTTCCAACCTGTTCTGGTGCAGCACTCGCCTCCGCCTCAGAAGCACTGTCTTCACTCGGCTTATCAACCCAGCTTGGGTCAGTCACCTCGTCATCCTCTGATTCCTCAGTCTGCTCCCCCCTCGGACTTCCTGCCCTGACAACAACTTCACCACTGACTGACAACCGTGTCTCCTCATCATCCGACACCTCTTTACAAACTTCTTCCACTAAGTCAACATTGTCATCATCATCATCACCCACAGCCTGCGACAGTTGGAAAACTTGGGCATCGGGAACGAGGTCAGCAGCAACCTGAGAAGTGGTTTGTGACTCTGGGAAGGGTCCAGAAAACAGTTGCTGAGAGTATGCCGGATCGCATTCCAAATTTTCCTGGGAGGGGAAGACTGGGGGGAAGGAGGTTGAGGTGGAGGAGCCAGAGGAGTGCTCCCTTGGGTAACGTGGGTGGACTGCGTGGAAGACTGACTGGTGGACAAATTACTTGAAGCATTGTCCGCAATCCACGACATCAGCTGTTCGCACTGTTGTGGTTTCAACAGTCCTCTACCACGTGTCCCTGTAAGTTGAGACATGAAGCTAGGGAGTGTAGCTCTGCGGCGTTCCCCTGCTCCCTCATCAGCAGGTGCTGTCTCACCCTGCCCAGGACCACGGCCTCTTCCCCACTGCAGTAATTGAATGCCCACGCCCACGCCCTCATCCTCGACCCTTAGCCCTGGGGTTCAACATTTTCTGTATATAAGTGTATTATATAAAAAAAAATAAATAAATGGGCCTGCTGTACTGAAACCCACAAACTTGTTCAGTCTGAACAAGTGAATAAGTTAGATCAAAATTACGTATGTTATTACGTACCGTGCAGTATGGAGCAATTACACGGAAACTATAAGATTAGGCAGACTTGGTCTGCTTAGTTGCAACCCAGACAAATGTCACACAGAGATTTTTGTGATCTAGCTGTATGAGTGAGAGCAAAAGACCTTGTTTAATTATGTGACGTACAGAATGTGTCACCTGGACAGAAAATACGGATTGTAGTGAGTGGACAGCTGAACTGTGACACACAGAATGGTTCCACGCAGCTGTGTGAAATGGATTTGTATCACTGAGATAGAACAATAAAAAGAAAAAAGGGTTATATATGGCGATAGCTGCACTACTAGTGCCAGCCAGCCAAGCCAGGAGACAAAAAAAATTTTCTTGTAGCCCTTAGAAGGGCTGTTGGGTTCTTGTGAGATCACTCCTGCCTAACAAAGAACTAAATGCAGGCCCTAACACTCTCCCTGAAACGCAGCAGCTCTATCCCTAACGACATCCAGACAGCATCTGAGCCGAGCACCGCGGGCAGTCACTAGTATATTCCAGGGTCACCTGATCAGGCCAGCCAACCCCTGCTATCGACATGTAAGGGCCCCACGTGATGCTGGGTGTACCGCAGAGTCTCCTGGCTTGTGATTGGCTGAGTTTATAGGCGCCAAAAATGCACAATGCGGAAGTTGCCATTTCCTCGAGCATGGCGAGATACTCGTCCGAGCAGCGAGCACTTACGAGTACCGTAATACTCGAACGAGCACCAAGCTCGGACGAGTATGCTCGCTCATCTCTAGTTCTCACCTTGGTAAGGTGGATGCACTAAGTGCCATAAGTTCCACTGATGCAGTAAGGCCAAAAAACAGATATGGCAGAGGCAGTAATGTAGCAGAACTGGAAATGTAGCAGAGCTGATGAGGTAAAAGGGCTGTAGATGTAGCAGGGCTGGTGATGAAGCGGAACTGGAGATTGTTCAAAGCTAGTGATGATACAGAATTAGTGGTGAAGGAGTGCTGAAGAGGTTGCTGAGTTTGCCTTGATGCAGAGTAGTTGGTGTAGCATGGCTGACAATGTGACAGAGTTGATGGTGTATGTTGCACAGTTAGTGATGCAGCAGATCTATCAATGTTGCAGAGCGAGTCATGTAGCAGAAATTGACAATAGTGCAGAGTTGATTGTGGTTAAACAATGATGCAGAGTGAAACAGTGTTCAAATAATATAGCTCTTCAGAGTCTAAATAATACTCAAATACAGTAATACTGCCATACAGTGCCCATTAAATGTTGCCATTAATTATCAACTGCCAACCAGTCAATGGACTCAGTGGTGAGATGTGCAGGCATGGCCCGTGACCATTGAGCCTAGGCAGGGCATGGAAGAAGGGAGCTCAGCAATAGAATTACAGTAGAACATGGGTGATGTTTTTAATGGTTGCACCCTGCCTGGCCATCTGAAAAAGGGTTCTAGTCGCCCATTATGGCTCCTTAAAGTAGCTGGATCTTCACAAGGAAACCAATTAGTCATACCAGATTCCGAATATGTCTTCTTACTCATCCTGGCATCTAGCCGCTCCCTTCCAGTGATTCCAGCTGTCAGAGCAGAGCTGCTCTGCCCACTCCATGCAACTAAGGCCTGCTTCTTGCCACCTCTACCTCTCACTGCCCAAAGGGCCTGCTTGTGATCCCTCCAGCTTTTAAAGGGCTATTGTTCATGCCTTTATCTTCCTGAGCCTATGACCAGCCCCCTCAGGGTATTTACGACACCTTCCCCTATGAGTGGGTGCCTTAGCAATAAGTTTAGATGGTTTCTGCAAAGGTGTGCCATTATTTTAGTTGCCTGCTTGTTCCTGTACTGATCTCTGCCCGTTTATGAATTTGACTCTCTGCTGTCTCACCTGATCTCTGCTTGCTGTTTCGACCCTGTGATGCGCACCCTGACCTTTGCTCATATGCTGCCTGTCCTCGGCATGTATTCTTACTGCGGTTTTGCCTGATCCTTTGGTACTCCACACCGGTGGCTCTTGACCTCTGTAGGTCAGTAGCCAATGAATAGAGACTACTCAAAGAGGTAGCAGTCTGGTGGTTCCCCGGCAACAGAGTCCAGATCCCTGTATAGGGGTTAAAAGGAAAAGACCAAATGGGGCACTTAATTCCCTTTGGAGTAGCCCTAAGTCAAATCTGTTTATTGGCAACGTGGTTCCACAGCCACTTTCGAAACACAATTCTTTTCAAGGGTTTCATTGTAAGGGAAATGTTAATGAACAGCCTACCAAAGACTGAATGTATTTTTCACAAATATGCAGAATTTTCTTAAGATTATGCCTCTTTTTATATCCACCTGAAGAGCTACAAGGGAAAGTACTGTAATTACCTACTCCTGTTCAGCCCTGTTTCCATGCAAAGACACTTATGCAACAATACCATAACACCCAATACTAGAGTGTTACCCCTTACACTCCATGGTAATATACAATAGAAGTATATAAGTAATCCTAAATTATTTCTTGCAGCTGAGATAAGATGCAGACCAAAAAAATCTTCACAGAAGGTTGAAAGCTTATTTGTGATGTGAACTGTCTTTTTGCAAGTCTTTGCCTCTGTAGTGATGACAATCAGAAAGACAATCACAATTGGAAGGGGAATTTCACAGATGCAAAAAGCACATTGTGAAAGTGTCACAATCAAAGTCTGGAAACCACATAGTGACAGATTATATTATGCTGAAAGAAAATAAAATAACACTAAACTTTTCAATGTTATGACACTCCTGCGGATGTGCCTTTTATAAGATTTAAGTAACCTGACCAAGACTTGGAAATGCAGATTTTTTTTTGTATGTTTAGTACTCCTTGGTGCCTGTGGATTTATGTTAAAGGGGTTAATCACTTTTGACAATCCAGCAGGTGCCAGAGGTGAGATCTGCACCTTGTTGACATATCCTAGCAATGTGCCACCCCATTGGGAATTTGGTGGCACATTGAGATGGGAATGCCCCTTTAATTTCCTTGCGAGGCCACCATAGGAGAAATGAAGCTTTACATAATTACCAGTGAAAAAATTGTCTGTCTGTGTACTACACAGACATGCTAGGTCCTCCAGAGCAAGATATAGCTACTTCCTAACCTGGCATCTAAATAACTGTCCTTAGCTCCCCTGCAAAGAGAGGATGTGACAGCAACACCACCACCAGCATTATCTGCGAGCATCTCCACACTGTCCAAAAGAAGGGTTCAGCTGTCCATCCACCAAACGCTGTAGAGGAAGAGGAAGTACCACCCTACCCACTGTCAGGCACTGGCCCTGAATACCAGCATTTCAAAATTCCTGCCCTTTTAAATGCTACCATTGTGTCTGGTGGAAACAAACAGTTTCAAAAACTTAATGACGGTGGCTGTCCTACAGTAACATAGTAACATAGTAACATAGTTTATAAGGCCGAAAAAAGACATCTGTCCATCCAGTTCGGCCTGTTTTCCTATAAGTTGATCCAGAGGAAGGCAAAAAACCCCTGTGAGGTAGAAGCCAATTTTCCCCACTTTAGGGGAAAAAATTCCTTCCCGACTCCAATCAGGCAATCAGAATTACTCCCTGGATCAACAACCCCTCTCTAGTAACTATAACCTGTAATATTATTACCCTCCAAAAATATATCCAGGCCTCTCTTGAACTCGTTTAGTGAACTTACCATCACCACCTCCTCAGGCAGAGAGTTCCATAGTCTCACTGCTCTTACCGTAAAGAATCCTCTTCTATGTTTGTGTACAAACCTTCTTTCCTCCAGACGCAGAGGATGTCCCCTCGTCACAGTCACAGTCCTGGGGATAAATAGATCATGGGAGAGATCTCTGTACTGACCTCTGATATATTTATACATTGTTATTAGATCTCCCCTCAGTCGTCTTTTTTCTAAAGTGAATAACCCTAATTTTGATAATCTTTCTGGGTACTGTAGTCCACTCATTCCAGTTATTACTTTAGTTGCCCTCCTCTGAACCCTCTCCAGCTCTGCTATGTCTGCCTTGTTCACAGGAGCCCAGAACTGTACACAGTCCTCCATGTGTGGTCTGACTAGTGATTTGTAAAGTGGCAGGACTATGTTCTCATCACGGGCATCTATGCCTCTTTTGATGAAACCCATTATCTTATTGGCCTTGGCAGCAGCTGTCTGACACTGGTTTCTGCAGCTTAGTTTGCTGTTCACTAAAATTCCTAGGTCCTTTTCCATGTCAGAGTTACCCAATATTTTACCATTTAGTATGTACTGGTGACTTGCATTATTCCTTCCCATATGCATAACCTTACATTTGTCAGTGTTAAACCTCATCTGCCACTTCTCTGCCCAAGCCTCCAGTCTATCCAGATCCATCTGTAGCAGTGTACTGTCCTCTTCTGTGTTAATTACTTTACACAGTTTAGTGTCATCTGCAAAAATTGATATTTTACCGTGCAAGCCTTCTACAAGATCATTAATAAATATATTGAAGAGAATAGGGCCCAATACTGACCCCTGTGGTACCCCACTAGTGACAGTGACCCAATCTGAGTATGTACCATTAATAACCACCCTCTGTTTTCTATCACTGAGCCAGTTACTTACCCACATACAGACATTTTCTCCCAGGCCAAGCATTCTCATTTTATATACTAACCTTTTATGTGGTACAGTGTCAAATGCTTTGGAGAAGTCCAGATATATGACATCCATTGATTCGCTGCGGTCCAGTCTAGAACTTACCTCCTCATAGAAACTGATTAAATTGGTTTGACATGACCGATCCCTCATGAAGCCATGCTGATATGGAGTAATTTGCTTATTTTCATTGAGGTACTCCAAGATAGCATCTCTTAGAAAACCCTCAAACAGTTTACCCACGACAGATGTTAAACTTACCGGCCTATAGTTCCCGGGCTCTGTTTTTGGACCCTTTTTGAATATTGGCACCACATTTGCTATGCGCCAATCCTGTGGAACACTCCCTGTCAGTATAGAGTCCTTAAATATCAGAAATAGGGGTCTAGCGATGACATTACTTAATGACATTACTTAATTCTCTTAGGATACGTGGGTGTATGCCATCCTGTCCTGGCGATTTGTCTATTTTAATCTTTTTAAGACGCAGCTCTACTTCTTCCTGGGTCAGACAGGGCACTTTTAATGGGGAATTTACTTTTATATTCTGCATTTCATCTGACAGTTTATTTTCCTCAGTGAATACAGTGGAGAAAAAGATATTTAGTAGCTTTGCTTTCTCCTCATCGCTCTCTGCAACTCCCCCCTCATTACTCTGTAAGGGGCCGACACCTTCAGGTTTATACTTTTTACCATTTATATAATTAAAGAACATTTTAGGGTTAGTTTTACTCTCTTTGGCGATTAATCTCTCGGTCTCTAGTTTGGCTGTTTTTATTTGTCTTTTACATATTCTATTTTTTTCCTTGTAGTTTTTCAATACTTCCTTGCTCCCCTCCTGTTTTAGTGATTTAAATGCTTTCTGTTTTTCATTTATTGCTTTCTTTACAGCTCTATTTATCCACATAGGTTTTTTCTTGTTCCTTAACCTTTTATTCCCATAAGGTATGTACCTCTCACAATTAGATATTAGGATGTTTTTAAAAATATCCCATTTTGTGGCTGTATTTTTATTTTTGAGGACTTTGTCCCAGTTAGTTAGGCCTATGGCCTCTCTTAGTTGGCTAAATTTTGCTTTTTTGAAGTTTGGTATTTTTGTTCCTCCCTGAAGAAACGCTCTTTTGAATGACAGTTGGAAGGTTATTATATTATGGTCACTATTTCCCAGGTGTCCCCTGACCTGCACATCTGTTGTTCTGTCAGGTCTATTGGTTAATACTAAGTCCAGTATGGCCGTCCCTCTAGTCGGGTCCTGAACCAGTTGGGAAAGGTAATTGTCTTTGGTTATTTCCAAGAACCTGTTTCCTTTATAAGATGTACAGGTTTCAGTTTTCCAGTCTATATCTGGGTAGTTGAAATCCCCCATAATAATGACCTCATTATGATTTGCCACCTCGTCTATTTCGTTTAGAAGTAGATTTTCTATGGGCTCTGGTATATTAGGAGGTTAATAATAAAGTCCTATTAGTATTTTATTATTGTTTTTGGCTCCATTTATTTCTACCCACAGTGACTCCACATCTTCATGTCCCTCACTTATATCTTCCCGGATTGTGGGCTTTAGACAGGACTTTACATAAAGGCAAACCCCTCCCCCTCTCCTGTTTTTGCGATCCTTTCTAAACAGACTGTAACCCTGTACGTTGACTGCCCAGTCATAGGTATCATCCAGCCATGTCTCAGTTATTCCCACTATGTCATAGTCCTCCTCACACATCACTAATTCCAGTTCACCAATTTTATTAGTCAGGCTTCTGGCATTAGTGTACATACACTTAAGAGGTCTATGTATATTTTTTACCCCCCTTTTTAAATTACTATTACCTGTGAAGTGAATATCCGGGGTTTTTGGGTTACTTTGGTTGATGTTTTGCCCAATATTCTCCCTACATTCCTCACTAATCCCAACCCCCACTAACCCCCCACTCTCCCCGACTATGACCCACTCTCTATCTACACTATCTACCCCCTTATTAGTATTACCCCCCACCCTCCCCCCAGATCCTAGTTTAAAAGCTCCTCCAGCCTTCTAACCATTTTTTCCCCCAGGGCAGTTGCACCCTCCCCATTAAGGTGCAGCCCGTCCCTACTGTAGAGTCTGTAGCCGACAGAGAGGTCGGCCCAGTTCTCCATGAACCCAAACCCTTCCTTCCTGCACCAGCCTCTGAGCCACTTATTTAACTCCCTAATCTCCCGTTGTCTCTCTAGTGACGCTCGTGGCACTGGTAGTATTTCTGAAAACACTACCTTGGAGGTCCTGGACTTGAGCTTCTCTCCTAGTTCCCTAAAATCATTTTTAAGGACCTTCCATCTCCCCCTGACTTTGTCATTGGTGCCAATGTGTACCATGACCACCGGGTCTTCCCCAGCCCCACCCAGCAATCTGTCAATCCGATCCGCGATATGCCGAACCCGAGCACCCGGGAGACAACACACTGTTCGGCATTCACGGTCTCAGCGACAGATGACCCTGTCTGTCCGCCTAATAATAGAGTCCCCTACCACCAGCATCTGTCTGGCCTTTGCTGCTCTCCTTTTCCCATCCTTCCTGCAGTGGTCATCCTCCTGGTTTCTAGGAGAAACGGCCTGCTGCAGTGTTGCTGGTCCTGGGCTTTCATCCCTAATATCAGCCAAACAGGCATATTTACTAGGGCGTTCCAGCTCAGGACTAGCCTCCCTGGCACTTTTCCCTCTACCCCTCCTTACTACATTAACCCAACTGCTGACCTGATAGTCCTGCTCTTTCCCATCTCCATCCTCCTCCTCTTCGCTGACCCCAGCCAGTGCCTGCATTGTGAGGTCTAAGCCTTTCTCCAGGTGTTCAATGCCCCTAAGTATGCCAAGCTGCTTATTTAGATCCAAGATCTGGGCTTCTAAATATGCAACGTGATTGCATCTAGTGCAAATGTATTCACCCATGAATGGTTCTTCAAGGCATGCATACATTGCACAGGACACACACTTGGTAGCATTGTCCATGGAGCACCTGCTAGATGGGGATATACAGTACAGTAAAACAGTAAATATGCGATTAGGGTTTGCTGTAGCTGGAGGACTACAAATCAAGTTAACACACAAGGAAAATCTCTCCAAACTTACTTTTTTCTCCTTGTCTTAAACTCCGGTTTTTTAACTCCACTTATACACAGCCCACTTACAAAGCAAGCCCAAAGTCAGAGCAAGTACATGGTTCCCAGCTGCCCCTACTTTTCCAGGCAGGCCATTCCTGCCCTGCACGAACAAGTGGTAGAAAAAAATCAGGGGTTTTCTGCACAACGGGTTCAGTAGCAAGGTCCACATAACTACCGATACTTGGACCAGTAAGCACAGGCAGGGATGTTATATTTCCCTATCTGCCCACTGGATAAATGTAGTAGTGGCTGAGGCAGAAAGTGGTTTGGCCCATTTCCTACTACCACCGAGGATTGCTGGACTTTTCTCATGCCTCCTGTTGTCTCCTCCTCCTAATCAGCTTCCTCCTCTACCGCCTCCTCATCCGGTCATCGTAACACCTGCACCACCAACTTCAGCACAGCCAGGGGGAAACGACAGTAGGCAGCTCCTCTGTTTGAGGGAAATACCCCACACTGCACAGGAGCTGTAGATGGGCATAGAAGAACAGGCCAATGAGTGGTTGGTGCCACTGAGCATCAAGCCCGGACTGGTGGTGTACGATAAAGGGCAAAATCTAATAGCACCTCTGGGCCTCGCCGGTTTGACGCACATCCCTTGCCTAGAGCATGTTCTGAATTTGGTGGTGCAGAGGTTTCTGAAAAATTACCCTGAGATGTCAGAGCTGCTGCAGAAAGTCCAGACCGTCTGTGCACGCTTTCGGCGTTCTCTCTCTGCTGCTTATCACCTGTCTGAGCTACAGCATAACCTCTGCCTTCCTGCCTCATTTAGCTTCTGGGTCTCCAAATTGGACACATGGCCTGAGTTTGCCCTTTATGCCTTGAAGGTGCTGGCCTGCCCCGTGGCAAGTGTATTGTCTGAACGTGTGTTTAGCACAACAGGGGGTGTGATCATGGACAGGCGTATCTGCCTGTACATGGTCAACGTGGACAAGCTCAGTTTCAGTAAAATGAACCAGGCATGGATCCCACATGACTTGTCTATAGCTTGGGCAGAGTAGAGAAGTATACCTGCCGCACCCAGCCATTGTTATACTCCAGCGCACTTTGTGCATTCTGTTTGCCATTACCTAATGTTTTGGCGCCTCCTTAAATAACAAAAAAAACCCCACAAAAACAGTGTTGGCTATCTCCTCTGCCTCCTCCGTTTCTTCCATCTACACTGCCATGTCCTCCTCCTCCTCCACTCGGACCTCCACCTCCTGGTTTAAGATTACTTTTTGTTATATTGACAGAGAAAAGAAGTATACCAGTCGCACCCAGCAATTTGTTTTACTCCAGCGCAGTTTGTTCTGCTTGCCATTTTCCAATGTTTTGGGGCCTCCACAAAATAAAATTAATAAATAAATACAAATGTAATTAAAAAGACACAAATGTAATTAAAAAGACACTAAAACAGGCTACCTCCTCCTCCTCTTCCACTTAAACTACCATGTCCACCTCCTCCTCCACTTGGACCTCCCCCTCCTGGTTCAAGATCATTATTTCTTACACTACCGTTCAAAAGTTTGGGGTCACCCAGACAATTTTGTGTTTTCCGTGAAAACTCACACTTTTATTTATCAAATGAGTTGCAAAATGAATAGAAAATATAGTCAAGACATTGACAAGGTTAGAAATATTGATTTTTATTTGAAATAATAATTTTCTCCTTCAAACTTTGCTTTCGTCAAAAAAAATGCTCCATTTGCAGAAATTACAGCATTGCAGACCTTTGACATTCTAGCTGTTAATTTGTTGAGGTAATCTGGAAAAATTTCACCCCATGCTTCCAGAAGCCCCTCCCACAAGTTGGATTGACTTGATGGGCACTTTTTGCGTACCATACGGTCAAGCTTCTCCCACAACAGCTCAATGGGGTTGAGATCTGGTGACTGCGCTGGCCACTCCATTACAGATAGAATACCAGCTGCCTGCTTCTTCACTAAATAGTTCTTGCATAATTTGGAGGCGTCCTGTGGGTCATTGTCCTGTTGTAGGAGGAAATTGGCTCCAATCAAGCGCTGTCCACAGGGTATGGCATGGTGTTGCAAAATGGAGTGATAGCCTTCCTTATTCAAAATTCCTTTTACCTTGTACAAATCTCCCACTTTACCAGCACCAAAGAAACCCCAGACCATCACATTACCTCCACCATGCTTGATAGATGACGTCAGGAACTCTTCCAGCATCTTTTCAGTTGTTCTGCATCTCACAAATGTTCTTCTGTGTGATTCAAACACTTCAAACTTCGATTTGTCTGTCTATAACACTTTTTTCTTCCTCTGTCCGATGTCTGTGTTCTTTTTCCCATATTAATCTTTTCCTTTTATTAGCCAGTCTCAGATATGGCTTTTTCTTTGCCACTCTGCCCTGAAGGCCAGCATCCCGGAGTCGCCTCTTCACTGTAGATGTTGACACTGGCATTTTGCGGGTACTACTTAATGAAGCTGCCAGTTGAGGACCTGTGAGGCGTCTATTTCTCAAACTAGAGATTCTAATGTACTTGTCTTGTTGCTCAGTTGTGCATCGGGGCCTCCCACTTCTCTTTCTACTCTGGTTAGAGCCTGTTTGTGCTGTCCTCTGAAGGGAGTAGTACACACCATTGTGGGAAATCTTCAGTTTCTTGGCAATTTCTCGCATGGAATAGCTTTCATTTCTAAGAACAAGAATAGACTGTCCAGTTTCACATGAAAGTTCTCTTTTTCTGACCATTTTGAGAGTTTAATCGAACCCACAAATGTAATGCTCCAGATTCTCAACTAGCTGAAAGGAAGGTCAGTTTTATAGCTTCTCTAACCAGCAAAGCTGTTTTCAGCTGTGCTAACATACTTACACAAGGGTTTTCTAAACATCCATTAGCCTTCTTACACAGTTAGCAAACACAATGCACCATTAGAAAACTGGAGTGATGGTTGCTGGAAATGGGCCTCTATACACCTATGTAGATATTGCATTAAAAAACAGACGTTTGCAGCTAGAATAGTCATCTACCACATTAACAATGTATAGAGTGTATTTCTGATTAATTTAATGTTATCTTCATTGAAAAAAAATTGTGCTTTTCTTTCAAAAATAAGGAAAATTCTAAGTGACCCTAAACTTTTTAATGGTAGTGTATATTGGCAGAGTAGAGAAATATACCAGCCGCACCCCAAAAAACAGCTACAGGTCACACACAGAATTAACAGACAAAAAAAATTAAAGAAAAAAAAATCACCCCCCTCCCCCACAAAAACAGTGTTGGCTACCTCCTCTGACTCCTCTTCCACCTACACCGCCATGTCCACACCTTCCTCAACTTCCTACTCCACTTCGACCTCCGCCTCCTGGTTCAAGATTATAATTTTTTATTTTTGTTTTTTTTTTATATAATTTTAAGTCATCTCCCTATCCACATTTGTTTGCAGGGAAATTGTGCTGCTTTTATCCCCATTTTGCTTCCTTTCGCAGCCCTCTAGCCTTTTCTATGACTTTTTTTGCAGCAATTTTTCAGCCTCAAAGTTCGGGTCCCCCTTGACTTCTATGGGGTTCGGTTCAGGGTCAAGTTTGGGTATCCAAACCAAACTTTGAACCAAAGTTCAGCCAAACTCGTCCAACGCAAACATCCACGGGTCCACTCATTCCTATTTATAAGTGCTTTGTCAATAAGTTTGTATTTTAGACTATTTTCACTGGAATTTCGGTTGGTCATCTTGAAAAGGTTTCACTGTAGCTACGCCCCTCTGACCTTCATAAAAATCTGCTAAAGACACGGGGGCCAAAATGAATGTTCTCTTGAAGGGGTTAAAAACTCCTGCATTCTCAGGCTTACCTGTACAATTTATGACAAGGTTATGGCATGAACTCTTTTACTAAAGAAAATGTCAAGGCGTAATGTAGCTTTTGGCTTATTTACTCACCACATGACGAGCATGCAACATTTAATTCAGTTCAATTATTTCTTCCTGCAGGAAAATGTTAAGGCTAAACAGAATACATTTCATGGTCATTATTGTCTTCACGGAGTATTGATCTTTATGCAATAACTCAGCGTGTTGCATGGCTTTTTATTTGATTCACCATGTAATGGGTCATCGCCTTGCAAAATAGTGTTGTTACATAAATCTAGTGTTAAATTGTATGTATCCTGGTGCCATTTTGCCATAAGGGAGCCAAGGGTTTGCCAAGGGTGAATGATTGAAATAATTGGTTGCAATTCAGTATCTACTCAGCAAACCATCACAATCAATGCTGTGCGCTTGTAGGAGGGCGACGTCCCGCTGGAATGTTCCCGAGGCTTTCAGACCAACAAGTGACTCTATTACTTTACCTAGCAGAGGTACAGCATGCTTTACAGGTACAGTCTCTTGAAAGAGGACCTGTCGCCTCGCCTGACATGCCAGTTTTACAACTTGGGGGGTGGGATGGGGGTTCCTGGTCAGTCTGACACTGATAGCATTGTTTGGACAGTGGTAGATTGGGCAGGGACACACAAATAAGTGGTAACACCCAGCTGTACCTATATTCATAAACTTAAACTAGCAGAAAAAAATAAAGGAATGGAAAAACATAGAGCCGCAAGAATAGATGTTCCAGAATTGTCATTACATAGGAAATACAAATATCTACTAAAACAGATGTATCAGGAGAGGCGACAGATTTGGTTGCATGCCATTTTGCAGCAAAATCTTCAACTCTTCCCCAATCATGACACTTTTCGGAAGCAGATGGGTCAGCAGGTCCAGGTCATTTATCATTTTCCACAGCGGTTTTTGGAGTGGAAAATAGTTTTAATCTGCACCAGCAAGGGAGCTGGTGTCGATTTAAGTCTGTCACGCGTCCTTCTAGAGGTAGCGCCAAACTTATGTAGAGACCTGTGCCTCCACATAACTTTGGCGGTTGCTCCAGCAGCTCAGAGGGACTTAAGACCAGCATGGAAAACGTTATTCTTAAAGGCTATGTACACCTTTGGGGCAATTTTTTATGTTTGCATTTTACTCAATTTAGGTTAAAAATCTTTTTTTTTCAGTTGATCTTTATTAGAAATATTGAACCGTTCTGTCACAAAGGGTTAACTATTTTTCTAGCTGTGAGAATTGTACTTTCACTTTGCGTTGGTCATCTAATAAATCTTATCTCTAAACTACTAAAAGGTCATAAACACTTATTTAAGCCATATTCTTATAAGTAAGAATTGAGCTATAATAAGAGATAAGGAGCCGTCAGCTGAGCTGCCTGACAGAACAGAGTGAAAATTCAGATACTGCTACTAGAGAAATTCAAGGATGCACAAAGACAGTGGTTCAACATTTTTAATAAAGACCAATTTAAAAAATAATTTTTAGACAGATCAGAAGAACAGAAACGAAATGGTGATGTGAACCTAGACTAATTAGTTTCTCTTAAATATCTTACCATAACGCTAAGTCTTCTATACACATTTGTGATGACATCCATGAAAAGATGGTTAGTCATTCATTCGTGAAGTCTGTGAAGGATCTACGTTTGGTCCGTATGTCTGTTTTTTGCCCTTCATGTGTCATCCTTTTTCCATGGACACTGCTGGCATGAAAATTAGTTTCCAGAGCATCTCCTACCAATGGTCCATGAAAATAACTGAGAGAACACTGATGCCATCCATGTTGTGCTAGTGATTTTCATGAATCCATAGACCCAGTTCAGGAACACCCATCAAATCTTAATTTAAAAAATGGTTATCACAGTAACATAACTTCTACTTGAAACATATTCAACGTTCTCAATGTTTGAAGACCACAAGATCCACATTTGAACGCAATGCTTCATTTTGCTTTTTGAAGCACTTTTCAGTTTGCTACTTTAGTTAGATCATTTGTAACCTATTGACAAGGCACTAGAGAAATATTTATGAACACAGACAAGGATCAGCCTGAGAGTCTGCTAAATACGCCATCTGCTTACAAGGTTATTTTAAGATGTAATATTTAATTGGGAGAGATGTTGAAATATGAAAATACTGTAAATTAATAATTATACTACTAGACGCACTTTACGCTCTCTGGTGGCCTGTCCTTCGGCAAAGTTCAAACTTTCTTGTGGTGTCCTAAACCATTGCATTACAGTCCTATAGAGCTTCATTGAGATTATATCAATTCTTATTAGATGCAGAAAGAACAAATATATTATAGGACATTGTGGCATTTTATGCCACGCTCCATAGATGTAGTTGAGAAGAGTGATGGGACTGTCTGTTTCTACAGGATATGATGTCTGATTTTCATCTTTTTTACATCAATCATGGCATATCCCATTTAAATGGAGAATGGCCAACTTGTGGCCACTTATTTGTTGGGAATGAGGACTACCACAATGTCAGTCTGTGGTTCCTTCAGCCCTACAGATGAAACAATTCAGAATCTATACTGAAATTGTGCAAGTCCACTTTCCATTGCATCTTTACACACATGACATATCATTAATAAGGTTAAACGTGTAGATCGTCCCATCTGAGACCAGCCCTAGTGGCAGGTGATTGGCTCTAAAGGCTGCTCCAAACAGTGATGTCCTCTATTGATCCTTTAGGACTCATTCTTGTGTTAGAGCCTAGTTCCATTAGGGGTTCCTATGATGCTCTACTTGGCCAAACTGATCCTATCTGGACATTCCTGATCTTTTATTGGAGGTCTACCAAATTCAGGCCTTAATAAGGTTTTCCCATGCCAGAAATATATGACATATCCAATGGAGAGGGCCATGTGGTATGCAGGGATAGGATATTTATGACACTAGTTTTATAAATAGCACATTCCAAGTTGTGGATATGTATTTTACACTTTTTTGTTATGGGGCACCCAGCAGATTTCAGTTCTCAACCAGGTCTAAGACAGCAAGAAACGTCTCTATCCCACATGAAGAGATAGTTGGAGGGTCTGTTATGGATTTTCTTTGAGGCCCACAAGCTTCACGGTAGTCCTCTGTCTGTAACTGTTAAGCACAAAATTCAATATATTTGGCATTCCTAAACTCCTGATAAGAAAAATGTAATTTATTTATGTTTTAATGATAAATTGCCTGTACATAACAGTAAAATGACTATTCTAGAAAGTAGCCTGATTGTCTGCCTACAACCGTCATCTTTGAACATCACTTTTTGGCACATTCCCTTGTACTAAGGTATTTATGCGGTCTTTCTGAGTACAATAAAAGCTGTCTTTTTAACCTTTATTAATATTTGCTTGGCATTCTCACCATGATATGCCCAAGAACTTGTCATGAACAAATGTCGGTTTAACATTTCCACCACTAACCTCTGTGACAAACATACAACTTAAACATTTTCACCATCCATAGTTTAGAAAGTTGAGATGTTTGTACTAAGCTTCAGATTAAACCTTTAGAAAACTTGGCAAAATAGCCCATGGTCCTTTCTTCTTTTTTCACAATTCCACCCACTAAAATCTCTAAATCGCTTTGATGAGGGAGGAAGAAATGAGGTTATGTTGGTTTTCAAAGCAATTTCGTACTGAGCTTGAAGTCTGCAAAAAATACATATGGATGGGATACAGGTACCCTCCCAAAAATGCTATCTAGTCAGGGCACATTTATCAAAAGTGTCTGAGATGCAGTCAGAAATGGGCCAAGTGTATCAAAATGGCTCATGTACCATAATGGTTTGCTATACGTGTTATCTCATGGATGGTGTTTATATATACTGGTATTTTATGCCACAAGATAGTGTGCATCCTAAATAAAGTTGGTATATTTTATACTGCACACAGTGTCACTGTGATTTTATGTATTTTTTATGTGTAGGGGCAAAGACTTTAAAGTGGTATTCCCATCTTACAAATGTAGTTTGTATAGTTAGATATAGCCATACCAATATTATTACAAATAGAATTTATTTATATAAAATGTAACATTTAGAAGATTTTCCTATTTGTATATCCATTGTACCACACACATCAGTCAGGCCGTTGCCTTTAGTTACGGCCACTATGGCCGTGTAGTAGTGGTGGCCGGCTTGCTCTCGTTCAAACCCGCTCTGAGGTAACTGCTGTATTGTGTACGCATATTACATGAGCAGGCGGAGACACATCTTAGGGTAGTAGCATTTTTGTCTGCGTTTCCAAAACGCAGAGAAACGGATCCTGTTCCAAGATCAATTAATCTCTATGGAGCAGGATCCGTTTATAAACTCTGCATTTTGGACGGATCCTGACCATTGTGTTTTGGACTGGTAGCAGCCAAAACGCAGATGTGAAAGTACCCTACGATGTGTCTCCACATGCTCATGCAATGTGCGTTCACAATACAGCAGTTACCTCAGAGCGGGTTGGAAAAGGAGCAAGCCGGTCACCACTACTACATGGCCACGGTGGCCGTAACTAGGGGCAATGGCTTGACTGATGTGTGTGGGACAATGGATATACAAATAGGCAAATCTTCTATACAGTACATTTTATATAAATACATTCTATTAGTAATAATATTGGTATGGCTATATCTAACTATACAAACTACATTTATGAGATGGGAATACCCCTTTAAGTGTTCTTCTAATATACTTTCTCAGGTGATTATGTTGATTTTTATTACAAAAAGTGTTCCCCTAAAGGGGGTTCTGAATACTTTTGTAATTGCTTGTTATTAAAGAAATCTATCCATATAGGACCAGCTGCTGTTTGCTCTTTTTCTAATTTCTCTGTCACACATGCTCAGTTCCATCCCTCAGAGTCCATTGAAATTCCAGACTGAAATAAGTCAAGCACAGCAGGAGAGTTCTGGATCCATGTGAGGTACATGGCTTCTAGCTTTTTTTAGAAAGGGTTGCCCTGCCAATGAGGCCAGGTGAGGCGGTGAGACCTAGAGACCAGTTTGGGGTGGTAATAGGGCTGTGGGAAATGTGTGCTTTCATTGTGGAACGCTCATTTCTCTATAGTGAACTGTATCACAGTATGTCTTTAAAAGTAGGGCTGGAGGGCAGGGTTGTGAGCCATTTCAATTTTCACCTCAGGCAGCTGAAAGGCTAAGTGCACCCATGGAAAGAGATTGTACTATATGATGTCTGATTTTAATTTTTACATGAATCATGGGATAAACCCTTAAACAACTCTCTGACCATTGCTAAGTAAATTCCTTCTTCAGCATTCCACTGAACCTTGAAAATTGGTACCTGTAGGATGCAGAGGCAGGCAGACCCCCAGATCTTGCTTTCACAAATGTCTAAAAAATATTTTACTTTAAAAAATGTTAATTTACTATTACGCTTTAATGAGGATTTAGTGGGTGCAATTTTAATAGTCCAGAAAGGTAAATTTGCACTTTAAATCAAGTATATTAGCAAAGACAGAGGATTATCACTAGAGATTTTTTATTCCAGGTTGTAGTAATACATCAAAGATTGAAGCACTAAACAGATGAACTCTCTTCCAAGAGAATGAGAGCCATCTCTAGAGGTAGCTACTTGATAGTCAATGTCCAACCGTTAATAAGCCTTGCAACATAACTAAGCCTACTTTCACACTAGTGTTTTTGCTGGATCTGGCAGGGTTCAGCAAAAATGCTTCCATAACTGATAATATAACCATCTGCATCCTTTGTGAACGGATCCGGTTGTATTATCTGTTACATAGCCAAGACAGATCCGTCATGAACTCCACTGAAAGTCAATGGGGGACGGATCAGTTTTCTATTGTGTCATAGTTAAAGTCATATATACACCAATACTACTTCCCAAGGTAACAACAACCCATATAAACACCGCATATGAAACCAATATATCTATGGATTGTACTACAACCAGAAAATTGCACACTTGATATAATGAAAATCCTTTTATTTATTATCACAAATTACATGATTAGCAACACACAGTATAAAAATAATTAAAATATACTAGAAAAGGTGGGGTATCAACCTGGCAGTATAAAATGCAAGTGCATAAGTAAATGGGATCAGCAGTGAAACAATACAACAGCAATGATAAAAATGAATGTAATACAGCAATTAAAGATCACAATACTGACCCCCTGACAAACGCCACAGGATACTCCACACCAATCACCACCCCAACGCGCGTTTCGCCGTCAGCTTTTTCAAGGGGTACTAGTATGTGTGGATTCAGCAAGAATATAAAGCAATATTACACCCTCCCTAAACTTCATTCAGCCAATCTCAGTGCAACAAGAACATGTGCATAGCATTAGGGATTGTTCCAATCGCAAGCAAAAGACACACCTGTATGTTAAATAAACAATCCAGAGCCAGCACTATAGGGCGCATAGTCAGTCCTGCATTGCAGGGAATGGTGACGCGATTGTGTAGTCAGGAGGACGCGAGTTGCACAAGAATAGCACGATTGGCGTCATCACCGAGTCACGATCACGTAACCAAAAACCGCGCGTATGCAGGATGCAATGCGCTCGCTGGCTGGCAACACAGGTAAAAGTGTCAGCGATTGCCAACAATGAGGGAAATGGATCACAAAACCCAGCTGAATAGAAGTATAACAACCATGTTATAAATAGTACTTAAAAAATATGTAAAAATATATGAATCATAAACATAATTGACCATTTTACCACAAATTCAATAATATGAATATATTCTAAACCAGTGAACAATAATAAATAAATAATGAAACCAGTAATTATGTGCTACAAAATCAAGTGATGATGCACAATTGAATGACAAAACGATGAAGTGGATGAAATAAAAATAATTCAAGAAAATAAGTTGATCAAACATGAATAAAAATGATACGTGAAGAACATGTGATGTAAAAAAAATTTCAATGTGGAGGAAAAAAAAAAAACTCCAAAAAATTTCCTTTTTTTCAAAAATCCCTTACCCCTCTCTCTTTTTCATAATGTGAATGAATGCCAAAAAATTACACACCTACGCCATATGGTGACTAGAATAAGGTGATGAGTACAATGCTAACAAAAGATAAGTGTTATAATTGAGTGAAAATTTAAAAAAAGGATGTGAAAAAAAAAACTTTTATACAATTTTTTTTTTTTTTAAAAAAGGTTCATGGCTGTTATTGATCTTCTTCTTTCGTTATCCTCAATGTCATTGCCCAACCGCTTCACCAACTCCCCAACCCCATGCAAATAACTTCCTATATCACCAGATAAAACCTAAAAAAACATACAAAAGGGAGTTAGTAATTTTATCGAAAGATAATGTTGCACTAATACAAAGATGCTGAACCACAACTACTTCATAAGAATAAATGGTTAAAATATGACCAACACAACACTATTTATAAAGATGACGCAAAAGGCACCTTATCATTAAGACCTTTGGGTGCTTTTGTTTTCAATTTAATAATCCACTTACATTCGATTTGCTCCAAACGTCGAAACAGATCACCTCCACGTGACCCCAATGACACTTTGTCGATCCCACGGAAATGTAAATCCATCCATCGATTATTATGCTTTTGACGGAAATGGCGGGCTATTGGTTTGAGTTTTATGATCTTATCTCAATCCGTGTCCCCAAGTTTGGCAGCCATTCGAATATCTTTTTGGTGCTCTTGTATTCGGACACGAAGTTCACGTGTTGTCATACCTACTGTACATATATGAGGCCACAGGGGCATGTGGCATAGTAAACTACACCAGATGTCCCACAATTGATGAAGTGTACAATGTTAAAGATCTCTTGATTTGTGGAGTCAGTAAATGTGCTTGTCCGAACAATCACTTTACAAACCGAGCAGTGCCCACAAGCCACCGAGCCCAATTTTGGACCTCTAGATCCAAAACAGGAATTGTGATTTTGGTGGGACATAATGACTTCTTACCAACAAATCATTCAGATTTTTACTTCTTCTCGCCACAAATGCTGGTGTCTGTGTCAGAGTTTGCTTTAAATCATTATCAGATAAAAGAATGGGCCAAAATTTAGAAACTATTGCTTGCATCTTATGCCATTGTGTATTGTAGTTTGTAATGATCCGCACCACTGATGACGACATATCCTTATATTTCGGAGATAGTAGATCGGAACGATTAGTATTCCTTGCTCTTGTATAACCCCGATCAATATCCAATTGATCATAGCCACGCTGTAAAAACCGATTCTTCAAGTTAAAGTCATAGTTGTTTTCTTTCCGTCCTGGGATGCGGAGCAAAATGGAATCCTCATGACCCACAATGCAAGTCAATGGGGAGGGATCCGTTTTGCTGAGCATCCCATGACAGAAAGAAAACAACTGCATGCTGTGGTTTGCTCTCCTGTATGGGAACGCAACCAAATGGAACAAAATGAATTTTGGAGCACTCCGTTCTCTCCAGTTACGTTGCGTCCCTGTTGACTATGAATGAGGACAAAACGGAAGCGTTTTTTTCTGGTATTGAGACCCTATAATGGATCTCAATACCAGAAAATAGGAGCACTAGTTTGAATGAAGACTAAGGACATTAGCCAAATCAGAGCCCTCTGCCAAAAAAAGTACCATATACCGAACATAGTTTCATGGTTTTTGCCCTCATCATTAGAAGCAGGTTGTTTGGTTGGCTAGGTGAGAGGCCCTTGATGTAGGTCTTAGAAGGTCAGACATTGACTATAGGATAGCTGCTTCCACTAGGTGACTCCACAGGTTTACCTCCCCAGATGAAGGTGTTGCTGAAACGCAAAATAGAGTAAAAGCATCCCCCATAGTGTACACTTTTTATGGGTATGTGATTATTTTGTGGTATCCAAGTGGTGCTTTTTTTATTACGCTGTTGCAGAGAGTCTCTAAGAAGTCAGAGCAGAGGATGGGAGTGTTAGTGGACCCTATGATGATGAGTCATGGTGTACTCCCTCACACCGTCATTCCCAGGGTCAGGGTCAGAGACCAAGCAAGAACTTAACAAAAGTGTCTCTTTGCTGTGTACACAGTAGGAGTTGTAGTACAGTACATCCAGCATTTATCTGTACACAGTGCAAATTCCTCCCAGATGTCCAAGCTTGAGCTTGGCAATTTGTTGAAGAAATGGCCTTCTGGTGACTCTCGCTAAAGTTCCAGTTATTGGCATGCAACTGCAATCTGGCAACAGTGGCTCTAGTGTCCACTAGTCTGGGGAGCATAAGGTGTCTTAACTTGTTAGCCCTCTGCAGTAGAAGGATCTGGATCTCTTTAAGCTGGGTCACCTTGATGTCTCTCTCTCTCTCACCGTAGCCATGCAAATCCTTCTCATTTAGTTCTTCCTTGCTGGCATCTTCTTGAGCTTGTGTAGGGGACAGAGGTTCTAGGGCTTGGAATTGGAGAATATGGGAGATGAGCACATGGAGACTGCTCCTGCTTCCTCCCTTTATACAGCTACTCTAACTGGAAACTTCTAGAGCTAGGGGTGGAGCAGCCCACACCCTGAGCTCTAGTGAGGGCTGGGCCGGCATTGTTAAAGGGGTATTCTCATCTTAGACAATGGGGGCATATCGCTAGGATATGCCCCCATTGTCTTATAGGTGCGGGTCCCACCGCTGGGACCCGCACCTATAGCCAGAACGGAGCGGGGAGCACTGCGCCTGGAGGACCCCAGGTTTCCGGGGGTCCGGCCACCACCAGGCGCAGCTCCCCGCGCCGCTCATAGAAATTAATGGGAGCCGGGCCGTGCATGCGCGGTGCGCTCCCATTCATTTCTATGGAGCCGACGGAAGTAGCCGAGCCAGCGCTCGGCTATTTTCGGCGGCCCCATAGAAATGAATGGAGGGCGGCTGCGCATGCGCAGTGCGCCCTCATTTACTTCGGGGGCTCCGTTCTCGATATAGGTGCGGGTCCCAGCGGTGGGACCCGCACCTATAAGACAATGGGGGCATATCCTAGCGATATGCCCCCATTGTCTAAAATGAGAATAACCCTTTAACTCGTGCCTTACCCGGCCAAACATTGCAGAGATCCCCAGATCTGGGTTATTGCACCGTATCTTTATTTTTGGCTCTATTTGAAATTTTTTGGACATGTGCATACATACAGTATGGAGTCATTTATTAATATTGGTGTTTTAGAAGCCAGCCAGGGATGTATTTTGTGATAGACTGTGGTATTTGGCTCTGTGGGGTGGTATAATGTACCACAATATGGCATTGCTGACCCTGCCTTCCATCATTTTGGATCCCATTACAAAAAGTTACTTATGTTAGATATATATATATATATATATATATATGTTGCTATTCATACCCGTTTTTTGTATAACTTGTATTGGGGTGTACCCCAGGACTGCCTCTTAATTATCTTTGGTGAGATTCACTTTTAATGATTTTATTATTTATGTGTATCAATAAAGAATGTATATTATTTTCATACTTTGGACTGTAAAGACTTGTTTTATTAATTTTTGGCCAAAAAGCTAATCTGCATATCCTTTTTTTTCCCAGGAAAAAAGTATAGGACTTCTTACCTCAACTCTGCTGCTCTCCAAAGGAAAAACAAGTACATGAGATCAAAGAACTAGACATGTCGGGTCTTTATATTAATCTTTTGTTGTATACAAGAAGTATCACAATAAGGAATTGTGACACTATATTTTACAGATTTGTCACATTCATCATGTCACAGTATTCTGTATCTACCTAAGCGCCCCGGGTAAATCCAGCAGCATAATGGTTAACTCATCAGCATACCATTGTTCTAGAGCATATACCCAGGTTTTATAGAACATTTCCATTTGCCTATTACGACAAGAAAGGCTGTATCTCTCAATCAGAAAAGCAATCAATATTTAACCTATAAAGTTCTCAGTTTAATGGGTCATTCTGATGATGATACTTGTCAGGTTTCTAGACGCAAAACACAACATTTCAGAACAAGGTAGAAAAGGGCAGTACTTCTGTGAGCCCTTTCCAATTAACAAAAAAAAAAGATTTCTAGCTTAGCCGTAAGTGCATGCGGGGGTGGCAAACCTAGGCTGTTCAATCAAAATGACAGGTCTGGTCTTACAAACAAGCTTGGTCGACATAAATAAAGGTGATTGGAAAATGACTAATGATTACCAAGAATATGTAAAACTCTTGTGTTGCTCAATGCTAGGAAGAGGAGTAGCTAAGCTATAAGAAGAGCAAAGCCATTACCTGCAAACCTCAAAGTCTGATCCTGTTGCTAAAATAAAGTACCGTATTTTTCGCTTTATAAGACGCACCCGAAGATAAGACGCACCCCAGATTTTAGAGTAGGAAAATAAGAAAAAAATATTTTTCATCAGACCACATATCTGACCCCCCATAAATTTCAGGACATCACATCAGGCCCCCATCAGACCTCAGATCAGCCCAGCGTTCCCCCATCAGACCTCAGATCAGCCCAGCGTTCCCCCATCAGACCTCAGATCAGCCCAGCGTTCCCCCATCAGACCTCAGATCAGCCCAGCATTCCCCCATCAGACCTCAGATCAGCCCAGCGTTCCCCCATCAGACCTCAGATCAGCCCAGCGTAACCCATCAGACCTCAGACCAGCCCAGCGTAACCCATCAGACCTCAGACCAGCCCAGCGTAACCCATCAGACCTCAGACCAGCCCACAGTGCCCCCATTAGACCACTCTGTGCCCCCATCAGACCTCAGACCAGCTCACAGTGCCCCCATTAGACCACTCTGTGCCCCCATCAGACCTCAGACCAGCTCAGTGCTCCATTAGACCACTCTGTGCCCCCATCAGACCTCAGACCAGCTCACAGCGCCCCCATTAGACCAATCTGTGCCCCCATCAGACCTCAGACCAGCTCACAGTGCCCCCATTAGACCACTCTGTGCCCCATCAGACCTCAGAACAGCTCACAGTGCCCCCATTAGACCAATCTGTGCCCCCATCAGACCTCAGACCAGCTCACAGTGCCCCAGTAGACCACTCTGTGCCCCATCAGACCTCAGATCAGCCCAGCGTGCCCCATAACAATAAAATAAAAAACTTCACTTACCTGTCCAGCGCCCCGGCTCCGCTCCGGCGCTCCTTAGGCTTTCCGGCCCGACGCTGCACTGTCACCTGACTGCGTGCAGCGTCAGGTCATAGTGCGCGCACTACGTCCTGACGCTGTACGCGTTCAGGACAGTGCAGCGCCGGGCCGGGAAGCCTGAGGAGCCGCGGCAGGACAAGTAAGTGAAGTTTTTTTATTTTATTGCTATGGTGCACGCTGGTCTGATCTGAGGTCTGATGGGGGGGGGGGTCCCGGCCCCCCGGCAGCTAAAACATACAAGTGAGCGCTTCCATAATGGAAGCGCTCACTTGTATTCGTTTTATAAGACGCACTGCAATTTTCCCCCTACTTTTGGGGGAAAAAAAGTGCGTCTTATAAAGCGAAAAATACGGTATATTAAAGGAATTTAATTTCTCCACCGAGGATAGTTTATCTTAATGTTTCTGTGTTCTCATTCTTATTGTGTCATCTACAATGGGGTTATTCCAGGCTGGAGCATCCCAGAATGTGAAGAGGTTTTAAAAAAATCTAAGGTCAAAATACTCACAAAATAGCCATATAGCTATAGCTTATTGATACAAATAATGATTCCAGCAAATAATACCTGATATCCATGCTACTCCTTAGTATTATCACAAAAAATGCATTAGACAGTTGCTACTCTCAATAGGACAGTCTCTTGACATAGGCCATGGTGCAGCTCATGGTTTTATGCTCACAAAACCAACTTTTACAGTCCACCTTACAACTCATAGTGGCTTACTGCAAGGTTCAGCAGGCTGTCAATGTCAAAGTCACAGGTCACTCATTGCATGCAGTTTAGCCGGCTGTGCCTGTCCATAATTCAGACTCTAGGCTGGAAGTGGTCTTTGAGGTGTCCAGGTCTATCTGTCTTCCCAGAGTAAGTGCTCACTCTAACATCTAACATGTTAAATCAGCAACACCAGTGCAGAGTAGGTCCACAGTATAGGCAGTGGTTTGAAATAGCTTGATTTGATCACAGTCGTTACTCCTCTCAGTAGGCTCAACTCCAACCATGGATCTTCCTCACTGCTCTGGAAGTTGGGACAGAAATACTTTGATCTGCAGCATTCTCTCAACGATTGACCAAGAGGTGCTCTGAGATTCTCTGAGGTCCATCTCACTTGCAGGCAGAAGTATGCCGGTTTCCTCTCGACACAATTTAGAATCTGGCCACATGCTTAGAGGCAGGGGTATCTTGGTTTCTTCCCACCAGACTGATCCAGATTCAGAAGAACACAGTGAAAGCAAGCAGGCTAGTGAGGCACAGAAGACCGAATAACAAGCAACTGTGGCTAGCAATTGTCTGTTTCAATAGCCTGCACTCTTAGTTATGTGAGTCATGTGTCCCACAACGTCATTGCGTTGGATGTTCCGGCGTTTCTGCACATGGAGGCCTAGTCTAGTAACCATGGGTGCTTCCTGCTTACAAGCAGTAAAGACCTGAAATCCGTTAGTCTGTACCTTTGCCAGAACAAACTACCGGTTTACCTTAGTGGAGATGTGAACCTACCATTAAGGTTCTGTTGCAAAATGGATCATCATGATAAATCCATTAGATCCAATCTCACTATGCATAACGTCTTTGAGACAATTCATTTGACTGAAGAAACAATACCGTATGCACATCTTTCTAACGAATCCAGCAGTGGTCTCTGTGGTATTGTATTGTATTCCATGTTATGTGACTTGGAAAAGTTGTAGTCAACTATTAACTATTAACATGTACAATTTTTTTTTAATGGAGACTTTTCTGTTCACCTTAGATTTTTCTAACAATTTCACAAGTACAAGTAGTACATTGCTGAACTTTTCAGCAGACTCTACTTAAGAGTCATCCTTTCTTCTCCAGACACAATGAAGTATAAAAATAAAGTGATGACTCACAAGGCTGCCCCTTTCTGTATTCAAAAGGGAGATGGAATGCTGGCAGTGAGGTATTGAAGTGACAGCTTTGATGTAAAGTATCCCTTTCCCATCTTTAATAAGGGCTTTTGTTTCTTAGGTTCTGTTATACAACAGGGGTGAATAAATGAAAGTGTCTGTCCACCATACAGTAATTTGTTTCTGACATTTCAAGAATAACTCATTATGCTCAAAATGTCCAATATTTTTGTAACTTTTGAAGACTCTATCATTCGATTTGGTGTGTGGTTTTAACAAATAAGAGACCGTAATCATTGAAAATTCAATTTGCAAATGATCCGAGAAATGGTAACTTTCTAAAATATGCAGTGATTTGCAATCTACCATTGGGTTTTACATGGCATGTACAGTATATCTTGTATACCACAGTGCTACAAAATTTGTGAGTCCCTTGGTGTTTTTTGAATTTCTGCATTAAGGAAGGGAGAGATCATGATCCTGCTGTATAGAGATCTAACGAGACCACATCTGGAATACTGTGACCAGTTCTGGAGACCTCACCTACAAAAAGACATACATAAAATGGAAAGGGGGCCAGAAAAATGGTGGTGGGTCTGAAGCATAAAACAGATCAAGAGAGACTTAAAGAACTTAATCTGTATTGCCTTGAGGAATAAAGGGAAAGGTAGAGGAGGGGCATGATCGAAACCTTTAAATATGTTAAAGGCATAAGTAAGATTCAGGGGGAAGTGTTTTTAATAAAAAAAAAACCTGAACACAAGAACAAGGGGGTGCAATCAGGGGCAGATTGGCCATAGACTTTACAGGGAAATTTTCCTGGGGGCCGATGCCCAGGGTGCCGCCTGGGCCTTCCTCATTGACAGCCAGTGGAAGTATCTGAGGATGCATTTCCTTTCTGCTGGTAGTATTTTATGATGGACTGTGGTATTTGGCTCTGTTGGGGTGGTATAATGTGCCACAATAGGGATTTACTGGCTCTGCTTTCCATCAATTTGGACCCGACTACTAAGCGGGGCCACATTTAGTATTTCTTCCAGGGCCACTTTAAGTTCCCAGTCTGCCCCTGGGTGCAATCTAAAATTAGTTGGAAGATCAGAACCAATGTCAGGAAATATTTTTACTCCGAAAGAGTAGTACAGGCTTAGAGCAAGCTCCCATCAGATGTGGGTAGGAAATCCACAGTAAGTGAATCTAAACATGCCTGGCATAAACAGATGTCTATCATAAGATAAGTAATAATATAAGGGCAGACTAGACGGACCTTGTGGTCTTTTTCTCCTGTCCATCTTCTATGTTTCTATGCAAAGGTGGACATCAACTAACCATTTTTTTCCATTTGAGAAGAACCTGCTACTGAAGGTCCAGGTCCCATGCTGACCAGGAATGTGTGAAGTCAAGCTATTTCCAACACTAAAATATCCAACTATCCTGAAGCTTCTTCCAATTTCAGAGGTTAAAGCAAAAAATGTTTTTTTTGTGATATTGATAGGAAAATATCATTAGTATAAAGTGGATTCAGATTAAATGCATTAAATATTAAGTATTTTCTACATTCCTCTGTAACTTTTTTTAATGGAATCATATCTCCCAAACAGCAATAACGTCATCACAGCCTATTTATAGCAGGTTCTCTGGGCAGGGAAGTGCCTTTTCATGTTCATATCAAAGCTGACTTTCTCTTTGCAGAAAACGTGTAATCTTAAATGAAAGTAATCCATTACTTGCTGAAGTGAGTAGTCACAACAGAGAACATGTCAGAAACAATACAGTGAAGTGTGGGTGTTCATATACCCGTAGGATGGGTATAGAGGATTATATAGGGCTGAAGCCATCAAGTGCTTAAGTGTTTGTTTGTGACCAATACTGTAACACATCTCTGTTTTACATAAAAGTTTTAGTATTGCCTCTTTCACATTGCTCATCTATCTACTTGTGTATATGTTTGCCTGTTGGCTGTATTATTCTCTATATGAGTGCAATTTCAAACAAGTCTGTCTTAAAATGAGCTAGTTCTCAGTACTGAACACTGTATGCTGCTTCAAAATTGGGTTGAGTGCATGTTACTGCATCAAGTACCTAGGCAATAAGACATGTCATACATTACTCGAACACACAGAGAGTACTTGTCACGGTCGCCACCTGCTACATTTGTCACTGCTAACAGAATGCCATATTTCAAAAATATGTTCAGCAATTAAATAGTCCTTAACTCTGAACTCTATGGCTATCTAATGACCCTTCCCCTCTGCTCTATACTTGAGGAAACAGGTTCTGTAACTGCTGTAGTATATGGACTGACATGGATTGCCTTGACTTCTGTTGCTTGACTTTGACCTTTGTCTGGATTATAGTATTACATTAACTCTGCCATTCCTGACCTTTTGCTTGATTGACTATGTATTCTGACTTCTGATTTTTCTACCCCAAACCGATTCCTCCTGATGCCAGCTATTGCCCACAGATCACAACCTCGCCTTTGGCAACCTACAGGATACACTGTTCTGGAATGCTTTGTGTCAATATTACGTTGCTTTGAGTGCCACACTGTACACAGTGTTAAGCTTTGCTTAAATGTCACTAAACTATACCAGAATCCTTATAGTGCCTACAGAATACATAAAGGGGCACACTTATTAAGACTGACATTTTAGACACTGGTCTTAATAAGCCCTATACCTGGTGGTGGATCCAAGGCAGAGGCCTCTTCATAACTTCGGCAGATCCATAGCCGCTTCTAAATATAAGACAGCAGCCTAGCTTTCTTACATTTAGCCCTTTTCCACACCTAAAACAGCCGTAGAAATGGTAAATGAGACGGGGCTTCTTGCCTGTCCCCTTCCTCACCCACGTCATGCCCACTTTTTTAGACTTGACTTTGTCTTTAACTTTAAGGTGACTTTGACAAAAGCAAAATTGTAGGGAACCTGGTAGGCTAAAACATTTACTACCAAACATTTCCTAAACCACAGGCCCTGGAAAAAAAAAAGTAAAAGTGGCCCTATGTTGTAGGTGAGTCCAAACTGAGAGAAAACAGGGCAACATAAGTAGGCGGGGCCAGCAATACTGTAGTGCAGCAGCAATATAGTTGAATTGAGGAGGACACTTGTGGTTGCTGGCCAGGTGCATAAGCACCTGATGCTCCTAGCATTAATTAATGCTGAGAGCATCAGATCGTTATGTACTTGGCCAGTGACCATGAAGAGAGCTTGGGCAGCCCTCTGGGTATCAACACACCCAGAATTTCCCTGTAGGGTCAATGGTCAATCCGCCCCTGGCATAAATCATGGCACATAGAAATATGGTAGAGGAGACAAACAGGTAAGCAATGCCAAATGGATATAAAGCAAACAATTAGTAGTCCACAGACCAATATACATTTAAAATACCCCAACAATAACATTACCCTATCACTATGGACATAAAAACAGTAGAGTCCAATGGTATACCCACACTCAGGTGCCACCGCTCCCACTGCATGTTTCAGCAAAGAAAGCTTTACTTGGGAGTCTGGACCCTATACCAGACTATGTCAATGTACACCATTCCACAATAAGGAAAAAAAGGCATCCATGGGAGAGTCGCTAAGCGCAAACCACTTCTGACCAAAAAGAAGACAAAGGTTTGTATCCCATTTGCAAAAAGCATTTTTGACCCACATGACTTTTGGGCTAATAATCTGTGTAATTATGAGTCAAAGGTGAACCTTTTTAGAAGACATGGGTTTTGTTACATCTGGAGTAAAGCTAATGCCACACTGAACAATGAAACATGGTGATGGACGTATGAAGTTGTGGGACTGCTTTGTTTTTGCAAGATCTGGATGACTTGTCATAATTGGTGAAACTGGAGCAAGACCCTAAGGAGCCCCAGGGGATCCTGCAGTGATCTTCCGGACCGCTGCCCATCCGCGGCTTAGCTTTGAAAGGAAGCCTGATAGGACAACTGCCAGGCTTGATGATGAAGCGGAAGCCACAGCCGTGACCACCACCTTAGCAGATGGCAAGCTAGACTCTTCAGCTCATCCAGAAGTTGCGAGACTTCAGGGTCTTCACTCCAGCTCGTGGCCAATCAGTACAGCCTCAAACACCTCTCGCCATTCTGGGAAACCTGGCAGGGCAGTCACTTGAAGGACTCTGCAAAGAGTTTGGCACTCTGGGCACAAGTAGACTCTTCTGTCCCAGGTGCAGGGATTGGCTGGACTTTTGGCAGCTTGCAGACAGGACTGTATACACAGGCTGTAGCTTCCCAGTCTTGGTCTTGCTCAGTCCTCCTGGGGCAGCCACCTGTAGGAGGAGTCTCTGCTTCCTGCTCTTTCCATAGGGTGTAGCAGTATTTTCCCACTAAGAGGATGATCAAAGATCGCCAATTAAGCCATATTGCTGGTGTGCTGCACAGAGCACAGTGTCATATTTGTAGTGGTAAATAAGTCTTAGGTGCAACAATAATGTCACTCAAGGGGTTCAGAACAACCAGGCCACCTGTTAGCAAGGCACAGAGGCCCATCCTGTTTGTGAAGCCAAAATATGCAGTAAGCTTGAGGAGTCATGGCAGACAATGGGCATGCTAGTGTCCTTGACCATGATGTGTACTCCCTCAGGCTGTCGCTCCTTGGGGGTCAATGCAGTATAATGTGGTGCTATAAGAGTGTCATAGACACATAGTCATTAAACAGGCCAGATCTCTGTTTAGCAACTACAATCTGGCAATCATGGCTGTACTGTCCTTTAGTCTGGGGTGCATAAGGTGTTTTAACATGCCCCCTACAGCAGCAGGGTTTGGGACTCTGTATGTTGGTTACCTGATCTTCCTCTATTTCTTCTTCTGGAGCATGTGGTGGTGCAGAAGGCTCCAGGACATGAGGCTGCAGAAGAGGAACACGTTATGTCTGCTCCTTTCCTCCTCCCTATCTACAGCTAGACTGACTGAGATCTTCTGGAACTAGGGCATGAGGCAGCCCACACCCTAAGCTCCAGAGAGGGCTGGGCCAGGTTTGTTAACTCTATCCATGACTGGCTCATGCTAAAACATACTGAGTGTGCGGAAGATTACATTAGCATTACAAACAGTGCAAACATTATAAACTATATCATAGAAACCCTCTTGCACTGGGGTACTGCAGAACCATGAATGAATCTCTCTATCAGAAAATCCTGAAGGAGAATGTCCCACCTCTTTTTGTGACCTGAAACTCAAGCTAATTTGGTTAAGTAGCAGGACAATGATCTGAAGCACACAAGCAAGTCTACCTTTGAATGGCTCAAAAGAAAGAAAATGAAGGTTTTGGAGTGGCTGAGTCATAGTCCTGACCTGAATCCCATTGACATGCTATGAAGAGAAAGTTTAACGACAGTTCAAGCTCAAAAACAGTCCAAAATAGTCGTATTAGAACAATTCTGGAAAGAAAAGTGGAAATTTCTTCACAGTCATCAAAGTCATTGCAAACTTGTGATTATACTTATTACTGCCAAGTATGGTGCAGCTAGTTATTAGGTTGGGTGGGGGCAGAGGGGGTAAATTACATTTTTACATGGACAAAATTGGCAAAAATAAAAGAGGAAAGGCGTTCATAGGGTAATATGCCTCAGCTTTTAGGTGTAGATTTAAATGGTTGTGCTCTGCTTTTTGTGTTGTGCAACCAGTGGCACAACTCTGGTGAAGGTGTATGTATGAAAATGGTTGGTGCTGCCGATGTTGTCTGATCCTCACTTCAAGGGGTTGCCAACCCTCCGGTGGAGTATAAATAAGTAAAAAGAGGAGTGCAGGCGATGGGTGGCCTACATAATTCCGACACCTCTTGGCGCAATACCACAACCACAGCAAAATATACAAAATGTATTTTATTTAAGAAGTCATCCCTATGTATTTTACTTATTATATTACTCCAAGAGGTGTCGGAATTATGTGGGCCACCCTTCGCCGGCGCCCCTCTTTTTACATTTTTTTTACATGGGGTATATACGTACTGTAAGTTTTGAACAGATCTGTATCTTAAATAAATAAAATGTTCACTTAAAAGCTAATTTTTTGTTTAGTTGTCTTGTCTTCATCTTATGTTAAAATTAGCTGGATGATGTGAAATATTGAAATGTGACAAATTGTCAAAAAATAGAAGAAATCAGTTGAGAGGCAAATAATTTTTCACAGCACTGTATGTACAGTTACCTAATTCTAAGTTGGTTGACTCCGCTGAATCCATCTTCACATTTGGAAAGTGTTTCACAGGGAAATGTTTGCATACTAAATTGATAGTTTCCTGTTGTTTATGCAGTTGGGCATTAATACTATGAATAAAACATTCCACTTCATTCCAAAAGATGTTTTATGGGATTGAGGTCAATGAAGGCCACTGAAATACATGCGAGCCATTGTCATAGCCACTGAAAATGCATCTCTTCACTAACACAAAGGTAAAATTCCAAAAAGCTTTTCTTTCATATCTCTCCCTGACATAGTAAAACGAATTGTGAATGAAGAGATGTTTGTAATAAATACATTCTTATTACACAATATTGACACAATGTGGTTTTAAAAAGTCACAGTTATGGAGCATGCCATATTTGTGCCATAATTGCAATTTTTTCAGCTTCTCAAGAAGAGGATGAGACTTAGCAGGAGGGGAGGAACATATCACATCCCCCAGATTTACTATAACTTACGCCAGAAGCTGGCGTGAACTATAGCTCAAGTCTACAAAAGCCCCTGGCTCGTATAGATTTGAGTTTCTGGTGCATGTAATGGCAAAAATTCCTCGTAATCAATTAGGCCCATCTCGCTTCAGCTCAGAGGGGATCAAGATTGGAGTATGGGAAAACCATTCTAACCACTGCTAAATCTCCTCCAATGCCTCATAGCTCAGCTGAATGCAATGATACCTCTGATGTAGCAAACCGTATACATTGTCACATTCTGAAGAAAGAGTACTTTTAACCCACTTTGGCCCCTGCTCCTCCTGCTTCCTCTCGCTCTTGATTGCGAGGACCAGGTTCCTGCATTGTCATCATGAAAAGAGAAGGAAATTGGAAAAATGTGGAATATTTTTTATGGGACAATCCTGCAGCCAGAAATATGAATACATCTGAATAATGCAATACCCCTATACCTTATTGAGGTAGGTTTAACCCTCTCGAGCTCTACTACAACTCCATACCGAAATCCACTTTTTGAATAGATGACCACTCCATGATTTCTGAAACTGATCACTTTCTGAAACTGTATAACTTATATCTGCATCACAACCTGTTGCGTTGCTCTGATTCATCCATTGAGTCTCCTCACTCTTCTACATTGAAAATTCATCCCAGAAAACCATTAAGAGCGAGAGGTAATATTAACTTTACTCTGTGTCAATTTATAGAATACTGGATCACTTAGCTTAAAATAAAATAAAAAAAAAAAGATTAAAAAAAAAACTCGAATGATCTTTTACTACAGTGTGATGCACTCTCCCGTTCTGATGTACGTACTCTATATATACAGTACATTGAATGTATTATTTATAGGCATTATTTTTAGATTGCATTTTCTTCGCTGCTGAATAATGAATTTGATATATTAAAAGAGAACGTTTGTAGATATTGCAAAGTAGAAGTCGTTACGTCTTTCACTCCCATGTGAGACAGCCGGCATATTCACTATGGTCTTTTCTCTATTCAACAACGCTCTGTAATATGAGTTATGAGTACAGCAGACACTTCTCATCCCTCATACTTCTCCTAGCCTAGAGTGTTCGTTTGGTAAAATTTATATATAAAATTGGATGGAGGACATAAGGCATAAGTTGAAGGAAAAGTTGAATAAAGGGGCAGTAATAATGAAAGCAAAAATATCGTACTTGGCTATGCAAATCTTGCCAATCCCAGATCCCTTCACACTGGGTTACATGCATATGCCAAATCCATAGCTTTATAGTGCCACTGCTTTATAGTGCCTCCCAAGCTTGGACTGGCCCACCGGGGAACAGGGGAATCCCTGAGAAAGGTGGGCCCCCAGTCCACCAGCACAGAATCTCAAATAACCTATATCAATATAATAAACTGGGTAGACTACCCAGTTTATAATTATAGATGCATCAGAAGGTTAAGATGGCAAGATGGCCTCTAGGAATAGATGCAGGACAGCCAGTACCCTCTGTTCCTTGGGATCTCCCTTTAGAAGTTGATGCAGAAACCCTCATAATCATCTTGTAGTGTCTTCTTGCTGTCTGCCTCTGTGTGCGCAGGTAATATTTGCACATCGCTCTACAGTGGGCCCCTAGAATGGATTTTACTGGTGGGCCCTAGCCATCCAAGTCCGACAATGGTGCCTCCATACAGCGTTGTATCTAATTCTAGAAGCACAAAAGGCATGGAATCATGGCCACTGCATTATGGATCCATAGCACAGATCTGTAATACGGCCCATTGCAAGATGGCGACCAGTCTGGCATTTATTTTTCCCACTAGGTTCTCAAGAATGGTTATACAAGGGACATTCATGAGTTGGATTTACTTTACATTATACTTGACATCATAATCTCAAAAGTCAATTTCAGTATATCATGTTAGAGATGAGCGAATAATGCTCCCCGTCATTGCACCCCTCAGATGCCGCATTCATAGCTGATTGCGGCATCTGACAGTAATAACACAGTGTAAAATATAAAAATAAATTATTTAAATCATACTTACCTCATCCATTTGCTCATGAAGCGTAGGCCGACACCATCTTTATTGAAGACCTAGCGCAAAACCTCACTTTGTCCTAGATGACGTCATCACGTCATGTGTTATGTCATGTGTCACCGCTGACAAGATTCAAGATCTTCAATCAAGATGGCGGCGGCTGACCTGTTGCGAGCAAATGGATGAGGTTTTTTTTGTTGTTGTTTTCTACTGCCCTTCAGAGAAAATCGATTTGCTACCATGAAAAAAACAAGGAAATTCAGATTTGCGGTGAATCAAATATTCCCTGAAATCCGCATCCGCTCAACACTATATCATGTATATAGAAAAGCCGCAACTTAAAATGACTAAAATTGATTGGCGATGATGAAAATTTTGATAATTTCATTTGATGTAACACCCCCAAAATAGCAGGTTGCTTATTTACCCCTGCTTTATTCATGCTTACATTCGTGTGTATTGTGGTCAGCAATATCCTTATTAAGCAAACCTGGTAGAGCTGACCATGTTGATTAGGAACATACAGTACCTTACCTCCTCCAATACATTTGTGTTTTTAAAAGAATGCAAATTAGTGCTTAATGACTGTGGCCACCTTTGAAAGCAATTTGTTTGATTATTACATTGTACTAATTTTAAGGCAAAATTATTTTTTCAATTGTTCTTTATTAAAAAATGTAACCCTTTTCTCTGTACAGTCTTGAGATTCTCTAGTAGCAGGCTCAGTATTTTTTTACTGTTTCCACTTAGGCAACTCATTTGATGGGCTCGTTATCTCTGCTCTCTGACCTTCTAAACACTCATTTTAGCTCAATTCTTACTATTCACAGAGCTAAACAGTTAACCCTTTGTGTCAGAAGTGCTGAATATTTTTTTTTATAAAGACCAATTGAAAAAATTATTTTTTAGCCCAAAATTAGTAAAACAAAGTTATTTAAAAAAAATTGTCCCAAACGTATACATAGCCTTTAAGAGTGCAGAGTTCAGGCTCTATAGTATAGATAAGCAAACTGAAATGTTGGAATCAAAATTTAACCCACATTTTTAAAAAAAATCAGACCAAAAAGAATTTTGGGAAATTTGGTAATCTCTACTCTATACCCTCTGCTTCCCTGGACACTCCCCCTACCTCCTGGACCCTTGGCCCTGTTAATCAAGTGGCCCAAGTAATGTCTACTGATGCAGAGCAGAGATGCTAAGGTGTACTGAGTTTCTAGGGTCTGCCTTTTGTGAAAGGTATGTTTTTAATAAGCAGGATCAGCCCTTCCAGGCCGTATGGCAGGTGTAATGAATCCTGTGGACAGATGTCCTTTAAGTTCTGCCCCTGGGCCCTTCCCCAAACCTACCCAAAAACATTTACTTTCTATTTACAGGACAGGCTTTACATACACTTCACCTAGTTTCAAACCAGGACAAAACAAATTTGTGAGGATTGTCTCTGAAAATGTAGAAAAATCTTTGCAAATTTGGGACTGTTGGCAACTATGTATGCTAGCTAGTTTCTACTGTGCTGATATGGTCATTTGGAATACTATGTAGCCTTCACTTTAGTTATGCAGATATGGATATTTGTTTAAAATGGTTATTTCATGAAAGGTATTACTGAAGCTTATAGACATCATAGTGGTGGACTTCCATCTAAGGACCCCCTCCATGAGCCACAGCAAAGAGGAACTCTTCTTCTATTAGACTGGGCCCATCTATATATTACATGGTGACCCAAGGCTGACTAAAGGCTGGCATATAATACCACTTGAAGTGGCCATTGTTAATTATAACATTACCCTGCAGTGGCTGGTATTATTGGGGGGGGGGGGCTGGATAGGAAATCATCCGATGGCTGAGGTTTCATTTCAGAAGACAACCTCTTTAATGGAAAAAAAGACTAAAACAAGCAAAGCTTCCCTAACCATACTGATTCAACAGAGTTTGTTATAATAGATTATGGAGAATTTTTTAATATGAACCTGAATTAGTCTTGAAGGTTCAATCACAGGTTACGTACTGCAGTGAACACTAATGTGGGTGTAAGTGAATAACCCCGGTCTTGCCCTTTTTTCCCCTTCATCTCTTGCCTTAATGGCTTCTTGGTATGCAGTTTATTATTTATACCCTTATTATTTTTTATTTCAACCATTTTTAATTACATTTCTGCTTTGCCAAAGGATGACTCATTCTCCATTTTTCTTCCTTCACAAGGGTCTATGAAGCGCTACGGTGATTTGTAATTCTCATGCACCTATCTTCTATAGAGATGTGCATTGAAAAAAAAAAAAACAGGAAGCACTCACAACTAGATTTAAAAATAGTGTCAAGAGAATAGGCTCTGCTAACGTTTCAGCGTCATGTAACTTTCTTTTGTCAAGGTTATGTGCAAGCAAAATGTTCGGAAATTAACTTTAAAGAATGCATGAACCGATTGACGTCTCTGTGCCGCTAAGTAATGAGAGGTATGAAAGACGTGAAATGGATCGGCAGGGTACATGTTGAATCACTTTTACAATCTTACCAGCACCTTTTAAAGCTCTAAGGTTTGAGGATAACTTTTCTCTGCCAAGTATTCTAGATATTGTCTGGCCTGCTAGGATCTGTATAGTCTTCTGCCCACACGTGAAAATGTAGTAAGCAGTAAAACCTCCTCAAGGTCCTCTACTCGGCCACAGCTGAAGCCTGTGCTGACCCTGGCAATACAACAACCAAGTAGAATTAGCTAGAGTTTCGAGGCAGGCGGCATAGGGAATCTTCAGTGGTTGATAGTTTAAGGTTTTCCTCTGCTGCCTCTCAAGTGGATCATGAAGGACTTGCTCTGTTGTCACATTGCCTTGGTCAGCACATGATTTAGCTTCACCTTTGTGCAGTACAGAAGTTAAAGGGAATCTGTCAGTAACACTAGCCATTCTAAACTGCTGACAGGACTAGGTAGAGGCTTGAGAAAGCAGGGAAAATATACCATAACTTTTTGTTTTTATTATCAGGAGTAGTGAGAATATGAACTTTTATTTTGCCTGATTCTTCTCCTTAATTGCCCAGGAGGTGGAGTTTCAATGTGAAATCTTCACCCTCTGGTCTGAGTGAGAGCTGTAGTTGTCTGCCAGTTGGATGCTACAGATGGCACTCAGATCAGAGGGAAGGAGCTGTGAAACAGCTCACTGCAGAAATCACTTCAGTATGCCTTCAATGTAAGCAGAATCTGGCAGAATAAAAGTTCATATTCTCTCTTCTCCTGATGATAAAAGCGCCACAAAAGATATGTTAGTACTGCTTTCCCCCATCACTGCTACCAGTTTAGCATGGTCAAAACCGCTGACAGACTCCCTTTAATCCCACAAATGGCAACACACAGGTGATTCAAGATTTAGAGGAAACTAGCACAGACCAAAAACTGTGATATTTCACTTTAATATCCTACAATACATTAGAAATAGAATGTTGGGCTTAAGAATAGCTCGTGGAAATATTGTTGCAAGAGGAAAAATTCACACATGAAATTGTGACAAGTGGGGTTGTGACATAAATGAAATGTTAGAGGTGTTGATTCTTAACAACTCTCTTCTCATATATTAATATGTCAGAAAAATGATCTTTGTACATAAAATGTAGGGATCTGAGCAAGCAAATTCTACCAACAAACAAAAAAGAATGAATTGTAGACTAAAAACATGAAAACTCTTATTGTAGGTTTATTAAAGGGATATTCTGGTATCAGGGGGTCCTACCATTAGGACCCCTACCAGGGTTGCCAACCGTCCAGAAATTTCTGGACAGTCCCTAAAGATAGGTAACTTTTTCGGTGAAAAAAAAAGATATGTCCGTGATTTTTTTGAGGCTGGTGGTATTTGACTAGATTATTTTGGTGGTGATTATCATCAGTTTACAGCTCATGATAAATGCTGGCAATGTGTTCTTATCAATAGCTATGTAAGTGAGCTATACACATGGGTTACTTATAATCTTTATCATACATCATGGTTTTCCAAGGGCTTGCCCTTAAAAAATATTGGCTGTCCAGGATTTTGGGATAAGTTGTCCAGAAAAAAGAAAGAAGTTGTCCAGAAAAAAGAAAGATTCTGGTTGGCAACCCCGACCCCTACTAATCACAAGATCCCATATGCCGTGGAGCCCCCAGAAATAAACAGAGAGGTAGGTTGGGCATATAAACCACTGCTCCATTAATCTCTATAGAAATTTCACAAATAGCTGAGCGCTGTACTCGGCTCCGGAACTCCTTTACAGATTAATGAAGTGGCAGGAGCGGCAGTACATATGCTCAACCTGCCCCTGCATTTATTTGTGGGACTTCAAGGAGCATGGAGTCCCAGCTTTAGCACAGACACCAATCTAATAGTTATCCCCTATTGTGTGGATAGTTGATATCTACAACTGGAATACCTTTGTACATAGTCACATAGTAACATAATTTGTAGGGCTGAAAAAAGACATCCATCCATTCAATTCAGCTTGTTATCCTGAAAAGTTGATGCAGCAGAAGCCAAAAAAAACTTCATTAGGTAGAAGGCAATTTTCAGCATTTTAGGGGGAAAAAAATCTTTCCCGACTCCAATCCTGACTCAGGCAATCAGAATAACTCCCTGGATCAACGGCCTCCAGAATTCTAGTAGCTATAACCTGCAAGAAAATTTAGACTAGCAGATCCAAAGACACAGTACACGTCCATAAAGCTAGCATGCAGACAGCAAAAAAAAAAACGTATGGCAGCACACCATTACACATGCGAACAATACAACTCAGGATTAGGGATTACTCTAGATTAAAATTGTATTATACCTACTGTACTGATCAAACATGTGTCGGGCCCACCTACTAACGTCAAGGTGGCTTCTGTAGATGGGTAACACAAACAGAACTGCATCTCCTGGAGCTAACCTAAGCCTATAATGTTCATGGCGGTTTAGGAACCAGCTACTGCATATTTATACTCTGCTCAGAAGCCCTAGGCAGATGGGCGGGAGTGCTCAATCTAATGGGGAAAACTACCCTCCAAACACACTGCAAGAAAATTTTGACTAGTAATTATAATCTATAATATTATTACCCTCCAGAAATACATCCAGGCCCCTCTTGAACTCTTTTAGTGAACTTACCATCACCACCTCCTCAGGTAGAGAGTTCCATAGTCTCACTGCTCTTACCATAAAGAATCCTCTTCTATGTTTGTGTACAAACCTTCTTTCCTCCAGACGCAGAGGATGTCCCCTCGTCACAGTCATATTCCTAAGGATAAATAGATGATGGGAGAGATCTCTGTACTGACCTCTGATATGTTTATACATAGTTATTAGATCTCCCCTCAGTCATCTTTTTTCTGTGAGTAACCCTAATTTTGATAATCTTTCTGGGTACTGTAGTCCAGCCATTCCAGTTATTACTTTAGTTGCCCTCCTCTGAACCCTCTCCAGCTCTGCTTTGTCTGCCTTGTTCACAGGAGCCCAGAACTGTACACAGTACTTTGTGTGGTCTGACTAGTAATTTGTAAAGTGGTAGGACTATGTTCTCATCATGGGCATCTATGCCCCTTTTGATGCAGCTCATTATCTTATTGGCTTTGGCAGCAGCTGCCTGACACTGGTTTCTACAGTGTAGTTTGCTGTCCACTAAAATTCCTAAGTCCTTTTCAACATCAGCATCACCTAGTGTTTACCATTTAGTATGTACAGGTGACTTGCATTATTCCTTCCCATGTGCATAACCTTACATTTATCACTGTTAAACCTCATCTGTCAATTCTACCCCCAAATCCTCCAATCCATCCAGGTCCATCAATTTGCTATTTTTGTACCATATGCCTCTTTTTTTATATTTTATAATTTTCATACTTTACTTCATCTCCAAAGATGTAGCGTTCTGTGTAGCCAAAAGCTAAAAGGGTACCCTTTCTACCCAAAGAAGTTTCAATACTGGACAGTTATGGCAATGTTTCTGGTAAAAATAGCCAATTTTCTAATTCTGGCCATATAATTATATTACATTGTTTTTGTTTTGATTTTGTTTTTTTAAACTTTGCATTATCAAAGAGAGTAAAATAATTTTCAATAGTTCTATTGAGAATGTAAGAATGGGCCTGAAGAAGGTTTGTACTTAATAGAATAATGGAAGTAATTTGTGTTGTCTTTTGACTCAGCTCTGTTGTACCCATTGTCATATCTAAAACATCAGTGACCGTACTGATTATGTCACGTATACAGTAATAGTGAGGCTTGAATCATACAAACACAGTTCAGACCAGCCTCCAAAAGAACATAATTACTCATCTTTGCAAACTGTCAAAGACCCAAGGTCTTGTATCCTGCATACATTATTTCTCCTTAGAATTCATCTTTCAACTTTTCTACTCAGTATTAGATAACATAAATAAAATGGCATTGCATAATAATTTTGGTATTTAGGTTCACCCATAGCTGAACCATATCTGAGGCTTCCAAGAAGTATTCTAGATTACCCAAATAGACATGCTTACTGATTATAACAGTTAAAAAAAATCCTTTGGAGTCACGTGACACTCTTGGACTATTGACCAGTATGAAAAGTAAATGGCTACAACAGTCCACAGGACCGCCGACTGGACAACATCATTCCCAGTCTGCTGGGGAATGGAAGCAGCAGGAACAGGTTTTCATAAGGTGAGTGACTTTTATCTTCCTTGTACGCAATTTCCCAGCATTCACACATTTTATTTTTGTTGGGGAGTCAGGCAACCTCTTAAAAATTTCCTACCATTTTGCATATGCAGAGTATGTACTGTATAAAACCTCTTCCTAGCTGCTGGTGCTGCTGATTCAGCAGCATTGCTCCTTTTTCTGAAAGCTCTCTATGCTCTCCCTCTAATCTCTCAGTGTAAGAGAGCAGCATCGAAGGGTAAACATTTTTACATAATAAATTGAAGTCTATCTGAAACTAGCAGCAGGTTAAAATGGAATATTTAGGGGTCTAAAAATGCAGACAGTGGTAACAACTAACGTATGTAAAAATCATTTTCTCCATGTGAAAGTTGTCCATAGCCTTTAAAGGGCATCTGTCCTCAGATTAGTACCTATGACACTGGCTGATCTGTTACATGTGCACTTGGCAGCTGAAGGCATCTATGTTGGTCCCATGTTCATATGTGTCCGAATTGCAGAGAAAATTGAAAATGTTTTAATATATGCAAATGATCCTCTAGGAGCAATGGGGGTGTTGCCATTACACCTAGAGGCTCTGCTCTCTCTGCAACTGCCATGTCCTGTCTACTTTGATTGACAGGGCCAGGTGTTATGACATTTTCACTGCCTAGCCCTGTCAATCAAAGTGCAGAGGGTGTCGTTGTTTCAGAGAGATCAGAGCCTTAAAATGTAACAGCAACTCTCCCATGGCTTCTAGAGGCTCATTTGCATATAAGAAAACACCATTTTTCTCAACAATGTGGGCACATATAAACATGGGACCAACACAGATGCCTTCAGCTGCCAAGTGCACATGTAACAGGTCAGCCAGTGTCATAGGTACAAATCTGCTGACAGATGCCCTTTAAAGTTGTTCTCTGGAAATTTAACATAGATGGATTATAATATACTACAAAAAAACTAAGGTCAACTTCATATTCCAAGTTTAATACAAAAAAAACCATATTATTCAGTGTATGTAAATACTGAACTTTATTTCCAAAAATGAACCGTTAGCTTGTGTTCTACAGGCGTATAGACAAAACCAGCTTTTCAAGTCCATTTACAAAATCCTTTTAATAAAATGAAGGCAATTTTCTATAGGCGACAGAACAGATGATTCCTTGTACAGTTCATACCCACTAGTCCTATTTCTAGCACACGCAGCCAGTTTCTAAGTATCAGTCTCATAGAAAATACTTCTATGACATACATAAACAGTAGTAATTCACCAGCAGGGGGAAGAAACACTTCAGTAATGCAAAGTGAGTCCCTTCATTTGGAGAAGGAAGTAGTTTAAGTTCCAGTAGAACTCCTTGTAGTTTTATCAAATGTATGTTCCAATGATAACTTAAAGGGAATGTGTCACCAATTTTTTCCAGTTAAAGCCAGATAGTGTCAGATACCTTTTTTTCTAATAATTTATTTTCTGATTACAGATATTTTTATGGGGCAGCCATCTTGCCTGAGCTGTTCTTAAAGGGTATCTATCAGCACATTTGTACCTATGACACTGGCTGACCTGTTACATGTGCACTTGGCAGCTGAAGACATCTGTGTTGGTCCCATGTTCACATGTGCCTGCATTGCTGAGAAAAATTATGTTTTACAATATGCAAATGAGCCTCTAGGAGCAACAGGGGCATTGCAGTTACATCGTTTTACAACTCGTCAATAGTTCTCTTCTCTCTCCTGCCTGCGCACATGGTGAAGACTGTAAGAGAAATCAGGGCCAGGTGTGATCACATTTACACTGCCTGGCCCTGTCAATCAAAGTGCAAAGGGTGCAACAGTTGCAGAGAGAGCAGAGCCTCTAGGTGTAATGGAAATCCACCCATTGTTCTTAGAGGCTCATTTGCATATAATAAAACATCATTATTCTCAGCATTGTACATATGAACATGGGACAACTACAGATGCCTTCAGCTGCTAACCACATATGTAACAGATCAGCCAGTGTAATAGGCACAAATCTGCTGACAGATGCCCTTTAACAGCTGCCACTATGGGCCATAAATATGTACAGTGAACCAGAGGTGACTTCATTGACTTCTATGGGAGAGTTTTCTAGGCATGCCATGTGACCTGTGTAGAGATGAGGACAGGGAAGATAAGCTGTGATATCACCTATTGTGAATGGTAGATCCTGTGTGACATCTGTCATTTTAATCCTGCCTGTAATGATAATGATATGACTGCTGTAAAGTGATTTGTACACAACAAGAAGTGGTACTTCTTATGAGGCTTAAGTGCATTTATACGTGCCTAGCTAAAGCTGATTGTCAGGAAGGAAGCGTTCCTTCCTGACAGTCGGTTGCTTGTTTAGTGGGGGGGGATGCATTTACAGTATGAGAATGAGGAATGGCCATTGTGATCGCTTGTCCTCATACAGCTGTATTGTTACTTGTCGGGAGATCACTGTTTAGAAAGCACAATCTGCTGCCTAGAAATGATAATTTATGTGCCAGCACTAGGAAACAAGCAGGTAAGATTATCTCCCTGTCTAAATCCACCTTAAGTGACCACTTTGAAAACTGCAGGATTTTAGGATATTTTGACTTGGAAAATTAAAAATAATCACCAAAAAACCTTTAAAAAATATGTGTCTGCTATAAACCACAAATCAACTACTGCATCTTATTTTGGATGCCATATTTGGGGTGACTCGGACCAAACCCCATTTTGGCGAGATCCCACATTGCTACTTTTTTTCAAATACCATATGTAGAGTGATGTTCCTCTTCACACTTTATATGATATCTTTCACCATGTCTGATGGACCCTTATCAAAAAGAGATCAATCTTTGAAAATGGAAACCCACATATAAGGGACAGTAACCAATTGATTTGACATTTTCTGTATATCAGGCTCATTCACTTCTTTTGTAATGAGTGTCAAAGACACAAAAGATTTGCAAACAACCCCAATATATGTTGATTTAGTGGTTGGCACTAGTGCTTAGCAGTGCTGCGGTTCTAGATTCAGATCTAAACAAGGAGAACATCTGCATGGAGTTTGTATGTTCTCCCTGTGTTTGTGTGGGATACCTCCAGGTACTTGAGTTTCCCACCACCCTCCAAAGACATACATAGAAGACTGACAGCAGAAAAAGACCACATGGTCCATCTAATCTGCCCTTATGTTATTACTTATCTTAGGACAGTTGTGTGCCTATCCCAGGCATGTTTAAATTCACTTACTCTCAATTGCCCAACCACATCTGATGGAAGTTTTATTCCTAGTCTAAACTACTCTATAATTATAAAAATATTTCCTGACATTAGTTCCGATCTTCCCTCCAACTAAGTTTAGATTGTGCCTCCTTGTTCTTATGAGTTTTTTTTTATTTCACAAACACTTTCCCTATGAACCTTATTTATACCTTTTACATATTGAAAGGTTATAAAATCCATTCATGTCTCCCTTTTCCTTTCTGTCCTCAAGGCTATGCAGATTGAGGGGGGCATTTATCAAATCTGATTTGCGAGTTTTGTGACTTAAAAATATCACAAGTGATGTTTGTGTGTTTGGTGCATATTTTTGAGGCTTTTGGTCAAATTTAGCAAAATTTGGTGATCCTCACCAGTTTTAGAAGTAGAGTCAAAAAAGTAGGTCAAGATTTCAGATTAGAACACCTTTAAAGGGAGTCTATCGCCAAAACTACATCTGTGGCAATAAAGCTAGCTCATAGCCACAGGTAAGGACAGTAATATAGTTACAAAATCGCCAAAAATTATGCATAATTTTTGGCGATTCTTTAAAGGGAGTCTGTCAACTCATTTTCACCAATATAACTAAGAGCACTGCCCCACAGAAGATTGCATACACATTCCAGGCATACCTGTGTGCGGTGTGTGTCTGTATCACATGTCCAGGAAAAGCACTGTTATTCTGCTGGAAAACAGCTCTCACGTGCAAGTGCCCAAAGCAAACCAGACTGAAGAGGGGAGGGTGGCTTTAGCTGCTCATATCTTGGGACTGGTAGCAGATAAAAAAATCTGACCTTCTTTGAAAGCTGGCATTCCAACCTTTCAAATGATACCAGAATCAGAGCATTATATCCAGTATATCAGAAGATACAGCTGTTAGAAATTGAGTTGGGAGAGAAAGCTGTTTTTACTTTCACTTTCAGCTGGGCACTTGGTAGCTGTTTTCCAGCAGAATAAAAGTGCTTTTACTTAACGTGGAATAAAGACACAAAGTGCACACAGGTATGTCTGGATATGACATGTAATATAGACACACAGTGCACACAGGTATATCTGGGATGTGACATGTAATACACACACAGTGCACACAGGTATGTCTGGGATGTGACATGTAATACACACACAGTGCACACAGGTATGTCTGGGATGTGACATGTAATACACACACAGTGCACACAGGTATGTCTGGGATGTGGCATGTAATACAGACACACAGTGCACACAGGTATGTCTGGGATGTGACATGTAATACAGACACACAGTGCACACAGGTATGTCTGGGATGTGACATGTAATACAGACACACAGTGCACACAGGTATGTCTGGGATGTGACATGTAATACAGACACAGAGTGCACACAGGTATGTCTGGGATGTGGCATGTAATACAGACACACAGTGCACACAGGTATGTCTGTGATGTGTCTGCAATCTTTGCTGGGCACAGTTATCTTCTGTTGGGCACTGCTGTTAGTTATATTGGTGAACATGAGGTGACAGGCTCCCTTTAAGTCTAATCTATGATGTGTGACTTTTTAAAAAGGTGCACCCTCCCGGTGTACTTTTACAGACATAGGTGTACACCACATTGCACTTGCGCCAAATATATTATTACTGTTTGTCATTTAATAGGTATGGTTCAATCTCACAATACAAAGACAGGCTTAAAACTAACACCAAAACCAGCACAAATGATAAATTATCCTGTAGGTTCTTTAAGCCTTTTCTTCAGAGTCAGCAGTATAAAACTTGAGCAGACCTCATGGGTACAAATTCATACATATGCCTAACAATATATATCTAATCAGGGCCGGACTGGACGTCTGGCACTTCTGGCAAATGCCCCCTCCGTGGGCCGGTCCAGACCCCCCTTGCAGGGCCGCACCGCCAATTAGGCAGGTGCGGCGCGGCCCTGCGCATAGTTGCGGGCGGCGGCGGGGCAGAGGGAGATGAGCGCTTCCATTGTGGAAGCGCTCATCTCCATAGTCATCTGTATCGCCGTCCTCAGGACGGCGATACAGATGGTGTATTGTAATGCGGCAGGGGAGGGAGAGGCGTCTCCCCTGCCGGTTCCTCTGATAGGCTGCAGGCCTAGTGCTATCAGAGGCCGGCTCAGGCGGCGCGATGACGTCATCGCGCCGCCTGAGCCGTACAGTGCGGGACACAGGCCGGAAGAGGCCTGCATCGCATCGCTGCCAGCACCATGGAGGTAAGTATAAGTGTTAATTTTTTTTTATTGTAGCACCGACTGGAGCTCTATTGGGGGCACTGGGGGCATTTTTACTGGCACTGGGGGCATTTTAACTGGCACTGGGGGCATTTTTACTGGCACAATGGGGCACTGGGGGCATTTTTACTGGCACTGGGGGCATTTTTACTGGCACATGGGGCACTGGGGGCATTTTTACTGGCACTGGGGGCATTTTTACTGGCACATGGGGCACTGGGGGCATTTTTACTGGCACTGGGGCATTTTTACTGGCACAATGGGGCACTGGGGGCATTTTTACTGGCCCTGGGGGCATTTTTACTGGCACAATGGGGGCATTTTTACTGGCAATGGGGGCATATTTACTGGCACTGGGGGCATTTTTACTGGCACATGGGGCACTGGGGGCATTTTTATTGGCACTGGGGGCATTTTTACTGGCACAATGGGGCACTGGGGGCATTTTTACTGGCACATGGGGCACTGGGAGCATTTTTACTGGCACTGGGGGCATTTTTACTGGCACATGAGGCACTGGGGGCATTTTTACTGGCACGGGGCATTATTACAGGCACTGGGGCCATTTTTACTGGCTCATGGGGCACTGGGGGCATTTATTTATGGCATGGGGCACTGGGGGCATTTTTCTGGCACATGGGGGCACTGGGGGCATTTTACTGGCACATGGGGGCACTGGGGGCATTTCTTACTGGCACATAATTTGGGGGGCATCTATGGGTGGGGAGCACTTCTTACTGGCACATTATTGGGGTGAAATTTTGGGGGCACTTCTTACTGGCACATTGGAAGCATTATTACTTCTGGGGCACAGTGGGGACATTAGTACTGTTGGGAGCACTATTACTAACAAGTGCACTCTGGCAGAGAATTATTAGTTGGGACTTTGGGAGCACTATTACTGTGGGGAGCACTATTACTGTGGGGGCACCCTGGCACAGTATCAGCACAGCACAGTTATTTCTGGGGGGACGTTATGTTTACACTATTAGTGTCAGGGACACTATTTGCTGGGCGCAGTTATTTTAGGACACTGTGTGCCAATAATTATTGAAGGGCACTATCTGTGTGGTACTAGTGGCACAGTACTGGGGGTGGTAGGATGACTTGTCCAGAAGATGGGAGGATGATGGAAAAGTAGTAAACTAAGATTTTTTTCTGTCAAACTGCAGAGATGAGAAATGGCTGAAAAATGGCGTCTGGTCTGAAAGGAGAAGATGAGGAAAGAAAAGATCTAAATCAGAGGAGACGTCACTGGATGTAAGAGGTATGGGGTGCTGTATTATACTGGATGTAAGAGGTATGGGGCGCTGTATTATACTGGATGTAAGAGGTATGGGGCGCTGTATTATACTGGATGTAAGAGGTATGAGGCGCTGTATTATACTGGATGTAAGAGGTATGAGGCGCTGTATTATACTGGATGTAAGAGGTATGAGGCGCTGTATTATACTGGATGTAAGAGGTATGGGGCGCTGTATTATACTGGATGTAAGAGGTATGGGGCGCTGTATTATACTGGATGTAAGAGGTATGAGGCGCTGTATTATACTGGATGTAAGAGGTATGAGGCGCTGTATTATACTGGATGTAAGAGGTATGGGGCGCTGTATTATACTGGATGTAAGAGGTATGGGGCGCTGTATTATACTGGATGTAAGAGGTATGGGGCGCTGTATTATACTGGATGTAAGAGGTATGGGGCGGTGGATTATACTGGATGTAAGAGGTATGGGGCGCTGTATTATACTGGATGTAAGAGGTATGGGGCGGTGGATTATACTGGATGTAAGAGGTATGGGGCACTGGATTATACTGGATGTAAGAGGTATGGGGCGCTGGATTATACTGGATGTAAGAGGTATGGAGCGCTGTATTATACTGGATGTAAGAGGTATGAGGCGCTGTATTATACTGGATGTAAGAGGTATGGGGCGCTGTATTATACTGGATGTAAGAGGTATGGGGCGGTGGATTATACTGGATGTAAGAGGTATGGGGCGCTGTATTATACTGGATGTAAGAGGTATGGGGCGCTGGATTATACTGGATGTAAGAGGTATGGGGCGCTGTATTATACTGGATGTAAGAGGTATGGGGCGCTGGATTATACTGGATGTAAGAGGTATGAGGCGCTGTATTATACTGGATGTAAGAGGTATGGGGCGCTGTATTATACTGGATGTAAGAGGTATGGGGCCCTGTATTATACTGGATGTAAGAGGTATGGGGCGCTGTATTATACTGGATGTAAGAGGTATGGGGCGCTGGATTATACTGGATGTAAGAGGTATGAGGCGCTGTATTATACTGGATGTAAGAGGTATGGGGCGCTGTATTATACTGGATGTAAGAGGTATGGGGCCCTGTATTATACTGGATGTAAGAGGTATGGGGCGCTGTATTATACTGGATGTAAGAGGTATGGGGCGCTGTATTAGGCTACATTCCCACGAACATTGTGTTTTGCAGTCTGCAAATTGCGGATCCGCAAAAAAAGGATGATGTTCCGTATGGCAACTGTTTTTTTTGCAGATCCACTGTAACAATGCCTATCCTTGTCCGCAAATTGACAAAAATAGGAATGGACATACAGATGCGGACAGTACACAGTGTTCATTTAAGTGAATGGGTTGTGTGAATGTAGCCTTACCCTGTATGTTCTGTAGTGATATATGTAATGTTAGGAGGGAAAAGGTTAGTTTACACAGGGTGATGTGCGCCCGACAGATTGGATCTTTTGTACAAACCAAAAGATCCAATCAGCCGATGAACGAGCGTTTTACTCGTTCGTCGGCTGATTAGGGCCACTTTTACACGGGCCGATTATCGGCACTAGCTTTCCTAGGAACGCTTTTTCGGCCGATAATCGGCCCGTGTAAGGACCTTTACACATCAATCTGTGTAATAGGGCCACTGATGAACTGAAAGACTTTTGACATGTCACAGAGACATATCAAAAGTTTTGGTCAGTCCGGGTCTGAGTTCTAGACCCGTACCCTATCAGGAGATATAGCTTTTCCATCTCTCTCTGCAGGGGGCGGTTTATTTACCTTGTTTGGTGTGGTTTACGTTTATTAAATTATTATATTTTAATAATTTTTAGGGTCTCTAAAAGGGTTGGCTGTGACTTTAAAAAGTCGAGGCATGTGGGCCTCTTTGATTTCAAAATGCCAGGGCTGAATTTCAGTCCCAGTCCGGCCCTGTATCTAATTTATCCCACCTTAATGTAGCAACACTTTGTAAAATTATTTTGTTTTTAGATGGACATACCATTAAGGAATATGATTGTTATTATATTTCCAGTCCCTAAAACTGTTAGGCTTCATGTGCAGTAACTTAAAGGGGTTGGGCACCTTTGAAGGGAGAGAAGAATGAACAACCCCCTCCCTTCCAGGGCAGACCTGCAATAGGAAGCATACTTACCTGCTTCCAGGCAGTGGCTACTGGCTTCTTCACTCTACAGCCTCTGCTGGTCTGCTGGGATCCCTGAATGTAATTCTCTTGATTGATGCTGCTACAGCAAATTGAATAAGATTGCTTTAACGACTTCAAACAAACTCTTTGACCCATCATTACCTGTGCAGCTGTGAGACCTGCATTCTGTCTACCAACTGCCAGCCCATTGCAAGATAAGAACCGTCCTGTTCTGTTGCAAAGTGTTGGTATCACAACAACGGAGACCCTGTCTTGCACCTCAAAACTACCACTACCAAGGTCACCTCAACTGTCATCAGGTAGGAGGACCACAAAATCGGAGCATGCCCTGAAGGAAAGAAAAGGTGCACCTATAACTGCACTCTGGTCCAGTAAGCTTTAGAACCATGAGTATAACTACTACACCCATCCAGCCACCCGCACTCACACATGCCTCTGCGGCCCGGTGGCTGCACTTTGGAAGTCAAATAAATAGAGAATGGATTCATACTCAGCCTAAATTTATTTTAGCAATGAGAAGAAAATTACACTTTGTGTTAGGATCAAGTAAACATTTCTTCTCAAAGTTAAGTCGTTCAAACATTTTATTTTCCTATTTGGAGACTTTTCGTTCTCTGCTGGTTGAGGATTTCATTGCATATGCCAAAACACACTTAGCTGAGCACAAGGTCACTGAATAGTAATTTTGAACAACATTTCAGAACTGCTCTCAATTACACATTACCTGAATTATATAATCTATTATGAAGAGTCCTATGTTCCACTTTCTAGACTCTAAGTGTCATCTGATCCCTTTGACCTGAAACATGAGTTTCTCATTTAAGTACACAGCGGATAGAGTAAACAGAGATTGTTCCCAATAAACAGCTTGTAATAAATTCTACTTTTATTTACGCAAAAAAAAGGAAAAAAAGTCATATATTAACTAGTGATGATCGAGCACCGCGATGCTCGGGTGCTCTGGCCGAACACTAGGTTGTGCTCGAGTGCTCGGCCGAGCACCCGCGTATAATGGAAGTCAATGGGAGAACACCAGGCACCCCCTGCTCTGCAGAGGGGAGGGTGTCTGGTTCATAGGTAAACGTGAGAAAATGGTGGAAACACCACTGAAATGGTTAGGGAACAGCATGGGGAGGATGTCTGGATGCATCTTGGACACCAAAGTCGTTGCTACTAACGATGATTTCCGAGTATTATGCCACTTTTACGGCGTAAAATACCCCCAAAATCCGAAGATAGCATCGATTTTAGAGGAAATATTGTTAGGAAACATATATTTACTTGTATATAAAGCGCAAGTAGCAGCACACCCTCACCCCTAATGTTTTACACAGTCAGATCAGCAGCAGGCACTCGCCCCGAATGTTTTACACGGTCAGCTCAGCAGCAGGCACTCGCCCCTAATGTTTTAGATGGTCAGATCAGCAGCAGACCCTCACCTCAAATGTTTTTGAGTGTCAGCAACAAGTGTGGACGATAAAAGAATTGTCATTTGCAACCTGTGCCGTACCAAAATGAGCAGGGGCATGAACACTAGCAACCTGACCACCACCAGCATGATCTTCATGGCAGCAAAGCACCTTAATAGGTGGGTCAAACGCCTGGATCCACAATCGGTGTCTGCGGGTCACACCACTGCCTCCTCTTCCCTGTGTTACGTGCTAGCCAAGATGCAGGCCCAGATGCCTCCCGCCCTGCACCTGGATCCTCGCAGGCACCATCAGCGAGCACATCCACTTCTGTGTCCCAGCGCAGCATACAGATGTCCATACCCCAGGCCTTTGAGCGAAAGCGCAAATACCCAGCCACCCACCCACAGGCCATAGCACTAAATGTACACCTTTACAAATTGCTGGCGCTGAAAATGTTGCTTGTGGACACTGAGGCATTTCGCAGTCTGATGGCGGCGGCTGTCCCTCATTACTCAGTACCTAGCCGCCAATATTTTTGCCGGTGTGCCCTCACCGCCTTACACCAGCATGTGTCCCGAAACATAACCCGTGCCCTGACCAACGCAGTTACTGGGAAGGTCCACTTAATGACTGACACATGGATAAGTGCTTCTGGCCAGGGACGCTACATTTCCTTGACGGCACACTGGGTGAACGCTGTGGAGGCTAAGAGCGAGTTGTACTCTGGGATGGCACAGGTGCTACTACACAAAGGATTGTGGGCCCTACTTCCATCAGGATTTCCGCCACCACCTAGATTAGCGGCTGCAACCCCTCCTTCTCCTCCACCACTTCCATCTAGGAATTCTCATCTTGCAGCACCAGTCAGCCATCAGTCAGTAGATAGAAGCAGTTTAGCACAGCGGTGGGGAAGCGGCAACAGGCTGTGCTGAAACTTATTTGCTTATAAGGGACCAGGCTGATCTGTGGATCTTGCAACCTACAACCAGGTGTAGTTGTGTCTGATAACGGCCGCAACTTGGTGGCGGCTTTGAAGCTCGGCAAGCTCACACACATACTGTCACTCTCAGGTGTGGGGGGAAAACCACACAAAGCGTAGGAGGGAAAGAAGATTAGGCCTGGAAACTAAGGAAGGAAGATGGACACCTCCTAAAGGAAACCCTGACTCAAAGATAGGCGAGTTCATACACAGGAACCAAAACCAACTCAACTTAGTGGTTCAGCGTTTTTTCTCAAAACCTACACCAATTTGCCTGAGCTCTTGGTGAAGGTGCCCATTTCTGAAAGTCACCTACAGCTTCCGCCGGCCTGGCAACGCTGCAGCAGCGCTTACACTTGTCAGCTCACTGACTGCTGTGCGACCTGAGCACGCGCTGGAACTCTACCTGCTCACAATCAAGACGGACAGCGCTTCATGTGGAAAAGGTTCTGATAAGTGGCCTAGTGTCACAACTAGGAGGGAAAAGTTTTGTAACATGGTAAAGGAGTACCTAGCTGACAATGTCAATGTCCTCAGTGATCCCTCTGTGCCTTATAATAATTGGGTGTCCAAGCTGGACACGTGGCACAAACTGGCGCTCTATGCCTTGGAGGTGCTGGCCTGCCCTGCCGCCAGCGTTTTGTCGGAGCGGTTATTTAGTGCCTCTGGGGGCATAATAACTGCTAAGCACATCCGCCCGTCAACTGAAAATGCTGACGTTAATCAAAATGAACAAGGCCTGGATTGCCCCTGACTTCGCTGCCCCACCAGAGGAAAGCGGCTGAACATAAAGGAAATTTTAATTTGGCTTTTAAGGTGTATTGAATACACTGCATTTCCATGAACCCCTTCCTCTTCTCGTCCTCTTCTTCCTCTTCCTCCATCATATCAAACTGCTTATTAGGCTGGCCTCGCCTTTAAATATTTAAGAGGTTCACCAGCAGGCCCTCACACCTCATTTTTTTAACCTAAAAAATTAACCTCACTCTGGTCCCCCTCCTGACATGTTGACCTAAAAGAACCTGTCTTGCGCCGCCCTTCAAACTGAGACATGAAGCTAGGAGTTTTGGATGACTTTGTTTCTTGTGCTCTGCCAGCAGACACTGTTTCACCACGCCCACTGTGCACCATCAGCAGCACGCCCACTTCCCTGTCCCTTACTGCTCACCTTGGGCATACTAAATGGTATATATGCAAGTTTGTCAAAAGTAAAGTTGCGCAAATTTTTTTTAGAGTATGAGCAGAAAAATTTCACCGAATGAGCAAACGTTATGCAGCAGATGCAGCACAGGTAATGTTGCATACCTGTGCTGCATGTGCAGTATAACCTTTCTGTATCCTAAATACCTGACATCCAGTGTATTTTTTTTTTGCCGTTATTCATATAATGTATAACGTTTGCGCAATCAGACACAGATAGTGTAGGGATAGGATTTGGGTAGGCAGGGCTAGTTGTTCTGTTGAAAAGACCCAAAAGTCCTTTTAAGGACTTTGGTTATATCTGGCTTCAATATTGTTATTCTTGATGGTCAAAATTTGCGCAAGTTTGCCTAATATTAACACCAGTTGCGCAGCGTGTGCAGTACAATGTTTGTTTCTCCTATATACCTGACATTTGTTGAGTTTTTTTCTGCCGCTAATCACGGTGACATTACATGTGCCGGACAATGTATGTTTCTCCTATGTACCTGACATTTGTTGCGTTTTTTTCTGCCGCTAATCATGGTGACATTACATGTGCAGGACAATGTATGTTTCTCCTATATACCTGACATTTATTGCGTTTCTTTCAGCCGCTAATCACGGTGACATTGGTGACATTACATGTGCAGGGCAATGTATGTTTCTCCTTTGTACCTGACATTTGTTGAGTTTCTTTCAGCCGCTAATCACGGTGACATTACATGTGCAGGACAATGTATGTTTCTCCTATATACCTGACATTTATTGCGTTTCTTTCAGCCGCTAATCACGGTGACATTACATGTGCAGGACAATGTATGTTTCTCCTTTGTACCTGACATTTGTTGAGTTTCTTTCAGCCGCTAATCACGGTGACATTACATGTGCAGGACAATGTATGTTTCTCCTTTGTACCTGACATTTGTTGAGTTTCTTTCAGCCGCTAATCATGGTGACATTACATATGCAGGACAATGTATGTTTCTCCTATGTACATGACATTTATTGCATTTATTTCTGCCGCTAATCATGGTGACATTACATGTGCAGGACAAAGTATGTTTCTCCTATATTCCTGACATTTATTGTGTTTCTTTTTGCCACTAATCACGGTGACATTACATGTGCAGGACAATGTCTCCTATATACTTGACATCTATTAAGTTTTTTTCTGCTGCTAATCACGGCGACATTAGTAATGTCGCCTTAAATAGCCACAGAAAAAAATACACCGGATTTCTGTTATTTGGGATACACAAATGTTAGACAGCAGACACTGAAAAGGTGGTGTTAAGGTCAGGCAACCTTGCGCAATTTTTAACCCACCACAAAAATAATATTTTACAGCCAGATATAACAATGGACTTTTGTGTCTTTGAACAGAACAACTAGCCAAAGAGCCTAGCCAAATCCTATCCCTACACTATATGTGCCTCCTTGCGCAAATGTTATGCATCAGATGCATAAGAGGTACTGCGGCCTTAATTAACGGTAGAAAAAAGAGCAACGGATGTCAGGTATATAGACTACAGAGAGGTTCTAATGCACACGCTGTGCACGTAGTGTTAGCGTCAGGCACGCTTGCGTTCTTTTTGCCCCAAGAGAAAAAAAAATTGCAGCCAGATATAACAATGGACTTTTGTGTCTTTTGAACAGAACAACTAGCCCTGCCTAGCCAAATCCTATCCCTACACTATATGTGCCTCCTTGCGCAAATGTTATACAGCAGACGCAATAGAGGTACTGCGGCCTTAATTAACGGTAGAAAAAATAGCAACGGATGTCAGGTATATAGACTACAGAAAGGTTCTAATGCACACGCTGTGGACATGGTGTTAGCATCAAGCACACTTGTGTTCTTTTTGCCCCAAAATAAAAAAAATGCAGCCAGATATAACAATGGACTTTTGTGTCTTTTGAACAGAACAACTAGCCCTACCTAGCCAAACCCTATCCCTACACCATATGTGCCTCCTTGCCCAAATATTATACAGCAGACGCAAAAGAGGTATTGCAGAAAAAATAGCAAAGGATGTCAGGTATATAGTATACAGAGAGTAATACACCATGCACCAGCTGCGCAGGTGGCGTTAATGTCAGGCCACCTTGTGCAATTTTTAACCCCTTAAAAAAACATATATACATATATACAGTGGAGGAAATAAGTATTTAATCCCCCACTGACTTTAAAAGTTTTAATACCAAAAAATAAATGAAATGTCTCATAATTTTATGCCAGCTTTATTTTAACAGTGCCACATAGAACATCAAAAGAAAAACTGAGAAAATTACATGAAATGAGAAATAAAAAATAATTTGCATTTCATTGAGGGAAATAAGTATTTGATCCCCTAGTAAAACATCATTTAATACTTGGTGGCAAAACCCTTGTTGGCAAGCACAGCAGTCAGACATTTCTTATAGTTTTTTTATAAGGTTTTCACACACTTCAGGAGTAATTTTGGCCCACTCCTCTCTGCAAATCATCTCCATATCCTTAAGGTTTTTAGGCATGCATTTGGAAACGCGAAGCTTCAGCTCTCTCCATAGATTTTCGATGGGATTGAGATCAGGAGACTGGCTAGGCCATTCCATGACCTTGATATGCTTCTTATGGAGCCACTCCTTTGTTTCCTTGGCTGTATGTTTTGGGTCGTTGTTGTGCTGTCGTGTCATCCACGACCCATTTTCAGTGCCCTGGCAGAGGCAAGGAGGTTATCACCCAGGATTTTGCGATACATGGCCCCATTCATCTTCCCGTCAATGCGGTGAAGTTGGCCTGTGCCCTTAGAAGAAAAACACCCCCAAAACATAATACTTCCACCACCATGCTTGACGGTGGGGATGGTATTCTTAGGGTCATATTCTGTATTTTTCTTCCTCCAAACACGTCGAGTTGAGTTGAGGCCAAAGAGCTCAATTTTGGTCTCATCTGACCACAGCACCTTCTCCCAGTCTCTCTCGGAGTCATTAATATGTTCATTGGCAAACTTGAGGCGGTCTGGATGTGAACCTTCTTGAGCAGAGGAACCTTGCGTGCACTGCAGGATTTTAAACCATTACGTCTCAGTGTATTACCAATGGTTTTTTTGGAGACTGTGGTCCCAGCTGCCTTGAGATCATTACTCAGCTCCTCCCGTGTAGTTCTTGGCTGATTTTTAGCCTCTCTCATGATCAATGAGACTCCACGAGGTGATATCTTGCATGGAGCTCCAGGCCTGGGTCAATTGACAGTAATGTTGTACTTCTTCCACTTCTGAATAATTGCACCAACAGTTGTCACCTTCTCATCCAACTTCTTACTTATGGCTATGTAGCCCATTCCAGCCTTGTGTAGGTCAATAATTTTGTCCCTGACATCTTTAGACAGCTCTTTAGTCTTGCCCATGGTGGAGATGTTGGAGTGTCACTGAGACTGTTGGCAGGTAGCCTTTTATACAGGTGAAAATTTGGGACAGGTGTCTCTCATCCAGGTAACGACTTCACTGTGATTAGGGTGTGTCAGTGGTCTGTGGGAGCCAACATTAGTCATGGTTTTACTAGGGCAGGCATGGCCAACCTGCGGCTCTCCAGCTGTTGTAAAACTACAATTCCCACCATGCCCTGCTGTAGGCTGATAGCTGAAGGCAGTCCGGGCATGCTGGGAGTTGTAGTTTTGCAACAGCTGGAGAGCCTCAGGTTGGCCATCCCTGTACTAGGGGATCAAATACTTATTTCCCTCAATGAAATGCAAATTATTTTTTATTTCTCATTTCATGTAATTTTCTCCGTTTTTCTTTTGATATTCTATGTGGCACTGTTAAAATAAAGCTGGCATAAAATTGGACGTTTCATTTATTTTTTTGTATTAAAACTTTTAAAGTCAGTGGGGGATCAAATACTTATTTCCTCCACTGTATATTGCAGCAAGATATAATAGCCCTTAAAAGGGCTTTGGGTCTTTTCAAAAGAAATACTATCCCTGCCTAGCGTTCTTCTCTGCCTACACTATCTTTCCCTCCTTGCAGCAGCTCTCCCTGACTCGGTATGATCCGGTCACATGTCACCGGGTGCTATATAGCACCCGATGACGCGTTCCCGGCCATCCAATCAGTGCAATGCCAGTAGCCAACACTGCGTGGTCCTGAGCGCCGCCATGTTCCGCCGAATACCATATTCGGCCAAACATGTTCGCTCAACACTAATATTAACTCATTAAGGACATGGCCAATTTTTGTTTTTGTGTTTTTATATTTTTCTCTCCACCTTTCAAAAGCGATAACTTTTTAAGAAGTTCTATTTATTTATTTTTTCATTGGTGACATTTAATTTACCATAGTTTGTACTAGAAAACAAGGAAAAAAGTTATTTGTGGGGAATTGAAAAAAAAAATTTAACATTTTTTGGAGGAGTATGTTTATGGCTAAAAATGATATGAGAACCTTATTCTGAGGTTCGTTACAATCGTACAATACAAAATTTACATAGTTTCCATTATTTTTTACCAATTAAAAAATAAATAAAACCCTTTTTTTTGTTTACCTTGCTATATTCTGACAGATATAACTTTTTTATTTTTTAGTCAACAGAACTGTGTGGGGCAGTTTTTATTGGTACCATTTTGGGGTACTGTACATATGACGTGTTGATATCTATTGTTATTTTTTTTTAGATCTAAAATTGGTGAGTGATTCGAATATTTTATATTTTTGTGTTTTTGTTTTTTTTTAGTTCCCTTAGGGGACTTGAACATATGACTTTATGATAGCTTATACCATAGACTGCAATAGAATATCATTGCTGTCTATGGGATTCTGACAAGCTGCCTGTTAGGTCATGCCTTGGGCATGGCTCTGCAGGCATGTCAGTATGACAGCACTGGGAGCCTTCACAAGACCCCCAGGCTGTCATATCAACTGAATGGATACCCGCAATTTCGCCACGGGGGCCTCTGTCTAAGCCCACAAATGCCATGGCCTCTATTAACATGTGCAGCATTTAAGGGGTTAGATGACTGGGATTTGAATTGTTTCTGAAACTGGTCACTACCGGCAGGTGCCTGCTGAATTGCAGTATACAGCCAACTCCTGCTATGTATAGAGTGGGCTCAGTGCATGAGTACATCATGGTGGGCTATGGGGTTTTGGTGGGTTAAGGGGTTTAAATGACTTGAAATCATATTCAAAATTGCAATACTTTTTAACATATACAGTGTTATACCAGTGGTCCATACCTACCACCTCACTCCTCCCGGTGGGTATCTCTCTTGCTCTCTCTAGTGATCTGGGGAAACTAGTGTCTTGTTGGACCACCAGAGCAGTGCTGCATTGTTGGCTCTGTCTCCCACATGCCATGCCTCTCTCTGCCTGTAGGGTGCCCCCATGAGCTCCCTCTGACTCTTAAAGGGCCAGTGCATATGCAACTTAATCTTCCTCGGCCTATATCTGGCCATCTCAAGGTATTTAAGGCACTTTTCACTGTGGGAGTATGCCTGAGCAATAGGTTCTAGTTTGTTAATTTCTGGAATGGGTGCGCTATAGCCTTGTTTGTCTGCCTGTGTACCAAACCTGTTTCTAGATTTGACCCTTCACTGCCTGAACTGACCTCTGCCTGTTCCTTGTTCTGGTCATATGCTGCTTACCCTGACCTTCAGATCAGGGGTGAACTGGAAATTAAAGTTGCCCTGGAAAGAGGCAGAGACAAATGGGTCATTGGTGTGGAGAGGGAAACAAAACAACAGACCCAACTATCTTAAATGGCAAACCAGGGGGTCCATATAAATGTTTGCTATGGGACTTCCTCTCTTGTATCCCCCTTGACAGCATGATATCTTAAAATTGAAAGGTAAGTACCGTATTTTTCGCTTTATAAGACGCACCTGATGATAAGACGCACCTAGGTTTTTGTGAAGGAAATTAAGAAAATAAAATATTTTGAACCAAATGGTGTGCTTTTGGTGGGTTTGAACTAATGGGGGATCTGTGGATGTCACTGTTATGGGGGATCTGTGGAGGACACTGTTATGGGGGATCTGTGGAGGACACTGTTATGGAGGATCTGTGGAGGACACTGTTATGGAGGATCTGTGGAGGACACTGTTATGGAGGAGCTGTGGAGGACACTGTTATGGGGGATCTGTGGAGGACACTGTTATGGGGGATCTGTGGAGGACACTGTTATGGAGGATCTGTGGAGGACACTGTTATGGAGGAGCTGTGGAGGACACTGTTATGGGGGATCTGTGGAGGACACTGTTATGGGGGATCTATGGAGGACACTGTTATGGGGGATCTGTGGAGGACACTGTTATGGGGGATCTGTGGAGGACACTGTTATGGGGGATCTGTGGAGGACACTGTTATGGGGGATCTGTGGAGGACACTGTTATGGGGGATCTGTGGAGGACACTTATTGGGGATTTGTGGATGACTGTTATGGGGGGATCTGACCTTACATTGGGCCCCAGTTATTAGAGCCATTGCTTCTAAAGTGTATGAATCTCCCCTAGCAGGGCTGCTTTGCTAAACTACCATAGCTTTAATCACTTTTCAGTACTCACTATTCATGCAGGCAGCAGGCAGGCCGGCAGCTCAGGTCCCTCACTCAGTAACGCTATGGCCCCGCCCACTGAATTAATGAAGTGGGCGGGTCCAGAGCCGGAGTGTGACTGAGTGAGGGACCTGCGCTGCCGGCCTGCTTGCTGCCTGCATTCATTCATAGTGAGTACTGAAAAGTGATTAAATCTATTGTAGTTTAGCAAAGCAGCCCTGCTAGAGGAGATTCATACACTTTAGAAGCGATGGCTGCTGTGAAGGGGGCCCGGCTTAATGAGCTTCAGTGACTGCGCTGGGCCCCACTTTACATCTGGCACATCGCAGGCAGCACAGTGCGGCCATGTAATACTGATCTATTCGGTTTATAAGACGCACAGCCACTTTCCCCCCACTTTGGGAGTAAAAAAAGTGCGTCTTATAAAGCGAAAAATACGGTACCTTGTTTCTTGCTTTCCCTGATTGTTTTCTTTTTTTATTGGAATCTGTGAGAAACAAGGCCTGATACTCACTTGTGCAATAGTTTGGGGAGAATCAATATATAGTATTGTTATGCGGTCATTATATGGTAGTAACATTTGGATATTACACGGAGGTAATATATAGGCATTGTATGGTGGTATTACTTTACATATGCAACTTTTAATGTTATTTTTGTAATTAGTATGTGTTGAGATCTGTTCATTAAGTAAACTGTTCCCTGTTTCTATTTTTTTACTGACACAATGGGATGTCATAAGGAGTGAACATATATTATTTGGACATTGAATGATCGTTTTCTTCTTAGTATTGGGAGGGCAACATGTGATAGTGTTATATGGTTATTATATGGGAGCAGTACTTGGATATTGCATGTAGGTAGCAGTTAGATATTATATGACAGTATTACTTTATGCAGCTTTTAAATTTGCAGCTGAACACAACGCTGTAAACATGTTACGCATAGAGCTTTACATTGCTTGTTATCCATTTTCTATAAAGCCTACCCTGCCCCTAGATGTATGACATAGCTTCACAATATCCTAGGACTTAAATGCAGGTCATTTTATGAACAAAAAGTCATGCCAGGGCAAATGCATGACATTTTTGAGGGATCTATGACAGGTGTATTAAACAAACAGTTTTCTTTATGTGACTTTTATTCTACATTGTCTGTCTGTCTAAAACCTGAAAGTAGTTTGTATCTATTAATCACAGAGCAACAAAAGTTATGTAAAACTCCTGCCAACAAGGCGCTATTCATCTGTCTTTAGTCCATGCCACTAAACTGTTTGTCTATCCCTAAGTGATATAATCCTTCCCGAGTTTAATGTTCCACAAACCATCTCTAACTTTTTAATGTTTTATGCTCCGTCCTGAGTACACATATTGAGATGTGTATTGAACCGCTATTGAAGTGTGCAGAAAAGCAGCTCTGATATTTGTCGTGTTCTTACAGGTGAAATATTAAACCCCCTTCATGGCACAAATCAAGGCCTTTCCATCTATCAGTACATGTCAGAGTCATTAATATTCCTATGAAGAGTATTTTCTGTGGCTGCAGATAAAAGCACTTCTTCTAGATACAGTCTCAACCTGATCTTACTTGGTTTGTAAACAGGTATGTAATTGTGTATTTGCACAGATGCAGCATACAAGACTTGAATACTTTTTTGAGCTTTCTCAAATGAGGTGGTTTGCTTTTGCCAGCACGAGGTTACAGTATGACATCACTGAAGACATTGATTCTTTGTACTTAATAGTAAAAAGCACACGGTTCTTTCTCTCTAGCTTTGATGGTAAGCTGTGGACGACAGCACTGAAAATATCAATAATTTCTCAATTCATAAAAGACTCAGCATGTACAGACTGTCTTAGATGGTTTTGTATAATGGATGCAACATCTAGAAGATCTCATTTGAAGTTTACTGCAGAGATTAACTATTGTCCTGTCAGAAAAAGTGAGAAATATCAAGTATCTTTGGATTTAAGGCACTATCATAAGTCAAGTTACCTCTGATCTAATATCAGTTTTTGGATTAGCGGTAGTCCTTTTTTCATATCACAAATGTTGTCTGATTGAGAACCACTACCACCCCCATTACCCAGCTTGTCACACAGTTTTTCATAGAACTCCTTATTATGGATGAGCAAACTTATTCTTCAGATTAGGAAACCGTTCCGAATTTCACAAACAGTAACGATTGCAATGAAGCTAAATATATTGTGATTCGTTTCGGGCGAATTGAAGAGAGAAAGAGAGAGATTGACTGACAAAAGCAAAAATAGGGGGTATCCTATTTAATGCCAGAAGAATTAAGAAATGTGAATTTGCATATATTTTTCCTAGGAACCAAGAGCAATGTCATCAGGTGACACTATATTTAAAAACTAGATAACCTATTTTTCGCCCTATAAGACCCCAAAGTGGGGGGAAAATGTCACTTTGTCTTATGGAGTGAATACCAATGAGCGCTTCCATAATGGAAGCACTCATTAGTACCGTAGGACCGAGAAGCAGTAAATGCAGCGCTCCCCAGCTCTGTACTCACCACTTCCTAGTCCTCTGCTGTCGGCTGTTCTGTCGCACAGCGTGAGGGTGCTCTGTGACTTCACACTATGCGCATCTGGTTACATCACAGCCACAGCAGGAAGAAGAAGAGAGAGCACTGGAGGTGAGGAGCGGCAGCATTTGGAGCAGGAGAGGTAAGTTTTTTTTTTATTATTTTATGTGATCTGAGGCTGGGTCTGATCAGAGGTGGGGGGCTGATCTGAGGCATGGGGGCTACTCTAGGGCATGGAGGGCTGCTCTGAGGCTGGGGACTGCTCCGAGGCTGGGGGGCTACACTGAGGCATGGGAGTCTGATTTATATTGGGGCTCTTATCTGAAGTTCTTAAGTTCTTTAGTTCTTATCTGAAGTGTTATTAACACTGGGGGTATGATTGGGGCTGTGAGCTGATGTCTGATTAACATTCGGGGTCTGATTGGTGGTTTGATCTGAGGTCTAATGAAAAATATTTTTTTCTTATTGTCTTCCTCTAAAACCTAGGTGCGTCTTATTGGCCAGTGCATCTTATAAGGTGAAAAATATGGTAATTTTCTATTGGCACATTCTCTTGAGGGTTAAACAATGTACCTTAAAGGGGTTGCTTCAGAATGGCAACTTCAAAGTCTATGGGGCTAATTCAGCACTCGATTATCTTCGGCAGTGACATAAAGTTTGAATGGAGCAACAATGTAAATGCTTTTCTGCCAATTAGGGATGATCAAACTTCTTGAGGTTCATTTAATCTCCAATTCACTGAATTTTTCAAAAATTTGATTCGGGTACAATTCAAATAAGCTCCAATTGCCCTGTAAATTGGCATTTAACATTCTAAGGTCTACAAGGACTCATATTGTTATTGCAAATACCAGTGAGAGAGACCCACATGTAACATGTCTCCGAGTAAGACAAACAAGCCAATTCCCCTTCCAAAAGGTCAAGAATACTAAATGTCCCAATATTACCTTTTTGTCCCAATATTACAACAGTAATGAGTGTCTCAGAGCATCACTGAGAGAAAATTGCCCTGACTAGCTGAGTTGCCTCAGGAGTTCTCTTTCTCATTAGGAGGGCCACCTAGAATGCGTGAGGAGTACTGTAGTCCAGCCACTGTTGCTCTGCATTTCTGGGAAACATATATGCAAATTTTGAATATCTTAAATCTGCTGGCATTAGCTAGGCTTTATGTTCTTTTGTTTTTGGAAGGAAAACTAAATTGCATGCCTTTGGGTTTCAGGGTTTCTGGGAAAGATATTCAAATTAGCTTTCCTTTCAAAAAAAAAAAGAACACTAAGCCTATCTAATGCCCAATGATGGCAGTCTACCTAATGAGAAAGAATACCTCCAAGACCTCTTAGCTAACAAGGACAGTTTTCTCTACACTCAGTACCCTTGTCCCTTTGGAAGGAGAACTGGCTTGCATATCTCATTCAGAGAAGTACTGTGTTACGCGTGAGTGTCTCACTCGTCAGCATTTTGAGGGAGATTCAGGAGAAATTCAGAATCAGTAGAATTGATTTGCTCATCTCTACAACCAATGGGGAACACATACCTTTTATTCTTGTAATTAAATGGGGGGTGGTCCCTACAGTCAGACTCCATCAATTAAACAATTATTACCTACTTGAAGACAGCTGATAAGCTGTTATTCATGGACAACTCCTTCAAGTTAAAACAAAACTTTTCTTTTTTATATACTGGTAAAGAATGAATAAAAGTTGCTATATTTACTCCCTATAGATGCGTCATTTTTATGTCTATGTGTTTTCATACTGAGATTTGAAAGCTCATTTGCCTTTTTTCTTTCTTTCTTGATGCCTTTATAGTACCCTTTATACTTTCTATAGTTCAAGCTGTGGTCACGTTTCCTGCTGAATAACTCATGTGGGTGACTAAACATGGTGATGCTGAAGAACACAGGCCATCAGAATGGGATTATTTATGAACAAGTCATAATGTCTCTATGCAGAAATGAACAAGGAATCAGCATGGCACAAATTTAATTGCTGTAGCATCTTAAGTTTAGTCTATTGCTAATCATCAGTTTACCTTATTTAAAAATATATGTTCTTCAACACTAATCATATTTTGCAGGACTTTGAACAATTTTCAAAGTGAATACAAGATTGGTCTACATAAATCCATGAATAAATGATATCTTATTAATTTGCTAATGCGATAAAGGAGTTTTTGCTTGTTGTGCTTTATTAACTATGAAAATGAAGCTGAGAACTGAGTTTACTTTGAATCTTTAAAAATACATGAAAGAATACAGGTAGCCTTCAAAATTAGTCACTCAGTGCATCAGTCTATGAGACAACAGGGCTCATTATAACAATGGGTGAAAATATGTTATGATAATTGCCTCCAATTATTTTGATTACCATGTTCCTTTCCGTGTCCAGCTAATTCAAAGTGCGAGGGATAGAAGATGGTTACATTTTAGTACAGATTAGTGAATCAATTCTAATCAAATTCCACCTGAATTTTGTAAAAATTCAAGTTGCATCTCAATCCAAATTTTTGGTGATTCGATTTAGGCAACATTTTTAAAAAGTTAAAAAATTAGAGACTAGAGAGAAAAAAAAGTTGAGTCCTAGGAGCCCACATAGTGTCATACACAAATTTTGAGGCCAATTGGAGCACTTTCGATTCAAGTAGAATTTATTCAAACCCAAATTGAATTTTTCAGCAATTTGCTCATCTCTAGTGGTTTGTTTGGTTAAAAAAAGACACGGGTCCATCAAGTTCAACTAGAGAGGAGGATGAAAAAGGGGACAGAGATAAATCTTAGACTTTGTACTCTAGGATTGCTGATAAAGTAGTTGGAGATATTGGGGTCTGGAAGTTGGGCAGAAGATCATCTGATGGTTCCAGTTATTTTTGGTATTGTCTGTGGTCTAAATTTATTTTGGGGTCTTTGGTCTGAATATATTCTGGGATCTAGTCTGAGGTTATGCAAGATCTTGTTTTTTTCTGTGGTATATTCTTTTGTATTTATTCCAGAGTATTGTCTGGGATCTGTATTTATGTTGGGACCTAAACGAATTTTGGGGGTCTCAATTTATTCTAGGCTATTTGTCTAAGGGCTCATCCACATGGCCATTTCCCGTCCACAGCTGTATTGCTGCCTGCAAACAGCGGGTCCGCAATACACTGGCACCGGCCATGTGCACCCCGCATCATGGATGCAATCCGGGAGATTCTGTGCGGAACAGAGGCATGGATCGGAAGCCCATGGAAGAACTACGGAGTGTAGTGCATGCAGGTGCGGACAATCGGATGCAGATCGCTGATTCCATTCAAGTGAATGAGTCCGCGTTCCGCATGCGGCAGCCCCATGGTCGGTGCCCAGCACAGGCCCAGACGGCACACAGTCATGTGCATGAGGCCTAAGTCTGCATTTATGTTGAGATCTTCATTCTGGTTTGGTGTCTGCATGTATTCTGGGATCTGTATTTATTATGGAGCCTGGTCTTCAGTGTAGAAAGTCTAGTGAAAGCTTAAGACATGGCGTGAAAAGAACCATAGATGGGGGGCCCCTAGAATCAATGAACCTGATGGGCCTTATGTACCCCTGTCCAACACTGGTAACAGCATGGAGCATGGTGATAAAATATGTTACTTGCACAGTGACAGAATATACACATTGATCTAATATTGATGACCTAAGGATACACCATCAATATTACAGTACTGGAAAACCCCATTAATAACCACTTTGTCTTGAAGACAAACAAAGCAAAAAAAAGAGATAATGAATTAGATAAGACGATGCTTTGGCATTTGCTATAGCTGAGCCTAAAGCTATTTTCTATTGCTTTATAAAACACACGCCTCCAGAAATATCTATAGTTCTTGATTAGATTGATTTCCAGTGTTAGAAGGAAACAATTTTGCATAAAGAAAGATGGGCCAAGCAGTTTTCAAAACTTCTTGTAGACACATTATAACTTTTTCTTGTTTACAGTAGATATTCAGGTATATTTGGAAGCTATGTTCTCTACTTACATTTTTTCAATATACATCTAATATTTGAATATACATCTAACATCTAATATTGTTATCGATATTGCCAAACTTAAAGGACATTCAGTATAGTATTATCTTTTTTTTAATTATTTTTAAAGGGGTTTTCCGTGATTTTACTACTGATGATCTATCCTCAGTATCTGATCGGTGGGGGTCTGACAGCCGGGACCCCCGCCGATCAGCTGTTTGAGAAGGCACCGGCGCTCCCGTGAGCACCGCGGCCTTCTCTTAGCTTTTCCTAGGCCAGTGACGTCAATGGTCATCGGTCACGTGGCCTAGGAGCAGCTCAGCACCATTCAAGTGAATGGCGCTGAGCACGATACCAAGCACAGCCGCTGTACAATGTACGGCACTGTGCTTGGTAACCTGCGAGAAGGTAGCGGCGCTCACAGGAGTGCCGGTACCTTCTCAAACAGCTGATCAGCAGGGGTCCAGGGTGTCAGACCCCCATCGATCAGATACTGATGACCTATTCTGAGGATAGGTCTTCTGTAGTAAAATCCTGGAAAACCCCTTTAAGCTTTTTTTACTGCTGTTACTTGGAAAATTTCAATATGTTTCTACTTTTTTTTGTTTTTTTTAGATATATGACACTTACATTGTAAGTCTGCAAAAACAAAACACAAAACTAGTCAGCGCCTCCTGTAAAATAAAATTAATGTGCAGGTGAGTGTTGACATGGCTCAAAATACAACAGTAAAACCAAACAAAATGCAACATCACAGAGTATATGGATTGTCCATTTTACAAATACGCTATTAACTATTTAAATGAATAGAGGGTACTTAGAAAACAAATTGTAATGAAAATCATTTGTGCCCATCCACCACAGCAAGGTGACCTCTCCTTGTGCTAGCATTCTTTTGAAAAGATGAATGGTTTATGTTTGCAGAGTGCTGTTGTATTGTGTTTGGTTTTACTTTTGTATTTTTACAGTTATATGCACCTGCGCGTTTATTTCATTTTAGATGACATGAAGACTAAATTTGTGATTTCTTTTTTGCAGTATGCATTTGAAGGTGTGATTGCCTCCATTTTGGTCATGCAGTGCTAACCACCCATCTTTCCCACAGGTTCCTTTTAATTAATGAGGTATATCTGGAGCCTACTTTTACGGAATTCATTTGTGGCCTGTTCTCACAAGGATAGGAGTCAATATAGAGTAGGGTCTCATCTAAAAGAGGTCACTTTGCTGTGATGGATGGGCTGAAATTATTTTGATCAAAGTATATGGTGAATAACACATTAGTTTAAAGTTTTTAAAGTTTGTAAGTCTAGTACTCCCCTATAGAAAAATAAATACGTCACCACGCACAGAATTTCGGCCAAGATCTTCAATCAAGATGGTGGGGCCGCTGGCCCATTGCAAGCAAATGGAGGAGGTAAGTAGGATTTATTTTTTTTTGCTTTTTACACTATTTCATGTTAAACCAATTCACTACCACGAAGCACAAGAAAATTCGGCTTTGCAACAAATCAAATTTATCCTGAAATTCGGATCAAATTCGACTTTGGTGGATTTGCTCAACTCTAATCATTATCATTCATTAGTTTTAAAATTGATAATAATACAATATTATGGTATATATCTCAATATGTAACGTATACATATTAATTGCTTACTGAAATTCTATGATCCAAGCATTTTAATGGGCCCCTAAATGGTATCCAGACAAGCAGCGTGGGACACAATCCAGGCTTATTAAATGGTCTTTGTGGGCTTGCATAAAACAGCAGATTTAACAGAACAAATTTGTAAAGGTGTTGAATGCTCATCCTGTCATCATGCAAAGTATGTGACATATGGCCAATAGATTGCTGGTTAATATTTAATAGGTGAAACATTGATCTCTGATGCGCAGCTTCTAGTATTACACAGGAGCAAAGGTACTGGCGACAAAGAAAGTACTTCTTGTTAACAATAGTGCACTGTTACAAGTTCCTTATGTGTTCTAAAATTAAAATTCAGATTCAAGCTGAGACAAGTTCCCCCTGACTTCACCTGGAATATATTTTCAAGACTAATGAGGTTGTAGAAAGTACCTAAAATTGTATTTTCCTAGAGAGCTCCATAATGTCACCACATTTGTTGGCAGGGAAGAGCAAGAAGGTTTCTGTAATGTGCAGGTTTTATGGAGTCTACTAAAATTTAACTGAGCGCCACATAGACAAAAGCAATTAATTGTGTTAATGCAAATGGGCTTCATTGTCTTCTGTGAGAATCCATAACCAGTGTCATTCACAACGTATCAGGCTGCCACATGAATGTTCATCCATCTGCTTGGGCTTTCAATGAAATTTAAAGTGGCTAAATGTGATGTTATGCTTTTGGGTGCTAACATGTATCATATGTTCTGGGGGTGGGGATAAAACCAAAAGAGTCGGTTGTTGAGAAGAATCTGGGTCTACTTGTAGATCCTAGACTTAAAGAGAATCTGTCATGATCTGCAGGCAGAATGTAATAGAGCAGAAGGAGCTGAATAGATTGACATTATACAGTGATCCCACAAGATACAATGGCCTCAGGATACGATATTTTCAACATCGAATGGTCTTTTCTGACCCATCGTAAGTTGAAACCAGACTCAACATACAATGTCTCAGACTCGGATCCAACCAATCAAGGCCACTTCTCTGGTAAAATAGCTGGATTAGTTGCTAGTTAGCAGCTATTCCTGACTGTTATATGTAAGGACTTGTATTATCTGTCTTAGTTATCTGCTTATATTTCTTAAATCTTCATTTTCTCTTATCTTGGATGACGTTTTGGGGCTTTTGAACCGATTACTCAACATACAATGGTTTCAACATACAATAGTCCTCCTGGAACCAATTAGTATTTTATCATGAGGGACCTCTGTAGTGTTGTTTGAAAAGATTCAATATAACTTGTATTTAAAATTTAATTTAAATCCTTGCTCTTTCTGTTGATAGTCTTCCCTGCATGACTGTGCAAACCAAGACGTCAGTCTCTGAATAGGACCATCCGCCAAGCTCCTAGATATAGAAAATGCAGGGATTTAAATAATTAAGTCCAAGTTATATTGAATCTTTTAGCATAAAACCATAAAACTAAATCTATAGTACTCAGCTCCTCCTGCTCTTGGGCCTTTATATATCTAGACCTGACTCCATTCTGGATGTCGGGTATAGTGTTCCCTTTGATAACTCCATGTAATGTTAATCAGCTGGTTCCAAGATCAGCAGGATATTGCCATCTATAAAAAGACAAATGGATGTGCAGGGCAGGGACTTACCTTTGATGCTTTGTAAGACATTAGTGTGGCTTTGTCTACTATATGCAGCTAAATTCTGTTTGCAGATATATAGAAGGGATACCCTGGGGTTTAAAATATCTACTGACCAGCAGGAAAGTAGTAAAGAGGGCATTTAGAATTTAATGGCAAAACATTGGTTTTGCATATGACCACAGAACTGGACATCACCTATAGCAAACACCTTTTCCCAAGTCTTAACAATGACTCTTGGTACTCAGACACCTCCAGGACTTACAAGAGGACTGAATTGCACAACAACCAGATGATCACAAGAGCAACATATATAGAGCAACTATAAACACTGGCAAAGAAAAGAATTTACTTCTGTAAAATAAGCAAAACTGGATTACGCAAACTGAATGGGGTTCACTGAAGGAGGAGATGACCCGGGAATGGAGTGCATGGCAAATGTATGGCATACAGGTAGGTAACAGATAAAAGACATTGAACCGACCCTATCTGAATTCAGGTTAGCAAACCATCCTGAACAATACAACAGTAGAGCAACAACAACTACCAAACACAGCAAGAAAGACCATGGAACTACAGAATACATGGAAATAATATATAATACACTGAATAATGCAACTACAGATTGCAAAATACACACAAGCTACAAATATCTGGAAGGGAATGTATGTACTAATCGAAGACTATAACCGACAACCAGACTGGAATCTGGAAGGGAATGTACCAAACAAACACTGTACCTAACAACCAGAAAGGGGTGAGGCCTGGATATATAAAGGATCAACAATCAGCAACTTCACCCTAATTTGTCAAACCAGTCAATGACCAGACCCAGATTCAGATGCAAGACAGCTACATAGCAAGTGTCCAAGCAAATTTATTAACTAGCGAACATGAGGCACATGAAGTACTGCATGATAAAATTAATGTCCACATTTTAGTGTATTTATATTATATTTAACTCCATTTTCTTTTGACCTAATAATCATTCATGAAATAATTCCTTAAGATTAAGATTAAGACCATTTAAGGTAAAACAGGAATCATTTAATCATGATTTCATTGGTAGATGTAATGTCTAATGTTCCCTGAAGTGAATATGAGCATTTAACATCCATTTCCCCCTAGAGATTACAGATGAAAAGAGTCCTTTCTTATCTGATATATGTTATTTTAAAACTATCTGATACTTGGTTACATGTACTATGGTATATAACACAATGTAAATATATTGCAAAGGAATTTGATCATTTATAATTTCATACATGCACATGATATGCTATATGCATGTCATATGCTAGTAGTAGTACAAATATATATAATTTAACATGTTATATTAGGTTAGTTTTACTTATTTCCGTTCCATTTGAAGAAAATCTGTTATCTGTTATAGAAGTCTTTGAATTAACTGGAGGACAGGCTAAGTGTGGTCCAAGATTTAGCTAAGGAGCATGTAGGCACAAAATGCCTAGTCTAGTGTTTTATACCTCACCCATCAATTAGGTCACACTTTAAAGGAGTTGTCTTTGGTTAGACTGATTACAGAACATTCCACTTATGGGATCCCCCGCAATAAACTGCAATTTGTGAATCTGACAAATGCATTCCTTGCAGTGCTACCAAAGACTAAATTAAGAATTACACAGATTCCATGAAAATTAATAGGTTCTCCATGCTTTGGGAACTCCACAGGGAAAGATAATCTGTGTAACCACTCTCTGCTTTGTGTTGTGAATAGGGGGCTCCTCTTAGAAGTAAGAATTCCCTAATAAAGTATTTAAAAAAAGGATTTCTAAACTTAACAAAAACCTTAAAGGAGTTTTCTGAGACTGGATAAGTCACCATGATATGATCAGGGGGTCCGACACCCGGGACCCCCACCATTCAGCTGTTCGAGAAGGCACCTGCGCTCTCAGTAGTGAAGTGGACTTCCCGCAGCTTTTTCTAGGCCAAGTGATGACACGTTCATTGGTCATATGGTCTACTCGCAGCTCAGTCCCTTAGAAGTAAATGGGACTGAACTGTGATGCCAAGCACAGCTGCTATACATGGCTGCTATATATGGCACTCACAGGAGCTCCAGTGCCTTCTGAAAATGCAAATTGGCGGCAGTCCCTCACCAAACAATACTGGAGACCTATACAGAGGAAAACCCTTTTAATTCCCATATGACTATAAAAAATGTCATATAATAAAGTAGAGATTCCATACACTTGGCTGTAGATTGTTTTCTCTTTAATGGGCTACCCAGATTTAAACGGACCAACTGGAGTACCAGGGGGACCAAGTTCTGACACAGCAATTGGCCCTAAAAGTTCAACAGGATACAATCTTAAAATGACTTTAGAGTCAGTCACTTGCCACTAAGGTTCAGTTACAAATAACATATTAGACCTTACACATATTATGCCTTGTATGTACAATGATAACTACACATTGTGTAGATTACCTATGATTACAAATGTACATAGGTGGATCATCACTTTTTTTGTTGGGCCCAAAATGAACATAATAGCTTTATAAATGAAAGAAAAACATATAAGCACTATCTGGGGTTAATATGTCTGAGGAACCTTTGCAAGTTGAAGAACAAGTGGATAATGGAAGCTCAACTTGTGCTAATTTATGCACTAGTGATGAACATATAAACTGGAGAATGTTGCTTGTGTCTTCTCCCCTTCAGCTTATGGGGCCAACCTTGCTTCAAGACAAGAAGAGCAGGAGCAGAATTGGAACTATGGAAACAATGATACCTTCTTAGGGTAGATTTTCAAGACCACAAAGATACGATTAGGGTATTAATAAAATTGTCTCATCACGTGTTAATTTAGGCACTAGCAATTAACATATAAACTGGAGAATGTTGCCTGTGTCTTCTCCCCTTCAGCTTCTGGGGCCAACCTTGTTTCAAGACCAGAAGAGCAGCAGCAGAACTGGAACTATGGAAACAAGGACACCTTTTTAGTGCAGATTTTCAGGACCACAAAGATGTGATGAGTATATTAATAAAATTGTCTCAATACTAAAACACTTTTCGGGAAACACAACTCCTATTTTTATTAAGATAGCGTCTCTTGTTGCTCGCCAAAGGGGACCTGCCTTCTCCATAATGCATTTTATTATGAGTTAATTTTCTTTAGAAAAAATATCATAATGAATATCTTTGTGGTCATGGAGATCTACCCCAAGAAAATGGTCTTTTTTTCTGGATTCCATTTCTGATCTTCTCATACTTCTAAACTCATGGTGGGCCCAGGGAACCCTATTCTGACATTGGGGTTCTTCATAAAGTCTCCATTCTGCAATGTGCATTTTATATGAGAGGCAACACTCTTACTTTCCACTCCTTGGACACTTGAGCACAATTTTGTAGTTTTTTATTGTGAAGTAATGTTAGAAAAATCCCAGTTGAGAAGCCATTCTTCAAAGTCTGCAAAATAAACAATGCTATATTGCTACTGCCAGATATATTTACCTTTTAATAGCCGTGAGGAATTGTCAACTCTATTTCACAAATCAGGATCCATAAATCTTAGATGCTTTAAATTTACCCTCGTCATAAGTGCTGTAGACATTTTCCATGTAGAACCTATTGGAGGAAATGACTGAAAAAGTAATTCATTACAGAGGTTGTATTATTGAAATTTCTGTTAGCGGCTAATAACATTCATTGACAGGCTCCAAATAGTGTAATCAGTCTCAGTGTCACAACTACAACACTGGGGACTCTTAGTTCAATTTTTGTGTGTGTGTAGTCTCATATTTTAACAACATCATTCAGCATGAACCTAATCCTAGGAGAAGAGAGAGATTCAGACTACTTCAGATTTGTGCGTCAGTGAATTTAATTTACGGATGTGCCTCACGAATATGACTTATCAATGAGAGAAACATTCCATACAAAACATTATGCACTATTGAAAAAAGTTCTCCCGGAGGTATTGATTTATTGAGCCATGAAAACATTTTTTTCCATATTTTCCTTTTTTGTGTACCTAATGGTTCATGCTGCTTCATTGAGACACAGTCCAAATTATCTATTAAATAGGTTGTCTCATCTGACATTAATGGTAGATCGCTAATATGTACTATCAATGTCAGTTAGGTGTGGATCCCATCTCTGGGACCTGTTCCTATCTCCAGAATTGGGCATTTAAAGGACAGAAGTCGTGTCCACCCTCTGTTCACCGCTATGGGAGTTCATAAAATAGGTGAGGACTGGTTTAGCTATTTTAGGTAGTCCCATAGCAGTGGATGGAGTTGTGGCCACACTTGCTCTGTACACTCTCCATTCACCAATGTGGGACTTCCAAAAATAACCAAGTGTGCTCGCTCAGCTGTCTTCAGAAGTTCTAAGGTGATGTATGGAGAGCACATCATGCATGCTCTCCTTCTCTTTGAGGGCCCCGTTGTGAAGATGAGGTGGAACCTACACTTAACTGACATTGATGGCAAATCTCTTTGAACATGTCTATGGTATATTGATAAAGAGTTTCACACAGAAAATATAAAAGTTTAATTCCATAAATTATGACTGATGTCCTGGGTTTGGGAGCTTGACATGTCTCCAAAGATTCATGTTCCTGAATAGCAGCATTCTAGAGATCTCCCATTGTCCTCCAAAAACCAAGGACTAGTCAACATAGGGGCAGATACTATGGGAACCATAAATGAAGAGGGCTCAGATCAGGAAGACCCTTTGTTCTGCAAGAATACTAAAGGCATGGAACAAACCTCCAGAAGATATGGTTGGAAAATGATCATCTATTCTATTTCTAACATAAAAATACGGGTAGGAAATAATGAAAGGACAGACTAGATGATGGTCATTTCTTCCATCAGTCTTTTATGTTATATAAACAAGCACTTTTGACTTCTTCTGTTAACCCTATTTGCTCTTAACCACTTCAAGACCAGGCCTAATTTTGCAAATCTGACATGTGTCACTTCATGTGGAAATAACTTTGGAACGCTTTTACTTATCCAAGCCATTCAGAGATTGTTTTCTCATGACACATTGTACTTCATGTTAATGGTAAATTTGAGTCAATATGTTTTACCTTTATTTATAAAAAATCAAAATTTACTGAAAATTTTGAAAAAAAATCACAATTTTTCAAATATGAATTTCTCTGCTTTTAAGTTGCATAGGGATATCTAATAAAATTGTTATTAATGAACATTCACCATATGTCCACTTTATGTTGGCATAATTTTGGAAATGTAATTTTATTTTTTTAGGACGTTAGAAGGCTTCAAATTTTAGATGTAATTTTTAACATTTTCATGAAAATTTCCAATAGTTAATTTTAAAGGACCTTTGCGGTTCTAAAGTGACTTTGAGGGGCTTAAATAATAGAAACCACCCATAAATGAACATATTTTAGAAACTACAGCCCCCAATGTAATCAAAAATGATTTTACAAAGTTTGTTAACCCTTTAGATTTCCCACAAGAATTAAAACAGAAGGAAGGTGAAATTTAAAATATATATATTTTTTCACAGATTTTCAATTTTTAATTCATTTTTCCCATAAGATAACAAGGGTAAACAGCAAATCAAACCTGAATATTTATTTTCCTGATTCTGAAGTTTGCAAAAAAAAACCAATATGTAGTTGTAAACTGCTCTGTGACCGGCAGTAATGAGAGTGAGATAGTACAAGCATTTGTGATGGCTTTGACAGCTTGTCAGAGTGATCAAAAGCCTGGAGACCAGGAAAAAAGGTCTCAGGTTAAAGCTCCATGTTCTTGGCTGTCAGGAGGCAGCTGAGTCATGGAGCTTCTATGTACAGGTGCTGCACACAGGGGGCAAAGCTGAAGGACGTTTATAGTCAATGGGCAGACTTGAAGTGGTATTAGAAGTGAATATGAATGTTGCAGCTCTTCTTGGATTATGAAGACCTTGTGAAGAGCAGCAGAATATGAATATATATCACATAATCATACAAGTTACTATTATTATACAGTAGATGTATGGAGGCTGTATTAAGAAGGTAACATTCGAGAAGTTCATTTTTTTTGGTGCTTTTATAGTTTATCCACATAAGCCCCTTTATGACCCATGATGGATATGTCCATCACAGGTGAGCAGGGTATGTATCAAGCAGGCTCATAAGATGAACCTGCTCCATACTTGGGAGTTTCCGCTATATCATATAGCTGACACAAGTCCACAAAGACCAGGATCGGAGACAATTCTGATCTCGGTCTTTTAACCCCTTAGATTCCTTGGTCAATAGTGATCATGGTAATAGTGATTGTTGAGTTAGACAGAGTCAAGGTTCTCCCTCTGTCCTCCCACTAGAGCCCCAGCGTGAGATTGATATGACAGCCTGAGGACCTGTCAACCTATAAAAGTCCCCAGACTGCAATAGAATTCTACTACAATCGATGGTAAAAACGATCAGAGGATTGCAAGCTCAAGTTTCCTAAGAAGACTAAAAAATGCACAAAAATTTTTTTTTTTTATTTCTTTTAAAATTCTTTTTAAAAAAATAAAAAAATAAGCATAATAGGTATTACCGCATCTGAGAATTTTCCAAACAATTAAAATATGAGATATATGTAACAAAAGTTATAGGTGTCAGAATGTGGCGATGCAAAGAATTTTTGTTTTCCAAAGGTTTTTCTTTTAAGGAGTAAAACACAAAACAAAATAAAAACTATATAAATTTGGCATTTCTGTTATCATACAGATCCACAGAGTAAATTTGTCATGTCAATTTTAGTGCATAGTTAACACTGTAAAAATAAAACTCAAAAAAACATGGTGAAAATGGGTTTTTACAAAAAGATTTTTTTCTCCTTTTTCCAGTACAGGATGGAAATGGTGCCATGAAACATTACAACTTGTCCATCAAACGATGTGCCCTCATATAAAAAAGTTATGACTCCTGGAAAGTGGGGAGGAAAAAAACAAAAAAATTAATTGGGTTAAAATGGAACCAATTATATTTAAATAGTATCTACTTCATTCGGCTTGGTCTTCTACAGTACATATCATCCTTGAAACACTACTTAATGCCAGCAGCATTAACACAACCAGTGTATTTTATTGTGAAGTGTATGGTTTTTTTTTTAATGATAGCTTTCTGTTCATCATAAAACAGCCTCATTCAGCTACCACTGATGAATTCGGCCTACAACCGGCATGACAGCTTGATCTTATGACGATGACGGCTTGAAGCCCTTATTTAATTTTTCTTTCAATCTTTAGAACTTTTTTAATGAATCAGTTTTAAATGTCTTACCGCACTTCTGCATCTCTTCTCTGAAGGATGAGTCAGATTTGAAGCTTCGTGACAATCCTTCAAGTTTTTCAATCACTGTAGCACCATTATTTGCCACTGAGTTGTCTTGATTCTATTGTTAAAGTGTTCAATACATTTTCTGGTCTGGGTTCAAAGACAGCGGTACAGTATTACAGCAGAAAGCAAATTATTGACTCTTACATAGAGTATGTTGCAGCAGGAGAAAAGCAGGAAATTGTGTAGAGTTTTGAGACATGAAAAACTTTTTGGATCACTCGTCTACTGCGGATGGTGGGGAACACATTAAGAATTTAGGGGCTGCGGACATAGCAAAGACCTACTGTACAAACACAAGTGGCCATCTTGATTAGAATAATCAAAAGGTAAACAATTTATGGTTAGAAATTAGTATTATGAGTAAAGATGAGCAATTTGATTGAAAACTAATCAAGTTCAACGCAAATTTAGTAAAAATTCAGAATCCAAATTTTTAGTGATTTAATTCAGGTGAATTCTGTAGAAAGAAGGAAATAAAATGTTTGGTGATTCAGTTTGGGCAAACTTTGGAGTGATAGAAATTAATTCAAAAATAAAAAAAAATGAGCATCTAGAAAGAAAAATATGATTGTTGAAGACCAATTTTCATGCCAATTTTTGTAGAATCCATAAAAAAAAATCCTAAATCAAACTGCTGGACTGATTCCACCAAATATGACCTGAATCACATTATCTGTTGCCATACTGGTAGACACAGCTGTAATCCGGTAGCCAAATGGAATAAGCCAGGTGCAGTTATGAGCTGTAGTTGTATTCCAGCTTGAAGTGAAGATCTTAAGGTGATAATTTAGCGAAGAGTAGAAACAGTCTGGGAAAGATGGTTCTGAGGAGCAGGATACTGGACAAGTCACAATACTCAAGCAATGATTGAATTGCCTCATGGGTATGCCCAAACAGGAAACAAGGTGGCTTCCAATCAGCATACATCGGCCATCTTTGTTAAGGGCAAATCCTAGGACAAACACAGCAGTCTCCAGTGGTGAGGAGTGGAAGTGCAACACGATAGTTCAGAGTGAGTGAAACAGCAGCCACTAGTGGTAAATTACAAAAAAAATCAGGATTCTGACATTTTCAGAGATTCCATCATCTCTATTCACGACCAAAACATGATGGATTTTTTTGCTATTCGTGCTGCAATCCCATACATTTCTATGGGATTGACGCTACTCTGCTGTCCTGACTGAGACAGATCGCCATGTAGTACTACCCTTATTGAAAATGTTATGAAGAAACAGTGGAGTCGTTGTCTTTACTGACCAGTCAGGTTCCAGTTCATCTCTGTTTGGTCAACTGCAGCACAATTTCCATAAATCTACACCATAGAGCATTAGCTACGTGCCAATTAATATACAATATCATTTTCTGTGAAATTACATTGAAAAGCTCCAACGTGCAGCTAAGGTGAAAGCAAAAATTAGGTTAAAAATACTTAGGTTAAAATATCCAAAAACATACAACAAAAAATATAAAACTAACAAAAATCTTATAAAGGACAATATAATCAAAATATTTTTTTCTGAAGCTTTATGTCCTTATTAAGTTCACCCTTTTTCCTGGCCACCAGCAAACTTAAATTACACATCTCTGAGTCATCCTGATGCTTGAAAAAAATGTTTCCTGATAGAACTTGTTAATTAAAAAATCCTGTATTTTCCCACTCTGTCTCTCCATACGTTCGCCTGTATTTTCTAGCTTTGCCTCCAATTAACATATTTTTATGCTTCTTTCTGTCTGTCTCTGTCTTTTCACAACACAAGCTGAAAAAGATATATAAATATCACATACGTGAAAATTTTTATCTAAATGGATACATTGTGACGTACGGAAAGAAATAGTGTCACCAGTTCTTGATATTCTACTTCAGTAGAAACAACTAAGACTAAGAGTAAATCTGCATTACAGTATTCCGGTAGTCTTTTTTGGCAGAGAAGCAGACTACCAGAATTACCGTGTCTGGCATAGCCGTACACCAATGGGGAGCGCCAAATCCCCATTCTCTATAATAGGATCCGTTGGGTTTCCAAGAGGAGTGTCTGTTTTCTGCTTTAAAAATACTGTCGCCTGCTACTACATGCTTAGAATGGCTAAAAATGTGTTGAAGGCTTAGAGTCATGGAGTCATTAGCGATCATCTGGCGCTGTAATACTGACACCAATTTCCCAATGAATGAGCTTAATCATCAGGCAATCCAAATCTTTTGACATGATAAAAATATATCGTTTGCAGGCGGCAGATTGTGGTTTCTAATAACGATCTGCCACCGGCAAACCAATGTAGAGCATGGGGATGAGCAATGGCGTAGCGATCGCTCATCCCCATGCTGCAGAGGAGATCACTGCATGTAATAGCAGCAGTCTCCTATGCTAGTGAGCAGCGATTGCCAGGAGGTAACGCTTTCCTCACGACAATCGTCCGCCACGTCGGGCTGTGTAATATAGCTTTTAGAGTAGGAAGAGGTTTGGACATAGATCATAGGTATTCTCCTGGGGACAAAAGGTAATGTAAAATAAGAGGAATGCCGAGAGATTTAAGGTGCAGTAATGGTGGCATCTAGTGGCCCCTTAACACTGCTTGATGGAGCAGATGATTCATGGGTAGGAAACGTTCCTTCCTGACAATCTCCTGCCCATCAGTGGTAGAAACGGCAGCATGTAAATGTAGCAATCTCCTCCACAGTATGGAAAGGAGTGATCGCTAATGCCATCACTTGTCCACAAACAGAATCATTGTTTGCCGGCAGCAGAGTGCTGTTTAGCTGGCACAATCTGCTGCCCACAAATGATAATTTAGGTGATTGCACCAACGCTCTATTTCCCGAATGTTGCTCTCATTCATTGAGAAATTAGCGGCATCATATCAGGCAGTATAAAGGGGCCTTAACCCATTAACGCATAATGCCATACATGTAAAGTTATTATATGGAGCGAGCTGTTGTGTGGAGGGTGCTGGCTGTAGAATACAGCAGACACCCAGCTGCAAAGACTGGGATTGGTGATGATGCCGAAACTGGTCACTTAAACCCTCAGATGCCATGTTCAAATGGCATGGTAACCACAAAGGAACATGGCTTTTCAAACTGATCAAACCCGAATTTTCCGTAAAGGGGTTGTCTCACTTCGGCAAATGGACCTTATTATGTAGAGAAAGTTAATGCAAGGCATTTACTAATGTATTGTGATTGTCCATATTGCCTCCTTTGCTAGCTGGATTCACTTTTCCATCATATTATACACTGCTCGTTTCCAGGAGTTATGACCACTCTGCAGCGATGGTCGTGCTTGCTCACTATAGGAAAAAGTGTTGGCCTCTCTGGTGGTTGAGACCTTGGGTGTGCATATAGGTTGGCGCAGGGTATAATGTGATGAAGAAATGAATCCAGCCAGCAAAGGAGGCAATATGGACAATCACAGTACATTAGTAAGTGGCTTCTAGTAACTTTCTCTACATGATAAATGCCATTTGCCTGAATGAGAAAACCCCTTTAATTCAACAAAGTAGTAAAAAAAACCTTATACATCTGCCCGGAAATGCAGTTTGTAGTCATCCTGTACAAATTGTAATCTGTTACACCACCTCGAGCATAAATCAACAGCTGTATCAGTACTACTACCATCACATACAGGAAAGGAATGTTAAATGCTCATATTTGCTTGGTCTCTATCTGGCCAAAATTATGCTAATGTGTTCACTGGCATGAACCCAAATTACAGGGCAAATTGCCAGGATCGCTAGAGCAGAAGATAGATGCCAAACATGGTTCCACATGGAGCATGGCTGTACACGAGTAAGCTACAGAGAACCACAGATGATATTTCTGATGACAGCAGTGACACATGTTTTTAATGGAACACAGAGTAGGCAAACTGTAGGATAATTAGTCATCGTACTCCGTTTGATATGGAGTGTAAGCGCAGACATGTTTTTATGTTTGATTTCCATTTTGAAGCAGAAAGCACCAGACCCGCCTGTGCGAACCAATAAATTACATTTTTACTGTTTGTCCTTGTTTTAATTTTGCATTCAAGCAACATTGCTGAGAAATCACATATGCTTGTAATTTGAATTTAATAGTAATAGATGATGTAAGAACATCGAAATAAATCTTATCTGCCGACTACATTTTACTCACTGAATTGAAAGAGGATGAAAGGGATTGTACAGGCTTAGGAAAGGGTTACATTTTTAAAGGGGTAGTGTAAGATTAAAGGACATCTGTCAGCAGATTTGCGCCTATGACATTGGCTGACCTGTTAGATGTGTGCTTGGCAGCTGAAGGCATCTGTGTTGGTCCTATGGTCATATGTGCCCTAATTGCTGAGAAAATTAAAGTTCTAATATATGAAAATGAGCCTCTAGGAGCAACAGGGGTGTTACCATTACACCTAGAGGATCTGCTCTCTTTGCACCTATCAAGCCCTCTGCACTTTGATTGACAGAGCCAGGCTTGATGATATTTACACTGCCTCGCCCTGTCAATCATATCCAGAGGCTGGGTTTGGGATGGCCCCCAAGCTACGCCGGGACACCGTCAAGGTGTCACCACGTGTTACTGCTCTCTGGAACGGAATGGTAATGGGGGGTGCACCCCAATGGGAAATAAGTCCAAAGAGTCAGGGTCTGCAGTGACCCAGTGTGCTTCTTTACTGGAAGAATTTAGGTGCAAAACAAAACAAGTGAGGGATAGGGCTGGCTTCTCCATGGCAGAAGAAGGGTTTGATGTTGAGTAAAGGCCTGAGCTAGCTGTCCCTCTCACTCTCATAAGGCTGGTATCCCAGGGTCTGTGGCAGAGTATCCCCGTCTCAGTGTCTTCCTCTGATTACTCAATAGTCTGGCAGAGTCTCCTCTTCTAAGCACTGATCTCTAACTGCAGAACACAAGGGGTTCTGACTGCTTTCCATATAAACAGCTTCTAACTGATCTAGAACCTTCTAGTGGGAGGGGTGGTGTGGAGAAACTCAGCACAAACAAATACGATGTTACAACTCCTTTCTGTCATAGACTTACATTAGTTTCAATGGTACTCAATGGCAATGACACAGCAGTTTTTCCAGACACAAATAGGTTTTCAGACATAACAACAGAGCTAAACCAGACATTCAAAAGGTCAGTCTGTCTGGTTTTGGTGGTAAACAAGTCTGGCGTTTTCCCTCCAAAACATGCTCTTCTTTAAACCCTATGGCAGCTGTGGAAAATTACCAGTTTCTCATTCAAAGTCGCAAACGTTTCTCAGTATTCATTAAGCCTTTCCACAGAGCCTCGAAAAATACAGTGCAAATGAACAGGATCTATATCACAACATATAAATTGTAGTCACACAGTACTAAACATTACAAGTTAACCCCTTCAAGTGAAATAAAGTAAGACGCTTCTAACTCTGCATAGGGAAAACAGGGGCAAATATCCACAAATGTCCAGACTTCTCAGTACCCCTGCCCCAGAACACTACACATACGGCAGAGGATGTAAGAGCAACTCCCCCCGTTTCTCCTAGAGACTCATTTGCATCTATTAAAACATCATTTTTCTCAGCAATGCGGGCACATATGACCATGGGACTAACATAGGTACTTTTAGCTGCCAAGCACATGTGCATAATAATACTACAGCAGACAATAAGTAGTCCAATGGCAATTAAACAAATAGTATAGTTTAAACAAAAATTATAACTGGATTTTATTTTACTAATTTCTTGGAAAAGCATGTTGTCACCCCAATTACTGTGTCTATAGCATCTGCTGCCAAACACAGAGAGATAACATGTAGCCCTAATAAACCGCATTACATTTAAATTCCAAATAGATTACTACTGCTAACTTGAAGTTACTTTGTCATAAATAAGAATAAAAGTTATATTTACTTAATCTATTGCCAACCAGTTCATGGCATTTGCCACCTCCCTAATTGCAAAGATCATATTGCATAACTTACCATAGACTGAATTTAATTTTACTCTTCTTGTCCATAGACATGTACATTTATTTAAGCTTTAATTAACTGTAAATTACCTCTCTAAAAAAATTGTCCTTACATGACAATTACTGAAAAAGAACTGAAAAAAATCACTTCACTCTTGTGATGAGGATAAAAACTCAGAAATATGATGCAAAATAGATTCTAATTATGTTCATCTTGGCTCTATCTAGACGATACTATGGCAAAATCACACTCATTTCATTGTAATATCATAACCCAATGCAATGTAGCAGATCTTCAACATACTTGGAAAAGATTTGCTTATTAAAGGTGTTGTGTCATCTCATATAGCATATGCCACCAATGTCATATAGGTGCGGGTCCCAACTCTGGGACCTGCTCCTATCTCCAGAACAGGGTCCCCAAAGTGAATGGAGAGGAGCTGTGCAAGCACTGCAACCTTACATTTACGGCTCTGGGGGCTCCAAAAATAGCCAAGCACCAGCTAAGCTACTTCAGGCAGTCCCAATGCTTGTGTGATACGCTCTCCACTCACGGCTATAGGACTTCAGAAAACAGCCAAGCACAGTTGCTCAACTATTTTTGTAACTCCCATAGCAAAGAATAGAGAGCATGCCATGCAGCCACACTGTGTTCACATTCACTTTAGGAGCCCCATTCTGGAGATAGGATGGTCTCAGAGGTGGGGCTCACAGCTATCTGACATTACCCCCGGACCATCGCTATTAAACTAAAACTATTGCCTTGTAGCACTTTCTGCCTTCTTTCCAGATGTGCTTTTCTTTCCTTGCTGCTTTGCTCCTATCTTGCCAAAATCCACTTTATTCCTTATGCAAATGAGCCAGTAAGGTGCCCAGAGGGGCATTATTTCCATTTAAAGGTTTCCTGGAATGCCCCCATTGAGTGCCCAGGCCCACCCTCCCCAGCAGAACCCAAAGCATGCCTCTCCCCGGCTCATACTTTACTCTCCCAGTGCCATTAACACCACCCCCACCCCGCTACATCACTAACAGCAGATAAGGCTGATATTCTCAGTTCTGAACACTGCCTGCGCCTGTGTTCCTCTAGTTCAACTGAGGGCATCAACCTCAAATGAGAATAAGCACAGCAAGATTTGTAGGTGATGCTGAAAGCCAGGGTGGCCGGGGTTATCTGGTGGAGGAGAGCCGTTCTTGGGCTCTGCTGGAGGGTGGGCCTGGGCACTCAATGGGGGCATTTCTGGACACCTTTGAACGAAAATAATGCCCTTCTGAGGACCTTACTGGTTCATTTGCATAAGGAACTAAGTAGATTTTGTCAAGATAGAAACCGACCAGCAAGGAAAGAAAAGCACACCTGGAAAGAAGGTAGTAAGTGCTACAAGGTTATAGTTTTAGTTTAATAGTGATGATCCAGGTGACAGATTTCCATTAATGGCACATCCTAGCAATATGCCATCAATGTCTGAGATGGGAATACTACATTAATGAAGATTATGAGGACATTGAAGTCAGGTAAGTATGGCGAAAAAGTCTCCATGCAGGATCGGTCTCTTCAAGCCCTGCACAGGTTCTTGCCACTCAATGCAGATGGGAGTGAGACCAACCAAGGCTGGATTTCATAGGCCTCATGGTCTTTCTCTGTGATTTTTGCCCAGCCACCTCTTGGCATATTTGCTGCGCTGCAGCCACATCTCTGACCCGTCCCCATTATTGTGAATTGGGCCGGAGTAGACTTCCTGCGGCACTCGTGGGCTAGCGTTAGTACGGATCCGGCAGGTGGTTCCCCTGCCTGAACAGCCTGCCGGACCCTGCTAACGCCAATGTGAAAGTAGCCTATGCTACTATGTACTGGTATTTAGTAAACTGTTGACTGGCAACCTGTATAATATATAAAATGTTATATTTTGCGGTACCAAAAAATGAATTTTCCAATTTGAACATGGTTCTGAAAAGAAAACCATAGGAGCTATTTAAAGAATCCCATTTCCTTCCTCTTTATAGACACATTTTTTTGTCTGGACATTAGAAATATATAGGATTTTGGAACCACGTCAGAAAACTGTGGTCCATTGTGTAGGCAACATGAACAAGACACATGCTTCCTCTATGTGAAAGTGCTCTGAGCACTCTTTGCCATAAACCGCCTTTTGATCTTTTTGCCAGAAATGTAAAATTGGTAGAGATCCAGACACGCTTCGAAGGAAGTTCTATTGTTAGCAAATTAGATTTTCACTTCACTTGAAACATGCAAACAAATGAAGTAGGAGTTCGAAATCTCATCACATTTTCATTTAAAACCCATAAACAATTCTCACTATACAGTATGAAATTTGTCCAGCGCTCCAAGCGTAATGTTCTCTTTATATTGACATTATCTGGTCAACTTTAGGTGTTTTATGATATAAGTATTCTACTTATAAGATGTACCACCCTTGGAATAAGCTTCAATGCATGCTCATATTTGTGTGAAACCAAAGGGAATGTATCATCAGATAATGACATATAAATTACGGACACATCCTTACCTTGCCTCTTGGCTGGATATGTCCTGATATATGTGTCACAAGATGAACAGCTTTATCGATATTCTGTCACAAGGTTTCTATCCTAGTTCCTTTCCCCTTCAATTGTATAGGGCGAACAGCTGTAATTACCATACATTATACCACCGCTACAATGTAGACAGCATGCCGCTAAACATTGAAGAGAATGCAGCTCTTGCACCAGCAGCATGACACCTTCAAACAGCTGATCAATTGGGTGTCCAGAGTCAGACCTCTACCGATCTGAAACCGATGCCCTATCCTGAAGATAGGTCTTCACTATCCCAAAACTGGAATACCCCTTTAAGTAATCCAATAAACATGGCTTTTACATCTTTGGTAGTGTGTTTTTACATGACTATTAACATGGCCTCTAGAGCACACACACAATAGGTTGATATTTCCAGTTTACTGAAGCTCACCTGTCAGCTCATTGTCATAAGAGGATATAGGATTGAATGAATATCTGCTCTTTCTAAAACTTTTGACATGTTATAGTGACAGGTCAGAGGTTCCTGAGGTTTTAATCAGTGAGGGTCCGAGTGCTGACACCCCCGCAAATCAATAACAATAGTATAAATAATTCTAAATGCACACCAGCGCTGCCGTATTTAATTCCTTTTAGTTTGTTCTATGCCACTCACTTTTCCTTTTACCATAAAGGCAACAAGGGAACCTCAAGTGAGTCTTCGCAGGGTAGTGTCAATACTCTGTTATAATAGTTATATATTCAGTATAAGAAAGAAAAACACACCCGCGCTGTTTTAGGCATTCAAACAGTCACTATATTGATGTACCTTTAAGATGAATCTGTAAGGAAGAGGGTTCGGTGTAGTATTGAAGTCTTCACAGGGATATCCTTCCCTCCCTGTTGTGGATCTTATTGTTCTTCACCTCCACACGTAACACACGCGCTGCCCCGGCCGGTAGCAAGCGCGCGTACGGGACGCAGTGAAGTGGTATAGCGTAAAGGAACAGCTTTGTGTGACGTCACCAGCCTCCACGGGTCCCCCTAAGGACCAGAATACGTCCGACGCGTTTCAGAGCAAAGCGAGCTTCTTTGTCAGGGATAGCTAGGAGGTGGTGGAACAAGTGTTTAGTTGAGCACCATGCCACTTCAGCTGTTGTTGCTTCTTTCCAGACAGGCAAGGTTAGCTGAAGACAGCCTTTAGAAGTCTATAAGCGGATCTTCAGCTAACCCTATAAAGCTGATCAAAGACAAAGGCACAAAAGATGGGCTAAGCGTTTCTGCCATTTCACTTCTGTGATCTCAGTACCTGGTCCCCACCAGTCAAAATATCTGGCATGTCAAAAGTTTTATGTATGCTCTAATTAGAGATGAGCGAATCTATTCGCCGCTTCGTAGATTCGGATCGAATCTTGGAAATTTTCAACTGCGAAACGAATCCGAATTTCTTTGGATTCACTTCGTATTATTCGTAAATCTTCGCAAAATTTAACACGCTAACTATACATACGATACGTATGAAACGTAAGAAACGTACGCATTCTGCGGGACAATGACGATACGCCCACTCAAGAGTGGGAAAGTGAAGATACGCCCCCCTCAGAACTGGAAAAAAAACAGCCTGGCCCACTGGGATCTAACTGTTTTGCACATATAAAGAGTGAAGGCTCCTCCCTCAGTACTCCACCCTCCTCTGAAGTCTGAACCAGTTTAGACCAGCGCTGACCTCAGAGCCAGAGGCAAAAAGAATCATGGCAAAAAAACAGCTGCGTCCAAATTGGAATGAGATGTATTTTTGGGATGACTTACCTGAACCACCACTGACATCAGGGTGTCACAACTCTGCCAGAGAAACCCAGCTTCAGTACCTGTATCTTCCATACCACCTCTTGAGGTTGCTGTTGCTGAGACTCGTGAGGCGGCTGGAGCGTCTGCTTTGGCTCGTGCGGCTGAAACGTCTGCTTTGGCTCGTGCGACTGGAACGTCTGCTTTGGCTCCTGCGGCTGGGACGTCTGCTTAGGCTCACGTGGCTGGAACGTCTTTGCTGCCCAGGAGGAGATCCAACGCTTCCATACACCAGAACCCAATTGTTCCCCCATCTGTGATGGCCCATGCACAGACCCTCTGAGACTATAAAACCGCAGTGGAGGACTGGGTCATACAGGTACTCAACCACCCTAGGCCTGGAGATCCTTTATTGGAACGCCGAAAGGGAACTGTGATTTGGTTTTCCGTTGGGAGAGGGTCTGGTTTCCTGCAGGATGATGAGAATGGAAAAGAATATTTTGTGGGATGCAGGTCGGTGAAACGGCCGTAACTGCTACAACATCGGCATAGCCTGTACATGGGGGATCAGGTGGAGTACACCCCCATGGCATCCCTGAAAGGCCCATTCGCGACCGGGGTTACCCTTCTTTCAAAGCCTCTGGTGCCTACAATGGAACCAGAAGTGTGGCCGGATGAACCACCAGGTCCAGGACACTTGTGCTGCCTGCAGGAGTTCCCAGATGGCGTCCTCCGGTTCAGGGAAAAGCCACAGCCTCAGCCGGAGCCTCTAATTCCTGGACTGCCAGCACCACCACCACAGTCCTTACAGCTGGGTCAGCTGACCACGTTATCGTTCACCTTCCAATCCATGGTGGTCCACTAATGCCAGCTGCCGTGGAAGATGAAGCCAGCAGCAGCCAGGGAAGCTGGGGCTTCTTTCCTAGATGCAACCTTTCCGGAACCGCTGCAGTCGGAAGTCCTTACCCCCTGCTATCCCGGCAGGAGCATCCGGAAAAGCGAAAATGGCTGCAGCGTGCATCACCACCACCCGGACCCGGTCAAGTCCAATTTCAGGAAGAAGAGGGCACTGGAGTTCTACCACCACAGCGAGCATGGCCTACAAGAGGCAGGAGCATCCTCTGATGAGCTTCAGCACCAGCTCGAGTGAGGAGGACTTCAGGTCCCTCATATGAGGAACCCAACTACTGGCAGTGTCAAGGACACTGCAGGAGGACCTATGGGAGCCACACCATGGACTGCACCTGACGGGTGAGATACTAGTTGGCAGTTGTTTTTGTTTAGTTTGTGTTGCCCCTGTTTGACTCTCACCCAGATGGGCATGGCTGTCAGAACTCCCCCCATTCTGCAGAAATTTCCCTGCTGCGCCAAAGTGTGCCTATTTTCCTTTTTACCCCTTCTCAGGTTATTTGGGAGCCCCATTGGCAGAAAGCGTTCTCTATGTGCTGCTTTTTAATGTAATGTATTGCCCCCGTTTGACTCTCACCGAGCTGGAGTGGACATGGCTGTCAGTCAGGACTCCCCCCATTCTGCAGAAAGGTCCCAGTTGCGCCTAAGCGTGCCTATTTTCCTTTTAACCCCCTTCTCAGGTTATTTGGGAGCCCCCTTTTCCAAAAGGGTTCTCTATTTGCTGCTATTCTCTAGTATCCATGTGGATTACACATTACCTGATTGGATTACAATTTTACCTCACGTGGATTACAATTGAATTTTGGAATATGTGTTCCAGACAGACAGTGTTTTATCATGTCAACTAGGATCCATAAGGAGAGACTCAAACGTATATCTGAGCCTTTTATGCTTGCAAATGTTAAATTGATTGCACTAAAATGTTTGCATACTTATGTCTTTGCTGTATTTTAGCTACACTGTTTTTAATGGTCCAGCACTTTAGCCCATTGTGTGTATTCTTTTTCTGGTACTGCAATGTGTCCTATTATGCACTTATTGTACGGTGTCGTTAGTAAATTATTCAGTTATTGATAGCTAGCAGCAGTGAGCACCTTATTTTTCTAGTTCATATGGACTGCCTCTAAAGATTGTACGCCGCGGCCTAGCCTCGTGCGTATGACTCATTCGCGTGTCAATAGTACGCTAAGAATTCGTACGCACTTTTTTAAGCTAATGCTTACGTATTGCGTACTTTTAACTAAGCTGACTGTACGTACGTAATTTGGGAAGGAATGTTTGCAAAAAAAGTGTATATTTTTTTACGTAGATTCGACGAATAAGTTAGTTTAAATACGAATCTTGTCAGAAATTCGGTGAATATTCGGCGAAGCATTTTGAATGATTCGCTCATCTCTAGCTCTAATGTTCTGCCGGTAACCTCGATAAGGGATGATATTAACACTATGCAGTCAGATAACACTCTTACTAGGTACTATATTGGTCTATAGACTTGACACTTTTCTGTCAAATAAAATATGGTTTTCTTACACTTATTTAAAGGGATTGTCCCATGAAGGTGTTTTCTAATTGCATGTAATTAAAAATTTAGCATAGCCACTGAGTTATTCAATAAAATATATCTGTATAGCGCCACCTGGTGTTCATTTTTTCTTATATATTTGTCCTGCTCACTGAGAAGAGTGCACATTCTTAGTTTCATCCTTCAACTGCCTCTTGAGTTGTGATAGGGAGAGCATGGAAAGACCCTCTCCTTTGGCTTCCAGCTTGATATAAATCTAACAGAGCAATGAATGAGAAGATCTCTGGACCCATGTGAGGTACAGGGCTGGTTCTAGCTTTGTTAGAAATAGTTTGTCATGTACTATGTGATCTCTGATTTTCATTTTTTACATTAGTCATGGGATAACCCCTTTAATCAGGGATGCACCGCCATATAAGTAACATTTTAAAGACAAAAAAAAATTGAAAAAAGAGTTATGTTTCAGATTAGAAGTAGAGATGAGCGAGTAGTGTTCGATCGAGCTGGTATTCGATCGAATACTACGATATTCGGCGTACTCGATTTTGTTCGAGTATAACGGCGATGGCGCACTTAGAATTCGTTTCCCCTCCCACCTTCCCTGGCGCTCTTTTTCCACCAATCACCATGCAGGGGGGGTATGACAGGCACGCTGAGCACGCTGGCAGCGCGAAAACAGCGTCTACATGCATTGGCTGGAAAAACCATGTGACCTCGAATATTAAAAACTCAGCTCTTCCTGCTCGTACGCATATGCTGCGTGAACTTAGTCAGGGACAGAGGCTGGAGAAGGGAGAGACAGATTTTAGCTGTTGGACAGGCAGGAGCGTGATTAAAAGCCCTTATCAGGGCTACTACAGTGGACTTCAGTGATAGCTTACTACAATATAGACTTTACAGAGAACGGCTGCTGTATTCAGGGATAGCTGCTGGAGTAGGGACAGAGAGAGGCATTAGTGGTGTATTAGGTGCTCTGCTACATACCAAACTATATTTGGCACTACTGCTGTGTACCTTGAAAATACCATAACTGGTACTGTGCGTTCTCTGCAAAGTAATCAACTGCTGTGTTCATACACACCGTCTGATCACTTAATACACTGTGTGTACCTTGAAAAAATACAATATAGGCCTTAACTGGCACTGTACTGCAACTATTTCTGCAATATTGTATACACACCGTCTGAACTTAACTACATAGGCCTTAAACTGGCAACTGTACTGTGCGTTCTCTTGCAAGTAATTTCTCATAACTGGTGTTCATAACACACCGTTGATCACATTAATACACTGCTGTGTACCTTGAAATAATCAATATATAGGCCTTAACTGGCAACTGTACTGTGCGTTCTCTTGCAAAGTATTTCTCATACTGGTGTTCATACACAAACCGTCTGATCACTTAATACACTGCTGTGTACCTTGAAAACAAATATTATATAGGCCTTACACAACAACTGTACTGTGCGTTCTCTTGCAAAGTAAGTAATTTCTCAACTGGTGTTCATACACACCGTCTGATCACTTAATACACTGCTGTGTACCTTGAAAAATACAATATATAGGCCTTAACTGGCAACTGTACTGTGCGTTCTCTTGCAAAGTAATTTCTCATAACTGGTGTTCATACACACCGTCTGATCACTTAATACACTGCTGTGTACCTTGAAAAATACAATATATAGGCCTTAACTGGCAACTGTACTGTGCGTTCTCTTGCAAAGTAATTTCTCATAACTGGTGTTCATACACACCGTCTGATCACTTAATACACGGCTGTGTACCTTGAAAAATACAATATATAGGCCTTAAACTGGCAACTGTACTGTGCGTTCTCTTGCAAAGTAATTTCTCATAACTGGTGTTCATACACACCGTCTGATCACTTAATACACGGCTGTGTACCTTGAAAAATACAATATATAGGCCTTATAACTGGCAACTGTACTGTGCGTTCTCTTGCAAAGTAATTTCTCATAACTGGTGTTCATACACACCGTCTGATCACTTAATACACTGCTGTGTACCTTGAAAAATACAATATATAGGCCTTAACTGGCAACTGTACTGTGCGTTCTCTTGCAAAGTAATTTCTCATAACTGGTGTTCATACACACCGTCTGATCACTTAATACACTGCTGTGTACCTTGAAAAATACAATATATAGGCCTTAACTGGCAACTGTACTGTGCGTTCTCTTGCAAAGTAATTTCTCATAACTGGTGTTCATACACACCGTCTGATCACTTAATACACTGGCTGTGTACCTTGAAAAATACAATATATAGGCCTTATAACTGGCAACTGTACTGTGCGTTCTCTTGCAAAGTAATTTCTCATAACTGGTTGTTCATACACACCGTCTGATCACTTAATACACTGCTGTGTACTTGAAAAATACAATATATAGGCCTTAACTGGCAACTGTACTGTGCGTTCTCTTGCAAAGTAATTTCTCATAACTGGTTGTTCATACACACCGTCTGATCATCTTAATACACTGGCTGTGTACCTTGGAAAAATACAATATATAGGCCTTAACTGGCAACTGTACTGTGCGTTTCTCTTGCAAAGTAATTTCTCATAACTGGTGTTCATACACACCGTCTGATCACTTAATACACTGCTGTGTACCTTTGAAAAATACAATATATAGGCCTTAACTGGCAACTGTACTTGTGCGTTCTCTTGCAAAGTAATTTCTCATAACTGGTGTTCATACACACCGTCTGATCACTTAATACACTGCTGTGTACCTTGAAAAATACAATATATAGGCCTTAACTGGCAACTGTACTGTGCGTTCTCTTGCAAAGTAATTTCTCATAACTGGTGTTCATACACACCGTCTGATCACTTAATACACTGCTGTGTACCTTGAAAAATACAATATATAGGCCTTAAACTGGCAACTGTACTGTGCGTTCTCTTGCAAAGTAATTTCTCATAACTGGTGTTCATACACACCGTCTGATCACTTAATACACTGCTGTGTACCTTGAAAAATACAATATATAGGCCTTAACTGGCAACTGTACTGTGCGTTCTCTTGCAAAGTAATTTCTCATAACTGGTGTTCATACACACCGTCTGATCACTTAATACACTGCTGTGTACCTTGAAAAATACAATATATAGGCCTTAACTGGCAACTGTACTGTGCGTTCTCTTGCAAAGTAATTTCTCATAACTGGTGTTCATACACACCGTCTGATCACTTAATACACGGCTGTGTACCTTGAAAAATACAATATATAGGCCTTAACTGGCAACTGTACTGTGCGTTCTCTTGCAAAGTAATTTCTCATAACTGGTGTTCATAACCACCGTCTGATCACTTAATACACGGCTGTGTACCTTGAAAAATACAATATATAGGCCTTATAACTGGCAACTGTACTGTGCGTTCTCTTGCAAAGTAATTTCTCATAACGGTGTTTCATACACACCGTCTGATCACTTAATACACTGCTGTGTACCTTGAAAAATACAATATATAGGCCTTAACTGGCAACTGTACTGTGGCGTTCTCTTGCAAAGTAATTTCTCATAACTTGGTGTTCATACCACACCGTCTGATCACTTATACACTGCTGGTGTACCCTTGAAAAATACAATATATAGGCCTTAACTGGCAACTGTACTGTGCGTTCTCTTGCAAACTAATTTCACGGCTGTGAAGGCAAAATATTGTAACCAAAAAAAATAAAATGCAGAGGGGGGCTAGCGGAATAGGACGTGGACGTGGCCGAGGACGGGGGCGCGGAAATGCTGTTGGGGGCCTTGTTGAAGCCAGTGGGGATACAATGTGTGCTGGTGAGGATCAGCCAGGATCCCGCTCATCCAGAATCCCTGCCTTTATGGGACAGTTAAGCAGGGGGCGGGTTACACCGCTGTTGAGGCCTGAGCAGGTTGAACAGGTGGTGCAATGGATAGCCGATAGCGCTTCCACACAGTTGTCCACCAGCCAGTCATCCACACAGTCTCACTCTGACCCTCCTTCCTCCACACCTGGCCAACAGAGTCATCCCACCATTGACCCCTCCCAGGAGCTCTTTTCGGGTCCTTTTTCAGATGTGCCGGAAGAATCCCAGGAGCTGACCGACCCCACTTGGCCAGGGGTGATGTCCAGCGAGGAAAGCAGTGGAGAGGTGGTGGTCTGCGCAGCACCGAAAAAGGCAGCAAGAGGCAGAGGGATGTCCACAGGCAGAGGGATGTCCACAGGCAGAGGGATGTCCACAGGCAGAGGGATGTCCACAGGCAGAGGCATGTCCACAGGCAGAGGGATGTCCACAGGCAGAGGGATGGCCACAGGCAGAGGACAGTTCAGACAGAGAAGTGAGGCCACAGCCAGCAGGGCCGAAGCTGTTCCCGGCAGCGGCCAGTCGCGCGAAGCTCCCCCATCGAGGCCTCGTACTTCTGTGGTGTGGAGATATTTTAATGTTTGTGCGGATGACAAACTGAGCGCGGTTTGCACACTCTGCCACTCAAAACTGAGTAGGGGCTCTGAGAAGAGCAATCTGACCACCTCAGGCATGCGGCGTCACTTGGAATTCAAGCACTGGGCTGAGTGGGAGAGAGCAAACGCAATACAAACTGCGCCCGGTCTTGCTGCCACTGCCTCTTCCCCTTTGTTGTGTGCTGCCACTGCGGTCCAGACCTCCAGCCAGGACACCTCCACATCTGCCTCTGCCTCTGCCTCTGCTACTTTGGGGCCTTCTCCTTCAGCCTCCCCTTCCCCCGCCCCTTCCCCCGCCTCTTCGCCTGCACCTTCACACTCCTCGTCCCAACAACTGTCCATCTCGCAGGCGTTCGACCGCAGGCGGAAGTACGCCTCGAGTCACCCCCAAGCCCAAGCCTTAAACTGCCACATCTCCAAACTGCTGGCCCTGGAGATGTTGCCGTTTAGGCTTGTGGAGACGCAGGCCTTCCGCGACCTGATGGCGGCTGCCGCACCCTCGCTATTCCGTCCCCAGCCGCCACTACTTTTCCCGGAGTGCCGTCCCCGCCCTGCACCAGCACGTGTCGCGTAACATCAGGCGGGCCCTGAGGTACGCAGTCAGCGCAAAGGTCCACTTGACCACCGACTCATGGACAAGCGCTTGCGGCCAGGGACGATACATTTCTTTGACGGCACACTGGGTGAATGTAGTGGAGGCGGGGACGGGGTCGCAAACAGAGACGGCCTACCTACCACCCCCGCCCAAGATTGCCAGCATGGGTTCTGATAAACCCCCCTCCTCCTCCTCCTCCTCCTGTGCCTTAACATCTCCCTCAGCCGCTAGCTGGAAGCGTTGCAGCACTGGCGCGGGGAGACGTCAGCAGGCGGTGCTAAAGCTCATCAGCTTGGGCGACAGGAAGCACAGCGCCCCAGAAGTGAGGGACGCCATATTGCAGCAGACGGAGATGTGGCTGTCGCCGCTGCAGCTAGGACCAGGCATGGTCGTGTGCGATAACGGCCGTAACCTGGTGGCGGCTCTGGAGCTTGCCGAACTCAATCACGTACCATGCCTGGCCCACGTTTTTAATCTGGTAGTCCAAAAATTTCTAAAGACTTACCCCAACCTGGCAGAGCTACTGGTGAAAGTGCGGCGCTTGTGCGCACACTTTCGGAAGTCAACTGTAGCTGCTGCTAGCTTAAAAAACTCCAGCAACGCCTCCATTTGCCTGAACATCGGCTGTTGTGCGACCTGCCGACTCGCTGGAATTCCACCTATTCCATGTTGGCCAGGGTGTGTGAGCAGCAGAGAGCATTGATGGAGTACCAGATTAATAATCCACGCGTGCCTCCAACTCAGCTCCCTCAGTTTGCCAACCACGAGTGGCCATGGATGGCAGACGTATGCGATGTACTGCGTATCTTTGAGGAGTCCACCAAGAAGGTCAGCAGCGAGGACGCTATAGTGAGCGTAACCATCCCGCTCCTATGCGTCCTTAAAGAATCCCTCATCGCAATAAGGGAGAACGCATTGCACGCAGAGGAGACGGGGGTAGGAGGAGACGCAACGGAGCTACACAGTCAGACCACACTTTTGTCTGCTTCACGGTGGCAGTTGCAGGAGGAGGAGGATGAGGAGGAGGAGGACGACGTGGAGGTGGCTGTGGAAGAGGAGGAGGATGCTGGCGGCGAGGGTAGCAGTCAGGCTGTGCGCGTCCCATTGGTTCAGCGCGGATGGGGCGGAGAGGAGGCGGAAGAGGAAGAGGAGGAAATGGCAAGAGATCCTTCTGGTGGGGGCAGTGACGTCATGCCTATTCAGAGTCTGGCACACATGGCTGACTTCATGCTGGGCTGCTTTTCCCGGGACACACGTGTTGTCCGGATAGTGGAGAACAAACTGTACTGGGTCTTCGCAATCCTGGACCCCCGGTATAAAGATAACGTCTCCTCTTTTATTCCGGTAGAGGAGAGGACGAATCGATTGCTGGAATACCAGAGGGAACTCGTGCAGAACATGATGGAGATTTTCCCACCCACCATCGCTGGCGGCAGAGAGGAGAGGGTCTCCCAGAGTCCCTCAACATCGATCAGGCCCACAGCCACCAGGGGAACACTCTCCAAGGTGTGGGACACGTTCATGGCACCCCCTCGTGCAACTTCCATCACTGCGGGGCCCGCTATCAGCAGGAGGGACAAGTATCGGCGGATGTTGCGGGAGTACCTGGCAGACCGTAACCCTGTCCTCCCCGATCCCTCGGCGTCCTACACTTACTGGGTCTCCAAGTTGGACACGTGGCTGGAACTGTCCCTGTACGCCTTGGAGGTGCTTGCCTGCCCTGCCGCCAGCGTGCTATCAGAAAGGGTGTTCAGCGCTGCCGGGGGCATTATCACCGATAAGCGCAGCCGCCTGTCAACCGACAGTGCCGACAGGCTGACGCTAATCAAAATGAACAGCAAGTGGATTGACCCGGACTTTGCTTCTCCAACCGTGGAAAGCAGCCAAAAGTAAAGTGCCATATGTATGAAGTGCCATTTCCTCCTCCTCCTCCTCCTTAACCGCCGTAGAATTGCTCCGTAAATAAGAACAATTTATATATTTATGGCTCACCTCTTGGGCCTGCGCTAAATGTTTAAGAGGTCTCACCTCTTGGGCCTCCACATAATTTTTAACGGGTCTCCCCTCTTGGGCCACCACATAATTTTTAAGAGGTCTCACCTCTTGGGCCACCACATAATTTTTAAGAGGTAAATAAATTATAAATTATAATTTTGGTAACATTCTCATTTTAATGTGTTCAGTCTTTACATACAAAATCTGGTACAAAATAGCATTCTCAGTATTCAAAAAAACAAAACAAGACTTAAAACGTTTTAAGTGGCTGCAGTAGCATCATGAAATCAACTCTCATATACTGAAGGCAACAGCATATACATATAAAAAAAGGAAAAAAAATAAAAAGAATACTCCTTCCTCTGTAGAAATACTCTGTGCTGCCCTCAATACATTTAAACTGATTTTTCATGATAGTTGCCTTTATAAAATGAGTGTAACCATTTTACATTGCATGCAAATCTGTGGATAACTGCAGCCTTTAAAAGCAACACCTCTTGGGCCTCCACAAAAGGTTTAAGAGGTTAACAGTGGAAAGCAGCCAAAAGTGAAGTGCCATCTGTATGAAGTGCCATTTCCTCCTCCACCTCCTCCTCCTCCTCCTTAACCGCCGTAGAATTGCTCCGTAAATAAGAACAATTTTTTATATTTATGGCTCACCTCTTGGGCCTCCACAAAATGTTTAAGAGGTCTCACCTCTTGGGCCTCCACAAAATCTTTAAGAGGTCTCACCTCTTGGGCCTCCACAAAATCTTTAAGAGGTCTCACCTCTTGGGCCTCCACAAAATCTTTAAGAGGTCTCACCTCTTGGGCCTGCACAAAATCTTTAAGAGGTCTCACCTCTTGGGCCTCCACAAAATCTTTAAGAGGTCTCACCTCTTGGGCCTCCACATAATGTTTAAGAGGTCTCACCTCTTGGGCCTCCACATAATTTTTAAGAGGTCTCAGCTCTTGGGCCTCCACATAATTTTTAAGAAGTCTCACCTCTTTAGCCTCCACACAATTTTTAAGACGTCTCACCTCTTGGGCCTCCACAAAATTTTCCATGAGCCTCTGGCCAGCCCACGGCCTCTTCCTGCCTTTTGCGGTCCTACGCATCCCTCCACATCCCCACTGCTTTACCTGCTAGACATGACACTGGGCCAGGTCGGGTCACTGATATCTCTAGTGCCAACAATTTGGGCATTTTAAGGCTTCTGCATGTGTTTGAGTTGTTTTTACATTTTAAAGAAGACATGTCTGACCACATTTCACACACACACACAATGACAATTAGGGGTGGGGTCTATTTGCTTTCCCCCTTGCCTATGCCATCTGTGGTTGTCATAGGCAACGTGATTTTAAGGGGTGCAGAATTTCATCTTCTTTTTTGTCTAGTTTGGCTTGGGGTCCATGGCAATGTAGAGGAAAGAAGGTTTCCTTGTATGGTCTCACTTTACAGAGAGGTTACATTGTCTTTGGAGTGTATTGTTGAGAGGCTGTGATAGTGGCGTAATAGTGCGACTTGGGCGCGTTATATGCACCCAGACATGCTTCCCCTGCTGTCCCAGTTGCATTCCAGCAGTGTTGGCATCCTTTTCTGAGGTTCCAGGGTGGACTTGGTGACCTCCAAGTGGTCGAATTGAGATTTCCAAGTGGCGAGCATTTTTTTCCCATAGACTTTAATGGGATTCGATATCCGGTCGAATAGTCGAATTTCGCGGTCTATTCGAATCGAATTTCGAACTTTCGAATATTTCACTACTCGCTCATCTCTAATTAGAAGTAATTATCTCATTTGATACAATTTTTTTAAATTCCTTTGTAAAATTAATTAATTCTCTTACTGAAAGTCTATTTTACCAGAGCAAAACTTTAATGAATTGTTCGTATTATTAGCGTCTTTCTACTACCCAATTATTTTGAAAGGTTAAGTAAACAATTTTTTAGTGCTCGTCTGACTGAAGAACATTTGCACACACAATAAGAGCACATTTATTGTCATCAGCTCTCATCTATATTTTAATTTCATATTCCTTTTTTGTCTTCATTAAAAACAAAGTGCATGTATGAGGATTGTTGTCCACCATCCATACTCTTAGAGATTTTGGAGTAAAAGTGTTCATTATAATATAGGATATGTTTCAAAAAAATCAGTAACCATAATCTGCCTTTTATTATGTTAGTAGTGCAGTCTCCATATGTGGCGTCAAAACCTCCGAGCCCACCCCAAGACCAAGTGGAATACATGGAAGTGAGGAGGCTTCTTAGTAAAGATCAAAATGGCGTCCATATTATACTGGATTTTTACACCCCGGACATAAGGCTCTGGTCTTTGTTTTCTCTCCAAACCTTCCTGATGCCTCCTGGAACGTTTTTCCAATTTCATTGCTAACAATGAAGTTCCTTAGGAGAGAGGGATGTTCTGCATTAGTTCTTGTCAGCGCTGATCTCCATCTTTTCCATGGGCACCATAGCAGCAATATGGCTTGTCTCTATGGTTTGTGCACCTCAGCTCCGGCCACTACATGCTATCATATCACCAAACAACTGATCAATGGGAGTGTCAGAAGTCAGACCCCTTACCAATCAGATATTGATGACCTCTCCTGAGCATAGGTAATCAATTTTGAACTAACAACCCATACATGAACGCCAATAACCCCATGAAAGGTATAGACGATATAGTAAAAAAATCTAATTTATTAAATCTCACATACATATAACAACACATAATATAGATGTAAGGGGCCAGAGGAAATCAAAGCCCCAAAGAATATGCTACAGAGACAAAGCCAATACAGGGTAAATGGACTAAGCCAGTATATTCACAAATTCAGTACATATCGTTAATGAATAAATAAGGTATCCCAGTGTCCCATATAATGCCTCTATGAGTGACGATATGTACACAATACATTACACAGCCCTTATTAGGGACAAAAATATATGTCATTGAATCATCCAGCCTAAAAATCTGACCGGACATATAACGGCTAAATAGCCACAGGCCATGTAGTGATGTAATCTCAAAACAACACTCATAGGAAAAATGATAGCAGTTAGACAAATCAACAGTGGGATACAACAGGAAAATAAATGAATCAAAGATGCATATAAATACCCATAATGGTGGTGGCCCAATATACTCTGTAAAGCAAACACCCTCGATGCGCGTTTTGCCAAGATAGCTTCGTCAGGAGGCAATAGTGGCTAAAATGATGGGGTAATATATAGGCCTCTAATAGAATACACATGGGACTAATCAGAGCCCATACATTTGATTATATGGCAACGTTACGGTGCTCACACCCTCCCCCTGGCAGGTGCGTGTCACATGACATAAACAGTGCGCAGAATAACAAAGCAAGCTGGCACGTGGTGCGATCCACGTGATCATAAATCACGTGAAGACACGCAGCCAGCAATTGACATGGGGAAGGTCTAACTGAGCACAGCGTGCCAGCTTGTTTTGTAAATATTACAAGGGGCTGATACTATAGTTGAGCAAATTTCTTAAAATTTGACTCTGGTCTGAGTCAGTCGAATCACCAGTCCGATTCAATTTGGGTCTGAATACATTCTACTGGCATCGAAATTGCTCTCTCACTCTCCTTCCTTGCCTCCTTCCTTTCCCTCCTTGATTCTCCTCAATCAAATGAAACAAAATTCTGATTCTAACAAAACAATTTAAAAAAATAAATAAAAATCAGGTCAAATTTCCGAATTTTAAAATCATTTGGCGCATCTCCAGTTGGAGCTTACATCTTAAAAATGTCTTGCATGTCCCTGTGCTTGCAAGACAGAGACTCCTGAACTGCAGAAAGCCATTCCAGCACTTCCTAGAAATCATTTAGACACTCCAATCATTTTAATGTGGTATCACGAGTGCCAAGATCTATGCCCAGAGATAAAATCAGAGGAAAGTGAAGAGTAAAAAGTTCCACTCCATTCCGATAATAGCCCTGAATGCTGTTGTAATACCTGTACTCAGACCAAATCTCAAATTTGGAAAACAAACATTTTTAAGATCAAAGTGAAATCTCCAGACTGCATACTGCCTATTAAAAATATATTTCTTTAGTAATATATAAAATAAGTTTGTGCCTTGAATAAGGATTTCTTCTAAGGCATGTTTACCAAAAATGTGCTTTATTTCTGGCAGACATATCATCCAAAAGCAGCCATGCCACACCCACACACTGCCCACTCCTCTCACTTACAAGGAACAAAACATTTTAAAAATACATTTTCAATATGTTTTCTTGGCTTCACTTGTAATTTGTTTCAAATCATGACGTTAGTAACGCTAGTGAAATCCAAGCCTTATAAAATGTTCCATTCATAGGTCTATAAATCTAATGGTTTATTCACTCAACGGAATAGCAATGACCCATCAAAAAATATGAAATAAATTCAGATCCTTCAGGTAGAAATTTTTTCTTGCTAATTCTGAGTTATTGTGGCCAGATGGCGCCACATTATGTTAATGCAAGCGAACTAGTGGCAGAAACATATTATGTAATCTGTTTCAATACAAAAACACTTTTAAAGGGGAACTAAAGCCAAAATCCAAACACAAAAAAGAACAACCAACAAAATGTAACATAATCTCCTTATGTTTCTTTATTGTTTGCTCTTGTTTCATCAGATATTACAATTGTAGGCCATGAAAAATACAATAGAAAAACATTGTGTCATTCTCTCAGCGTGCAGCTCCCTCTCCCTCTCTCATGCTAGTGCACATTAGCCAAACAGTATAGGAGAAGGGGGCTAGGTTTAGTCTGGATAACTTTTGTCTACACAGTGAAAGTGGACATTTTGTTGGAAGGAGTCTCTTAGTAACAGTACAAAATAGATTAGGTTACATCCTTGTGGAACTATAATAGACTACAGAATAGTAAATCTACCAAGATAAATCCCACTCCCCATTCCTACATAGGGCCACAGCTAGGCAGATTTGATTTCAGGTTTCTGGGAAAACTGAGTTATCACCATGCGGAACTGTAATAGACTGCAAAATACTAAATCTACCAAGAAAAATCCATGTCTCCACTCCTAAATAGTGCCATAGCTTGGCAGATTTGCAGTTCATGTTCCTGGGAAAGGCGGGTTACCACCACGTTGAACTGTAATAGACTATATAATACTAAATCTCCTATGAAAAATCTCCCTTCTCACTCCTAAACAGTGCCATAGCTAGACAGATTTGCCTTTCAGGATCCAGGGAAAGATGAGTTACCAGCATGTACAATTGTAATAGTTTTCAGAATGCTAACTCCAAGATAAATCCCCATTCCCAAATAGCACAACAGTTAGGTAGATTTGCCTTTCAGGTTCCTGGGAAAGCTAGGTTGCTACCATATGGATCTGTAATGGAGTCTGCAGAATACTAAACTTGTCAAGAAAAATCCTCCTCCACATTACTAAATAGTTCCAAAGCTAAGCAGCTATGCCTTTCAAAATCTTAGGAAAACTAGGTTACCACCATGTGGAGCTGTAATAGAGACTGTAACAGAGAAGTCTGCCAAGATAAATCCCCCTCCTAACTCAAATACTGTATATACAAATATAACCCAGACAATAGTTTGTAGTGAAGAGAAAATTCCTCCTCTGACGAAAACCTTCCTCTTCTATCAGAAATTTATCAGATCTTCCTATCTAGTGATTATTACTGTGATAGTGGTACAAGAAGAATGAGCTAAAACTCCCCACATGTCCATACTGGGGCATCAGTGGATTTTATAGGGAAAGAGGTATAAACAGAGAGAACTACAACTCCCAAGATGTTTACACTATTATGGGACATTAGTGGAATTACGTAGAGAGGGGTATGAGGAGAAAACTATAATTTCCATGATGTCCAGACTATTATTGGGAAAGGAGTATAAGTGGAGAGAAGTATAACTCCCAGGATGTTCAGTAAAACCCACTAGATGTTCATACTGTTAGTATGGAGCATTAGTGGATATTATATGGAGAGGGGTATAAGAGGAGAGAACTACAACTCCCAGCATGATCAGACTGTTATTTTGGGGCATCAGTGGCCATTACATGGAGAGGGAAACAAGAACACAGAAATACAACCCCCAGCATTTCTCGGTTGTTCATATAGACTACAATCAGACAACATTACAGAGAATGAGTATAAGGAAAGTCCTAACATTTGACAACTTATAGAGGGAAATCTTTACCTCACAAACAGAACAGGAGCTTCACCCACTTTGTAACACCACACAGGTCCTTCACCACTTATCTGCACTGCTGAGCTCAGCTCAGCTGGAAATAGAATCTTCCGGCCAATTCGACTGGAACAGACCAAAAACAAATTTTTGGGAAATTCTCTCATCTCACATAGGAATAGATAGATATAGAGATATGAGATAGATAGATAGATAGATAGATAGATAGATAGATAGATAGATAGATAATAGATTGCTCTGGACATGAACATGTTTTCTGCTAAACTTATCTAGTGACTTCTAATAACTTTGTGGTAATACATTGAAAGCATCTTTCGAATGGAGCAAAAAGGACATTAAATGTCTAGTATAGACTTGGCATGTTTAATGTGTGAGCTGCCAAGCTGGCACCAATAAGTTGTATTTGTATCATGTTCCAGTTATGGATATGGTATGTGGCCACATAGCACTTCCCTCATTGTAATTGCTTTTTTTTCCTGCCAAGCTCTTGTATTCTTCATGCATTTACACCTCTGATTAATTCCTTCTTTCTCTATCTTGGATCATGTCTTCTTAGCTACCTCTCAGAATTAATTGATTTGATCATTAGGCAGTCATACATCAACCCTTCCCAGAAGATTCCCAGGTAGGACCGTGTCAGAAACTCTTACTAATTAACACACAAGCAAAAAAAAAAAATCACTTTACTGATTTCACAGTGACTCAATGTAAAGAACATAAAACCATTGATCCTTAACCCTTTCTTGTTTCCTTTCTTTTTTTTCTCTCCTCTTCTATTGCTGTACCTCTCCTTGAATACATGGCAGATTTGTTTGTCAGACTCAGGGAACATTAATATTCATTTGTGACTCAGAAAAAAAAATCTCTCTGGGTTGTGACTTTAAAGAACAGCTTTGTACCCTGCAATGCAGCAAAATTAAATAAACTGAAAAGCAATCAATGGAAAAACGCGTTAGGCTAAAATGTCCGACTGTGGGAGCATTACTTAACCCCACGTGTTTCTGGAAGGTGTATTTGGAACTAAAAGCTCTTGTTTGGTTGTTTTTAAAACTTTAACTTCATCTTCAATGCATTCTAAAGGTTATATGCATAAATAACAATTCTTAAGTATGACTAAATGTTATCAATGCATCTGGTGGCATGTGCTAGACATGTTACAGTCAATGCAGGGCATGTAGAGACGGTAAAGTAGGAAATTGCTCAGGAACCTCCACCACTTGATGACTTCCATCACTTGGACCTCTCAAGGGATTCTAACATAGGTATCTGAACCACGTCTCTTTGTTTGGAGCTCAGGTGCCTCAACTATCTGCACCACTATCTAGAAGAAACCCAGTGGCCGTACAGTCATGTTTGGTAGCACAGGAAAAAGTGATAAAGTAGCTTCCAGCAGGGCTGCATTTATAACAAGGCACATAAGGGCAAGTGCCTAGGGTGTCTGGAAGGAAGGAGGGGGAGATAGCACTTGACAGAGAAAAGTAATGATTCTTTGACCTCACTGCTGCATCTCATATCTCCTTATCAATAACTTTTGTTGATTGTAGCTACAAGCCAGGAGAGTTAACCCTCACATTATTTACCTACAGTTAATATAACAGTAATCTCCGCAGGAAGGCAGTGTAAGGGTTAAATCTCCTGCTACAGTAAACAAATGCAAGTGATAAGGAAACATCAGAGCATTCAGATGAGGAAAAAGATGAGGCAACTATATAACCCATATGTACATTGCCAACTAGCAGAGAGGATTTCTCTGCGTGTCTCACAACAGCCCATTCCATAATCATCACTAGTGTTCAGCGAACCAAAGTCCACAAAGGGTGGAAAATTTGCAACAAAGACGAATTTCCTTGTGCTTCATGGTAGTGAATAAATTTTCACGACACCAGCCATTCAAGCAAGATGGCAGTGGCCAGCCTGTTGCGAGCAACTGGATAGATTGATGGATATATAAATATACAGGAGATAGGTATATAGATAAATAGATAGATATGAGATAGATAGATAGATAGATAGATAGATAGATAGATAGATAGATAATAGATGAATAGATAGTAGATAGATAGATATGAGATAGATAGATAGATAGATAGATAGATAGATAGATAGATAGATAGATAGATACTAGGACAGGGATGGCCAACCTGCAGCTCTCCAGCTGTTGCAAAACTACAACTCCCAACATGCCTAGACTGCCTACAGCTATCAGCCTACAGCAAGGCATGGTGGGAGTTGTAGTTTTACAACAGCTGAAGAGCCGCAGGTTGGGCATCCCTGTACTAGGGCATATCTTATTGCACAGTGTAAATAGTCACTATATGCTTTAACCGTTGATATGACGTCAGGACTGGACTCTGATGGACGATCGAACATTTGCTATAAAAAGTGAAGCCCCTTTTGTGAGAAGGACTGGATAGATAGATAGATACAGGGGAGCACCCAGGAATTTTTTCTAGGGGGGGTCCGAAAAGGAAAAAGGGTGTGGCTTCTTGTGGGTGGGGCTATTTTTCTCCATGCCCACATACATTAAAGACATAGTAGCAGTGTAAAGTTGCGGCGCGCATAGCGCGCCGCGGCGAAGTAGGCCCCGCCCATTGTTATAAGCCCCTCCCATATCTAATAGACCACTCCCAACAAACACTACAGCTGAAATGATATGGTTGAGGCCCAGTTCTATACATCATATGGAGAGGGGAGGACGTGTCCTGGCTGCACTGCCTGCTTCACATTATACAATATACAACAGCAGGCTACAGCCAGGAAGATCCTCCACTCTCCTCCCTCCCCAGATCCTGCTCCAGGCCTGAGCGTCCCCCCGACCATCTGCCACCTGCCTGTGCCCTGCTAACCCCCTTTGGTCATCCTCACCCAGCTCTGAATCCTCCTTCTGTAAATGGCAGAGGGAGGAGCCGGAGCATCGCCTCTCCTACACAGCGCCCCATACCTCGTACATCCAGTGGTGTCTGCTCTGTTGTAGACGTTCTCTTTCTTCATCTTCTCCATTTGGACCAGACCGCCATGAAGATTTTTCAGCCATCTCTCGTCTCTGCAGAAATACAAACAGACATTAGTTTCCCACATTTCCATCATCTTTACATCTTCTGAACACCTCATCCTGCCACCCCCAATACTGTGCCCGCTGTGCTCCCCCAATACTATACTGCAGAAACTGTCCCCTGAAAAATACTACTACCACACAGATAGTGCCCCCTACAACAGTTATTGGCACACAGTGCTCTAAAAAATAACTGCACCTACACTAATGATATTATGCCAGGGTGCCCCCCAAAAGTAACAGTGCTCCCCAAAATCCCACCAATAGAAATAATTATCTGCTAGACCACACTTAGTAGTAATGATGTCCCCATAGTGCCCATACTAGACATCATGTTCCCCATAGCCCCCCAGTAGTAGTAAAGCTCACAATAATACCACAGCTTAGTGCCCGCAGTTGAGCTAATATCCCAATAATGTATACCAGTATAAAATACCCCTATATAGAGCCCCAGTAAATGCCCTCATAGTGCTCCTCTCCCCCATAGTGTTCCCCATAATATGCCAGTAAAAAATGCCCCTTCTTACTGCCCCATCACATGCCCCTATAGTGCTCCTCTCCCCCATAGTGTTCCCCATAATATGCCCCTTCTTACTGCCCCATCACATGCCCCTATAGTGCTCCTCTCCCCCATAATGTGCCAGTAAAAATTGCCCACTTAGTGCCAGATGGCATAGTGCCCCCTATAAAGTACCAGTATAAAATTCCCCTTTAGAGCCACCAGATGCCCCCATAGTGTCTGCAAATGATGCCCCTATAGTGCTGCTCTCCCCTATAGTACCTCCAATAATGTGCCAGAAAAAAATTACCCCTTAGTGCCAGATGCCATAGTGCCCCCCCATAATGTGGCAGTAAAAAAGTGACTCTTTAGAGCCACCAGATGCCCCCAAATGAGGCCCCTATAGTGCCACCACATGCCCCATAGTGCCAATCTCCTCTATCGTGCCCCCTATAATGTGCCAGTAAACAAAATGCCCCTTTAGAGCCACCAGATGCCCCCATAGTGCCCCCAAATTATGCCAATATAGTGCCAAATGCCAGTAAGGAAATGGCACAGTACAGGGCAGGGAGGCACGGTACAGGACAGGAGGCAAGGTACAGGGCAGAAGGCATGGTACAGGGCAGAAGGCATTGTACAGGGCAGGAGGCATGGTACAGGGCAGGAGGCATGGTACAGGGCAGGGCGGCACGGTACAGGGCAGGGCAGCACTGTACAGGGCAGGAGGCATGGTACAGGGCAGGGCGGTACGGTACAGGGCAGGGCGGTACGGTACAGGGCAGGGGGGCACGGTACAGGGCAGGGAGGCACGGTACAGGGCAGGGAGGCACGGTACAGGGCAGGGGGGCACGGTACAGGGCAGGGGGGGCACGGTACAGGGCAGGGAGGCACGGTACAGGGCAGGGAGGCACGGTACAGGGCAGGGTGGGACGGTACAGGGCAGGAGGCATGGTACTGGGCAGAAAGCATGGTACAGGGCAGGAGGCAAGGTACTGGGCAGGAGGCATGGTACAGGGCAGGAGGCAAGGTACTGGGCAGAAAGCATGGTACAGGGCAGGGCGGCACGGTACAGTGCAGGGTTGTCACGATACCAGAATTTTGAGTTCGATACCGATACGATACCTCGCCAAAATAAAGAAGAACCTGAGGTCTGATGGGGGCACGAGACGCCGACCTGAGGTCTGATGGGGGCACGAGACGCCGATCCCTGTACTGTGACATCACTGTGTTTATTATTCCTGTACGGTGACATCACTGTGTTTATTATTCCTGTACTGTGACATCACTGTGTTTATTATCTCTGTACGGTGACATCACTGTGTGTATTATCCCTGGACTTTGACATCATTGTGTTTATTATCTCTGTACGGTGACATCTCTGTGTTTATTATCCCTGTACAGTGACATCACTGTGTTTATTATCCTGTACTGTGACATCACTGTGTTTATTATCTCTGTACGGTGACATCACTGTGTTTATTATCCCTGTACAGTGACATCACTGTGTTTATTATCTCTGTACTGTGACATCACTGTGTTTGTTATCCCTGTACTGTGACATCACTGTGTTTATTATCTCTGTACTGTGACATCACTGTGTTTATTATCCCTGTACTGTGACATCGCTGTGTTTATTATCTCTGTATGGTGACATCACTGTGTTTATTATCCCTGTACTGTGACATCACTGTGTTTATTATCTCTGTACGGTGACATCACTGTGTTTATTATCCCTGTACAGAGACATCGCTGTGTGTATTATCCCAGTGCAGGAAGAGGTAAGTGGTCTGTGTTTGTGTATTTGTTTTCTATTTTTCAGGGTCGTGAATGCAGAGGACTACGTCGGATTCGGTGGACTACGTCGGACCAGCTTTTTTTTTTTTTTTAATAAAATGGTCAAACAGGGGTCTGGGGGAGTGTTTATTTCAATAAAATGTTTTATACTTGTGTGTGTGTATTTTTTTTTACAATACTACAGTTTTAGTAATCACGGCTATCTACTGACGGCTCTGATTACTAATACTGGGCTTAGTGCTTGCCGGTATGGCAGGCCAGCACTAACCCCAACATCTATTACCTCGGCACCCACCACCACCAGGGGTGCCGGGAAGAGCCGGGTACCCGCAGGACCGGACCTTCTAAATTGAGGGTCTGGCTCTGGGGCGGCTGCAGGCTGGTACCATTAGGCTGGGAAGGGCCAATAACCGTGTCCCTTCCCACCCTGGTAGTCCCAGGCTGCTGCTGCTGGTTGTATCTGGCTGGAGAAGGAAAAAAGGGGGGGACCCCACGCCATTTTTTTTTAAATAATGAAATTTTTGAAAAAAAAATGGCGTGGGGTCCCCCCCTTTTTTCCTTCACCAGCCAGATACAACCAGCAGCTGCAGCCTGGCACTACCAGGGTGGGAAGGGACACGGTTATTGGCCCTTCCCAGCCTAATGGTACCAGCCTGCAGCCGCCCCAGAGCCAGACCCTCAATTTAGAAGGTCCGGTCCTGCGGGTACCCGGCTCTTCCCGGCACCCCTGGTGGCGGTGGGTGCCGAGGTAATAGATGTTGGGGTTAGTGCTGGCCTGCCATACCGGCAAGCACTAAGCCCAGTATTAGTAATCAGGCCGTCTGTAGATAGCCGTAATTACTAAAACTGTAGTATTGTAAAAAAAAATACACACACACAAGTATAAAACATTTTATTGAAATAAACACTCCCCCAGACCCCTGTTTGACCATTTTATTAAAAAAAAAAAAAAAGCTGGTCCGACGTAGTCCACCGAATCCGACGTAGTCCTCTGCATTCACGACCCTGATAAATAGAAAACAAACACACAAACACAGACCACTTACCTCTTCCTGCAGTGGGATAATACACACAGCGATGTCACTGTACAGGGATAATAAACACAGTGATGTCACCGTACAGGGATAATAAACAGTGATGTCACAGTACAGAGATAATAAACACAGTGATGTCACAGTACAGGGATAATAAACACAGTGATGTCACAGTACAGGGATAATAAACACAGTGATGTCACCGTACAGGGATAATAAACACAGTGATGTCACTGTACAGGGATAATAAACACAGCGATGTCACCGTACAGAGATAATAAACACAGTGATGTCACACTACAGGATAATAAACACAGTGATGTCACCGTACAGGGATAATAAATCTCAGATCAACACATTGTGCCCCCATCAGACCTCAGATCAGCGTCTTGCGCCCCCATCAGACCTCAGATCAACACAATGTGCCCCCATCAGAGCTCAGGTCAGCGTCTTGTGCCCCCATCAGACCTCAGATCAGCGTCTTGTGCCCCCATCAGACCTCAGATCAGCGTCTTGTGTCCCCATCAGACCTCAGATCAGCGTCTTGTGTCCCCATCAGACCTCAGATCAGCGTCTTGTGTCCCCATCAGACCACAGATCAGCGTCTTGTGCCCCCATCAGACCTCAGATCAACACAATGTGCCCCCATCAGAGCTCAGGTCAGCGTCTTGTGCCCCCATCAGAGCTCAGGTCAGCGTCTTGTGCCCCCATCAGACCTCAGGTCAGCGTCTTGTGCCCCCATCAGAGCTCAGGTCAGCGTCTTGTGCCCCCATCAGAGCTCAGGTCAGCATCTTGTGCCCCCATCAGAGCTCAGATCAGCGTCTTGTGCCCCCATCAGACCTCAGGTCAGCGTCTTGTGCCCCCATCAGACCTCAGGTCAGCGTCTTGTGCCCCCATCAGATCTCAGGTCAGCGTCTTGTGCCCCCATCAGACCTCAGGTCAGCGTCTTGTGCCCCCATCAGACCAGCGTCTTGTGCCCCCATCAGACCTCAGATTAACACAATGTGCCCCCATGTGCCCCCATCAGACCTCAGGTCAGCGTCTTGTGGCCCCTCTCAGATCAACACAATGTGCCCCCATCAGATCTCAGGTCAGCGTCTTGTGCCCCCATCAGACCTCAGGTCAGCGCCTTGTGCCCCCATCAGATCTCAGGTCAGCGTCTTGTGCCCCCATCAGACCTCAGGTCAGCGTCTTGTGCCCCCATCAGACCAGCGTCTTGTGCCCCCATCAGACCTCAGATTAACACAATGTGCCCCCATGTGCCTCCATCAGACCTCAGGTCAGCGTCTTGTGGCCCCCTCTCAGATCAACACAATGTGCCCCCATCAGATCTCAGGTCAGCGTCTTGTGCCCCCATCAGACCTCAGGTCAGCGCCTTGTGCCCCCATCAGATCTCAGGTCAGCGTCTTGTGCCCCCATCAGACCTCAGGTCAGCGTCTTGTGCCCCCATCAGACCAGCGTCTTGTGCCCCCATCAGACCTCAGATTAACACAATGTGCCCCCATGTGCCCCCATCAGACCTCAGGTCAGCGTCTTGTGGCCCCCCCTCAGATCAACACAATGTGCCCCCATCAGATCTCAGGTCAGCGTCTTGTGCCCCCCTCAGACCTCAGATCAGCCCACCCAGCCACTTTAAAAAATCATACTTACCTGTTCTGGCCGCCGCTGTCCTCAGGTTCCCCGCTCCACTCTCTTGCCTGCCGGCGCTCACTATGACCTGGCGCTGCGTCAGGTCATAGCGTCAGGTCATAGTGCGCGCCAGGGAAGAAGGTGGAGCGCGGAACCAGTGAGGACAGCGGCGGCCAGAACAGGTAAGTATGATTTTTTTTTTAAGTGGCTGGGACCTGGGTGGGCTGATCTGAGGGGGGCGCGGGGCCCCTGGCAGCGCGGCAGATATTAGAACATGGCAACCGCATCAAAGTGATGCGCACGCCATGTTCTAAGTATCGGACGGCAAGAAAACTCGGTATCGAGCTTCGGTACCACACTAGGTACCGAAACCGTACCGAGTTTTCGATATATCGTGCAACCCTAGTACAGGGCACGGTACAGGAGGCATGGTAAAAGACAAGGGCACAGTACAGGGCAGGGCGGCACGGTATAGGGCGGGGGGGCACAATACAGGGCCGGGGCGACACGGTACAGAGCAGCACGGTACAGGGCAGGGGGGGCACAATACAGGGCAGGGGGGGCACGGTACAGGGCAGGGAGGCACGGTACAGGGCAGGGAGGCACGGTACAGGGCAGGGAGGCACGGTACAGGGCAGGGAGGCACGGTACAGGGCAGGGAGGCACGGTACAGGGCAGGGAGGCACGGTACAGGGCAGGGAGGCACAATACAGGGCAGGGAGGCACAATACAGGGCTGGGAGGCACAATACAGGGCAGGGGGGGCACAATACAGGGCAGGGGGGCACAATACAGGGCAGGGGGGCACAATACAGGGCAGGGAGGCACGGTACAGGGCAGGGGGCACGGTACAGGGCAGGGAGGCACAATACAGGGCAGGGGGGGCACAATACAGGGCAGGGGGGGGCACAATACAGGGCAGGGGGGGCACAATACAGGGCAGGGGGGGCACAATACAGGGCAGGGGGGGGGCACAATACAGGGCAGGGGGGGCACAATACAGGGCAGGGGGGGCACAATACAGGGCAGGGGGGGCACAATACAGGGCAGGGGGGCACAATACAGGGCAGGGGGGGGCACAATACTCACCATTTTCTCTTGCTGCAGCAGGAGGTCGGCTGGCCGGATGGCTGGATGGCTGTTCTGCCCGGTGGAAGGACTGGCCGGGCAGCCAGTCACATGGGGCTCTGGAGCGGGGGCTTGAAATGATTGGTGGAGAAGCAGCTTCCGCCCTCTGCTTCTCCACCAATCAGATACCACATTACAGCAGCGCAGAGGAGAGGTAGGAGAAAAACCTCTCTCCCCTCTCCTCTTTAGCGCTGCTGCCGCCCGCAAAACGAACCAGGGCCGCGCCGCCTGTGGCGATTGCGGTGCGGCCCTGAGGTATTAAAAAAAAAAAAAAAAAATTTTCTTTATGGTTCTAGGGGGGGGTCCAGACCCGCTGGACCCCCCCTGTAGGTGTGCCCCTGGATAGATAGATAGATAGATAGATAGATAGATAGATAGATAGATAGATAGATATTCAATAGATAGATAATAGGTAGATAGTAGATAGATACATAGGATAGATAATAGATAGCTTGATAGATAGATATGAGATAGATAGATAGATAGATAGATAGATAGATAGATAGATAGATAGATAGATAGATACTAGGGCATATATTATTGCACAGTGTAAATAGTCTCTATATCCTGTAACCGTTGATATGACGTCAGGACTGGACTCTGATGGACGATCAAACATTTGCTATAAAAAGTGAAGCCCCTTTTGTGAGAAGGACTGGAATGTAACAGTTAACCATCTCTTTCTATTTCACGCTGCTAAATCTGTCCTGATCGGCAGCTCCATATGCATTCTCCTGGCAAGTTCATGAAGTGTTAGTAAGCATTGCAAGGAAGCAATCAGTCAGACTTCTCCAACATCCGTCCGCAGAAAGCAGTGAAAAACCCTTAAATAATACATACTATCAGACTTCAGCCGAGTACATTGAGACAAATGCCACGATGCAAAAGGTGTCGCTGGGATTACCAATGACGTGCTAATGGTTGTTCAAGCAATCTCAATGCCTCCTTTTCTCTGACTCACCAGCTCCCTTTGGGGGCTTGGCTAACGTCATTGAGGGACTCAGAGCTACCAACAGATCACTAACTGTAGGCAAGCCTTATCTGCTCTTCATCTGCATCCTTCTGGTCTTTAAAAAGGACGGAGGTCATTGACAAGCAGCCTTTGAGCTTTTTATCAATAGCTCTCTGAAATAATAAGAAGAAATTGCCATTTTATTTTAGCAGTTTTTTTCCTCTTTCTATCTTGGCAGTACTGGCTTTTAGACTCTCCCACTCAAAACTGTAAAAAAAAAAAAAAAAAAAAAAAAACACTGAAAAGCAAAAGCAACATAGATTTTTTTTTTCCTTGAGTGATTATGAAATTTCTTGGCTTCGAGTAAACAATGAATGCCGTAAATGCTAATGAATGCTGTAAATGAAGCATTTAGTGGATGTTTTTGCTTAAAGGGAATGTATCGCCTATATGTTTTTCTGCTACTTAAAGGGCATCCGTCAACAGATTTGTCCCTATGACACTGGCTGACCTGTTACATGTACGCTTGGCAGCTGAAGACATCTGTGTTGGTCCCATGTTCATATGTGTCCGCATTGCTGAGAAAAATTATGTTTTAATAAATGCAAATGAGCCTCTAGGAGCAACGGGGGCGTTGCCGTTACACCTAGAGGCTCTGCTCTCTCTGCGCCTGCTGTGTCCTCTCCACTTTGATTGACAGGACTAGGCAGTGAAATCATCATCACACCTGATCCTGTCAAAGTGCAGAGGGCGCGGCAGTTGTAGAGAGAGCAGAGCTTCTAGGTATAACGGCAACGCCCCCGTTGCTCCTAGAGGCTCATTTGCATATATTAAAACATCATATTTCTCAGCAATGCGGGCACATATGAACATGGGACCAACATAGATGTCTTCAGCTGCCAATTGCACATGTAACAGGTCAGCTAGTGTCATAGGTACAAATCTGCTGACAGATGCCCTCTAAAGCCAGTGACACATATCCTTTTTTTTCTAATCTGTTTTTATTTTCTGATTTTAGATTTTCTTTATACTCTTTCTTGAAAATTATTATGTGGGTCGGCTATCTTGACTGAGCTGTTCTTAACAGCATTTAGAGATGTGGTTTACAGCAGCCCCATGTACCATAGACACAATGTTAGGATTTACTTCTATGGGAGGGTTTTCTAGGCATGTTCTGTGAGCTATGCATTAGTCATTGTCCAGGGATGGGCAGTAGATAAGCTTTGACAATCACTTATTGTAAATGGTGACTCATGTGTTACCTATATAGGTGATATTTCTAATCCTGCCTGTGAGGATAATGAGATGACTGCTGAAAAATCATCTGTACAGACCAAGAAACTGAGCCTATTATTAGGCTTAGGGCCTGTATGAAATCTCTTTTTGAAAAAAAAAAAAATTAAGCTTAAGGTGACAACAAGCTGATGGCTGAACATTTTCCTTCAGTATTTTCTGGTAGAGAGCAAAATTATATTAGCTGTTGTGGAATATCTATTGACCTGGCTCCCCATGAGGTGTTTATGAGTCCACACTGCATATTTTTTATGTTTTTTAATTGCAACTGTTTACTACTATTAAATTTTGGACTATATTTGTTGGTGTTTTTTTACTACCACTACCTGGTTCGACTGAAAGACTGTGTTAGTTCTATGCCAGATGTAATGGGACACATACCTTCCAAAAAGTTCCACTTTTATCAGTTCACAGAATATTTTCCCAAAAAGCTTGGGAATTAGCAAGATGTTTTTGGCAAATGTGAGAATGGCCTTTGTGTTCTTTTTAGTGGTTTTCGCCTTGGAACTCTTCCATGAATGCCATTTTTGCTCAATCTCGGCTACTCCTTGGAAGATCCACAACTGTGGACTGGTGAAATTGAACTCAGCTTTTCCAAACGCTGTGGTTAATCACAGTTAATTCATAGGAAGGGGGGCAATTATTTTTTTCACATTGCATACCTCCCAACTTTGTAAACCACCAAAGAGGGACACATTGTGCAGTGTGCTTTGTTTCAGCACTAGGCCACGCCTCTAACTCTGCCCAAAACCTAACTATACACCTAATCCCACCCAGTCCCCTTAATGCCCCACATAGTAATTATTCTGCCTTCATGCCACTGCACAGTATTTATGCCCACATTGTGTGTTTACAGAATTATGCCCAGCTGTGCCCCCAGTAATATGCCCACATTGTGCCCCCAGTAATATGCCCAGCTGTCCCCCAGTAATATGCCAACATTGTGCCCCAGTAATATGCCCAGCTGTGCCCCCAGTAATATGCCCAGCTGTGTCCCCTAGTAATATGCCCAGCTGTGTCCCCCAGTAATATGCCCACATTGTGCTCCCCAGTAATATGCACATACTTAGGTTACTTTCTCATTAGCGTCATGGCTGTCCAGCAGGCTGTTGTAATTTTAGTCCGGCCGCCTGTTGGCATGTTTGCCGTGCTGCAGCTGGAACTCCGGCCCGCCTCCATTGCAGCGAATGGGGCCGGAGCGTAGTTCCGGCCACAGACGTGCATTAGCGGCAGCACGGATCCGGCAGGCTGTTCACCCACCGGAACAGCCTGCCGGATACCCGTGATGCTAATGTGAAAGTAGCCTTACCTTTTTCCTAGCAGCAGCAGGACATCGGCTGCTCTGGACTGTGGAGGGGGTGGAGCCAAGACTGACTGCTGGCCGGCCCCGCCCCCTACACAGACAAGAGATGCAGAGAGCCAGCGGGGAGGAGGAATAATGAAGTAGGTAGGCGATGCTGGCTCTCTGCTTCATTATGGCAGCTGCCAGAAAGTGGGACATACCTCCCCCGAACTGGGACAGCCACTGTAATCCGGGACACTAATTTTGGTAGGCCGGCTACTCCTGGGAAGATCCACAACTGTGGACTGGTGAAATTGAACTCAGCTTTTCCAAAAACTGTGGTTAATCACAATTAATTTATAGGGGGGGGCAATTATTTTTTCACATTGCATACCTCCCAACTTTGTAAACCACCAAAGAGGGACACATTGTAATCCGGGACTGCCCCGCTGGATCCAGGACGGTTGGAAGGTATGACATTGGCCAGGTTGTTTTGGATAGCTTTTTGTATTTACTCAAGTTATCTTTGATTTTCAAAATCTGAAACATTTACGTGTGACAAATGTGCAAAAACAAAAGAAATCTGTAAGGGGGCAAATACATTTTTCTCGTACATTTGTAGAACAAATGTCCCCATAGTGGCCACCTCAGAATGTGTGCCAGTACAAAAAATGCTACCTTATAATGTGTGTCAGTACAAAACACTACACCCTTTTAGTGCCCCCAGTGGAACAAATGTTCCCATAGTAGCCCCATTATAATGTGTGCAGTACGAAAAAGGTCCTTTTTACAGCTGCAATGTCCCTATAGTGATTTTACAGTTAACAAATAATGACCCCCTTACACCAGCATGCCAAATAAAAATTATAATTTCAAAATCTTACCTCCATTCTGCTGTCAGATATGCAGTGCAAGACCCAGACCTCTTTTATTCTGTGCCCAGAGCTCTATGCAGCCTGGCTCAGGCACCGTGATAATAATGACACTGGCCTCGGATAGGCTACAGAAACTAGGACTAAAGCCTATTCGAGGAAATGGTGGGCCAGGGAGACATCGCTGCCATGCTCTGTCGGAGTATTCAACTGTATTGCTGTTATGAGTATAACAATGCAGTTGAATATAAAGATATGAGCGTTTCCACAATGGACGCGTTCATTGCCCATGGCCCTTCTACTGCCTGACTCTTGCCCCTACTTGGTGCTGCCTAAGGCAATCTCCTCATCCCGCTTCATTTGTGGTGAACCCTGAGGACCAGAATGGAGAAACAGAACTTGTGCCAGCTTTCCAACGTAGTAAATGCCCGATTCTATGTGGTAAAGAGTCCTAGTCCCCAATGGGTTCTTCCACCAAGAGCAGGGTAAGTGTCAATCTTCACTTTTCCAGAGATGATCACTACAGGAAAGAGCAAGCAGATGTGCCCAGGCCAACAGCTCAACTCACGTGAGGGGTGGATTAACCAGAACTGATGTTACTTTGAAGGGTAGAAAGCAGTAATGTGCTTCATCCGACACATTTTAGAGGATAAGGGTCCTCCCGCCTTACGTTTCAAAATACCTGCTGAAGTCATTGGACAAACAATGCCCCCAAATACGAATATTAAATAACAGGGCCATACAGAAAGTACCCCACATACTAATAGTGCTCCCATAAGTCCCACCAATAGTAATAATTCTCTCCCAGAGTGCCTTCATTAGTAAAAGTGCCCCCGATAGTGACAATGCTCCCCAAGAGTATCCTGATTAGTAGCAAGGCCATCCATATTTTACCTAATAATAATGCCCCCATAGTACCCCCAGTAGTAATAATGAAGTCATAATGCACCCTGTTTGTGCTCCCAGTATATAATGGCCCCCTGTGTAGCTACCAGCATTTATAATAGCCCCATGTAGTGCTCCCAGAACATATATATACAGTATATATATATATATATATATATATATATATATATATAATATATATATATATATATATATATATATAATATATATATATATATATAATATATATATATAATGTCACCAGTAGTACCTGTAGTGTTTATAATTGCCCCCTGCAGTGCCACTAGTAGTTATCATTTACCCAGTATTTATAAGGCAGCAAGTACATACTGTCCACAGTATGTTTTATGCACCCAGTAACGCCTCCTATATGTTTAACACCCCCCAGTAGTGTCCGCAGTATGTATAATGTGCCCAGTAGTGCATCCAGTAAATAAAATGCCACAGTAGTTCCTCCAATATTTATAATGGCCCCAGTATGTTTAATACACCCAATTAGTGTCCCAGTATTAATAATCCCCATAGTATCCCTAGTATTTATAATGGCCCTAGTAGTGCCTCCCATATTTATAATGCCCCCAGTAGTGCCCCCACAATGGTGAAAGACCTCAGTATGCATAATGCCCCCCAGTAGTGCCCACAGTATCTATAATGCTCCCCTGTAGTGTCACCAGTATTTCTAATGCCTCCCCTCTGTACTGCTGCCAGTAAAAAAAAAAAAAATTACGGAAAATTACGGTACTTTTTATGCATAGATAGATAATGGGAGGATAGATAGATAGATAGATAGATAGATAGATAGATAGATAGATAGATAGTTCTACCTTTTACACATGGTTAGTATAAATCCTGTAGACTAACACTAAGGCACCAGATAACTGAGCATTGATAATTTTAGAGCAATTTACCTTTAGTCACATTCACTTTAAGTCACCTGTTTGAAGAGCAGACACGTGCAGGAAGCAGGACCATTGATCTTGGTGTCTTGAGTATATTTAGATCAATTTTCTCGTGTCTCATTTGGAAGATAAGAGGGTGTTTACAAATGTTTACAAAGTGCTCTTATGAATGAGTCTTGTGAATTCTCCGGAGTGCGGGACAGACAGGAACAATTAACCAGAAACTGAGATGATTCCATGTGAGGAGATCAGAGGATGAACTGGTAATTAGGGGTCACAATGTACAGAAACATTGAATATTTCCCGTCTGATACTTCCATTCCTGTAATATGCATAGACTGGTGAACGTGATCCATTATATTAAGGGCGACCATACACATTGAATAGCTGTCCACCAACATCTACCTCTCCCATCTCCGTCCGGAATCCCTCCTTGCTCCTCCATACACACACATATTCGGCACAGGCAAACATGTATGTGTATTCAATGGGGAAAGCGGAGAAAGCCACTGCCAGACACCTCTTTAGGAGGCCTTATTACTAGTAGGGTCCCTTAGAGAGCATCATTACTACTAGGATGCACTTTAGGAGGCTTTACAACTACTGGGGACACTTTAAAGGCCTATTGGGTGCACTTTAGTTGGGCTTATTACTACTGTGGGTACTATGGGGCATTGTTAATACTGGGGCACGTTAGTCTTGGGTCTTGTTAGTACTGTGGGCACTTTAGGAGGTTTTGTTACTACTGGGGGCACTTGAGGGGGATTTATTAATACTGACGGTATAAAGGGGCATTATTACTACTGGTAATACTGTGGGGGGAATAATATTACATATTCATCTAGGATAAATATCTCACAATGCATAGAACCTCACTGCACGTTTTGCATCAGCTTCATGAATATTGTTACACATTTAGCCTATCTATCTATCTATCTATCTATCTATCTATCCAGGGGTTTAGCTATAGTGGAAGCAGGGGAAGTGGCTGCCATGGGATCCAAACTCAGAAGCTGCCCACCATGGAGGAGGACTGAAAGATTTAAATTCTATCTATCTATCTATCTATCTATCTATCTATCTATCTATCTATCTATCTATCTATCTATCTATCTATCAATCTATCTATCCATGATCTCATATCTATCTATCTATCTATCTATTCACCCCATACCTTTTCACCAGTTTCATATCTACATCGAATCTTCACAATACAGAAAAACATTCACAACAACTATCTTCTTGTAATTTCAATGAGCCATCTATGGGTGGTTTGATGGTGTCCGTATTCTATTTAGCAGGGAGTTCAGTCTAATTATCACATTCACGCACCCCTGGTATTGGCAGGATTGATGGAGCTTGGAATTTGCTTGTTGCACAGTTAGCACTCCTAACCCGTGTCGCCCTGCAGCCAGCAATGGATCAGTAACTTAACACAGCAACTGCAGCCAAACATGCAGGAATCAGGCAGATCTATAATGAGTCCCTGTGATTTCATATTCATTCTGCGGAGCCCCCCGAAGCATGCTAATACCACTCACTGTGCAATCTCTCATTCTCTATTTATTCGTTTGCCACTTCTTTTACCGCGATAGTTGTCAAATGATAAATTATACATTTGCCTGATGTCGGCTGCGCTCAGAATACTCCCGCAATTTCACTTACACCAGTGGACAATCCGTGTTGGAAGCGGAAGACTCAAGAATTGTGATGACTCTGCTCCCTCCCATAGAATCCTTCAGCTTTGGGTTTATTTTCAGCAAAGTTGTATCCGTTGTGTAATTTCAAATATATTTTATGCACCAATTCTTCACAGTTTTCAAGATTTCTGCTTGCTGTTATGTAATAGGAAGAATCAATATTTCCGGTGGATAAAAAATACTGTATGTCCTGTTCACATGATGGATACACAAAAGTGAATGACTTGTTATCAGATCTGTGCACTGCAACAATCTTTGGTCAGGACAGCAATTTATCCACCGGGAGTAAACAACTGAATTATAGCAAGCAGAGATTATGACAAAGATGATGATTTGATATAGAGTATATACAAAAATTGCAAACAACCTTTAGGCTTGTTTCACACGAATGTTGTGTTTTGCGGTCCGCAAATTGCGGATCTGCAAGAAAAAAAAAGGATGGCATCCGTGTGTGGCATTCCGTAATAGAACAGTACTATTCTTAGTACGTAATACGGACAAGAATAGGACATGTTCTATTTTTTCGCGGGCTGCGGAACAGACATACGGATGCGGACAGCACACGGCGTGCTGTCTGCATTTTTTGCGGACCCATAGAAATGAATGGGTCCGCATCCTATCCGCAAAAAATGCGGATCGGAGCCCGCAAAAAATACTGTTGTGTGAAAGAGGCCTAATTTGTTGTCAGTCAGTATATTGCAGCCTAAATTGAATTTAACTTTCAATACTTCATGCAAAAAGTGTATCTATCAGCACTTATAGGGGCCTACATACATTATATACATATTGCTCCCCTCCTTCTCAGCAAATTGTAGACTTACTATCTAGGAAGAGGACCTAAGTCAATCACCCTAGCAACCTATTGGGTTAAAAAAAAAGGGTTTAACTTCTTATTTGCCTGTATACTTACCATTTGGCTTACATAACATACGTGAAACAAATGTTTTTAATCATAAATCAGAACTCTGCACTAAAAAAGTGGGTTAACTGAGTTGGCCATAACTAAAGGGGTTGTCCTATGAAAAATAGTTTTTTTATATTTTCTGGAGTGTAATAATATTACAGGTTATAGTTACTAGAGATGGGTCATTGATCCAGGGAGTTATTCTGATTGTCTGATTGGAGTTGGGAATTATTTTTTTTCCCCTAAAGTGAGGAAAATTGGCTTCTACCTCACAGAGGTTTTTTTTTTTGCCTTCCTCTGGATCAACTTGCAGTATAACAGGCCGAACTGGATGGACAGATGTTTTTTTTTCAGCCTTATAAACTATGTTACTATAAACGACTTGATCCGATTTTTGAGATTTCAATTGGCTAAAAAACTTTGCTTTCAATCTGGCTTTTAGGCCCCTCCCTCATGCTACAGATTGGAGCTAGGTGCCTCAAAATTTCTTCATGTGCAGATCTTAGCTAAATCTCCTACTTCCTCTGACTTTTCCTTATGACTTCTCCTCTCCTGCAATTTCAATACTGAAAAATGTATTAATATGAGCATGTGGTCATTAATGATCCCATGTTGATGTGTCCATGGCCAGCTACAACAGAAAAGTTGGTAAATAGGTAACAATCTGGTAGAATTAGAAGTTGATATTAAAGAGGTCCTGACTAGGACTAATTCCTTCATCTGTAGTCCGCCTCCAGCAGATTCCATCTCATTTTTTTTCTATAGACTGGACTCCCTGTTGCACGGTAATGTAACTCGCTCTTCTGGTAACGGGTGGCAAAGTTACAGTGAGAACTATGTCTACTTACGTAACCTGTTCTTGTGAGATTTACCAAATCTTGCAAGAACAGCTCTTCTTCTCTATGGCTGTGAAGCGATCGACAGCCATTGAAAAGCATCACAGATGCATCACAGATAGGAAGAAGAATACACCGAGCGAGAAGACCTGAGGTCTCCTCCTCTCTGTACCTTTGCTCTTCGTTAGCATATTAGGTCCCTAAAAAAAAAAAGCTCTATGGCATCTGCTGGAGGCGGACAACAGATGAAAGCATTTGTTTTTGAAAAATATCAAGTGGAAGGTCCTCTTTAAGTATATTTCACACTTGGATAATATTTCAGCCACATAATTTGGATAGCTCTCAGTAGAAATGATCATGGGTGTAGCCCATTGTAATTTGCATTACAAATTCCGGGGGCAACGTGCTATTTGTAAGTATGATTAAAAAAGACAAAGGTCCTTGATTCCCAAGGATAAACATGAGGGACACTTGAAGTCAATGTGTAGCGATGATTCAGCAGTCACCTGGGAGATCCCAGGGTGAAGCAATGACCAGAATTTAGAAGATACATGACATTGCTAGGCAACCTTGGACCACAGAAAATTATTTCTATGACTCTGTGTGGTGCTGCAGATTGCATTAAGTGTAAAGAGAACATAAAAAGGTCAAGAGAGAAGTCAAATAAACAGCAGGACATACAGCAGCAAAACAGGAGCAACAGAGCGCCAAATACATTTATAGGAACAATGTCACAAAGTATCAGCCATGTGAAAGCATAAGTAACCAGGTGTAAGTGATATGCAACTGTATACGTAATGTGTGTTTCAAATGTGTCTGCACCTAGAATCTGTTTAAAGGCTCATGTACACGACCGTTGCCGGCCCGTGCCCATATTGCGGCCCGCATACGGCGGGTCCGCAATACACGGGCACCGGCTGTGTGCAGCCCGCATCACGGATTGCGGACCCATTCACTTCAATGGGTCCGCAATCCGGGAGATGCAGAGCGGAGGCACGGATCGGAACACCACGGAAGCACTACAGTGTGCTTCCGTGGTGTTTCTGGCCGTGCCTCCGCACTGCAAAAAAGTAGCGCAAGCACTACTTTTTTGCATTGCGGACCTTGGGATGCGGGCCGCGGACCCCATTCAAATGAATGGGTCCGCGATCCGCATGCGGCAGCCCCACAGTCAGTGCCCGTGCGTTGTGGACCACAAATTGGTCCACAATTGGTCCACATCACCGGCACTGAGCCCTAAGTGTAATTTTGGAGCGATTTGGCAAAACTAGGGTTTCTATATCTTTTTCCAACTTGCATAAATAGGGACAGGGCTTAGCGAGAAGTAGTCGAGTCGGAGCTTCAAGGAAAAGGGAGCAGGGCCTGAGATGCAACATTTTTTCTCCAAAATTGCACCACAATTCTGGAGTAAAACTTTCTTTTTTTATTATTATTATTATAATACGCACTTATATAGCACCAACATATTCCGCAGCACTTTACAAACATAAGCATCGAGCTGTCCGCAGTGGAGCTCACAATCACAAGTTCCCTATCAGTATGTCTTTGGAGTGTGGGAGGAAACCGGGGTAACCGGAGGAAACTCACGCAACCACGATGTAATCCAATAGTTGTTATAGACTTACACAAAAGTATCTAACCCTGATATTTCATCCAGCCTGATCCCCTGTGATATGTGTAAATCTGGTGCAGGTCTGGACAGCCTGGCAAAGGGGGCAATTTATCAATATGCTATATTTTGGCTTGTTTTGATTTTCTGCTTGGTTTGAAGCCATTGTTGTGACAAATTTGCAAAACATCACATACCGTTTGTTAAATTTGTGCCATGGAATACCTGTAGATTTTTCAATCCCAAGTCTACTAACAATTATTACAAAGTTTCCGTCAGTTTAAAAGCCACTATCGAACTGGTTGTAGACTTGCAACTTTATTGGAACTTTATACAAGTCGCAATGAAAAGTCTGGCAGAACAGATAGTTCTGCCCACAAAACATCTGGCAGCTCCTTAGTAAAAGTAGACTGTCGGGCAAACCACCTTAAAATGGCACAAATATGTAATAAATTTTGAGAAAATGCCTACTGTAACATAAAATCAGGCAAACCCAGTCTACTCTGGAGCAGCGCACTTGATACATTGCTCCAGAACTGTTTTGAGCTTCAAGCCACAGAAAATGCAAGCAAGGTTTGTGACTGAGTGCCAAAATTACAGATAAGTGCACAGTTTAACACTAGGCCAGAGTTCAGCTCAACGACATAGGAACCACGGTTTGATAGATTTTCTTTGTTCCCCAATTACAACAATAAGGGGTTTACATTTAAATTCATATTTAATGTTTTTTTTTCCTTACTGTTCATCCTCATTTAAATATGTGCTCCATGGACAGTGCTACTATGTGTGTCTCCTGTGCAATGTACGCACGCCTTGAACAGATATTCGAAGGTAAATACATTCGCACTAGATGCAAGCAAAAAGAGACGAAATTGAAATTTAGGTTGAAAACTGTTGATCCCGCTGGATAGAATGAAACTAATATGCAGCAACCTCGTACCACTCAGGAGTAGGGATAAGTGAACCCATGGAAGTTCAGGTTCGCCGGATTCCGCCGAACTTCAGGTCAAAATTCGGGTTCGGAATCTGAACTTGACCCCGGACCCCATTGAAGTCAAAGGGGACCTGAACTTCAGAATGCAAAAGTATATGGCAATTTAGGGGTTAAAAAAACAACTCACCTCATCCACGTGATCGCGCGGCAACAGTGTCTTTAATCTTCATTCAGCAGGACTTGCAAAAGGACTTGCGATGACGTTATCGCGCTCACCACATGGTGAGCGAGGTGACATCATCGCAGGTCCTTTAGCAGGTCTCAGGATCGGTGGGGGTCCCAGTGGTCAGACCCCCAGTTATACCGATAGGGGATAACATCTAAACTTGGCAAAACCCTTTTAAGGGCCCTTGCACAGGAACGGGGAGCACGGTCCGGGACGGTCCGTGAAAACCTGGACCGTGCTCCTTCTGCGGGCAAGAGCACACGGCGTCATTGGTTGCTATGACGCCGTACGCTTCCTAAGGCCGCCACTTTACAGTGATATACAAGCGTGTACAGTGTATCACTGTACAGCGGTGGCCTCAGGAAGCGCACGGAACCATAGCAACCAATGACGCCGTGCGCTTCTGTCCTCAGAAGGAGCACGGTCTGGGTTTTCACGGACTGTCCCGGACCGTACTCCACGGTCGTGTGAATGGGCCCTAACTCTGCATCCTCTATATATCCCAAAATATGCCTAGAGATTACCATAGTATTAGTACGTGCCACACCCAGTGAGACTGACAACACTTGACCAGGTTGATACCAGCAGACGGTTGTACTCGTGGTTTATAAATAATGAACACGGCAGGACAATTCGTTCTCAACTGAAAGGGCTTCCATTGGCGCCAGAAATCTTGTGGTTTCTCTATATCCTGAGCATAACAATGTGTCCATAAAGCTTAATGTGTTTTTCAGTCACCTTCGTGCTATTTATAAATGCTTTAGAGCAAGGTATATGATATAATTACACATGTTTTAGCACAATTATGAAGAGATAAAAAACAATCTCTCCTTTTCTCAGGGCTGCTTCTCTGTTCGATGCCTTTTAAATTAATATATTACTGCTTTGTTGCTTTTAATAGGATATGTTTGTGCTGGCTTGCAACCACAATTTCACTCAATTGGAAGAGGATTCCACTAACACATTGGACGGATAAATATAACATTGTGAATGATATATAGAGAGATGTTATATAGTCTCACATTCATAATCAGACACTTTCAGTTTTCAGTACACAAACTAGATTAGTTCTTTGCTAAGAGAATCTCTGCATTCACCAAAAAGAAACTTTTAAAATGTAGGTTTAAATTTCCAAAAAGAGGACATTTCTTGATTACATCTGATTAGTCATGATGCTCTTGGGCACGGCTGTTGCTCTGCTCACCTGGTTCCCCCCCCCCCCGCTCCTCCATTTGAATAGCTCCGCTTCCCCCCGCGGCCGGCTCCTTGATGGCATTCCTCTCCTTCATGCTTTGCCCATACACGCTCATGTGCGTGTGCACCCTAATCTTCACCAGCCAATGGCTTGCCACCTTGGGATTTTTATGGCAGCTTCACCTGTGGGAGGCTGCCTGAGCAATAGATTCTAGTTTGCTAGTGTCCTACAAAGGTGTCCTATTTCTATGTTCATCTACCTGTCAATGGCGTACATAGAGAAGTAAGGGCCCCATATCAAGGATCAAACCAGGCCCCCACACAGGACAAAAAGGTTTCCACCTAAACCCTTTTCAATGACCCTTGGGCCATTTCTTCCACTGCCTCGTTTGCTAAAAGTTGTTCCTTTAGAGGGTAGAGTCCTGACCAAGTTTTCACCTCCAGTAGAAGAGGACATAATCCCAACTTAGACTGGGCCCACTCTTGCCCTGGGCCCCATAGCAGTTGCATGGACTGCCACTATGGTAGTTAGACCCCTGCTACCTGTGTACCGACTTCTGCCTGTTTCCTGGATTTGACCCATCACTTCCTGACCTCTGCCTGATCTCCATTCTGACTGTGAGCTGCCTGCCCTGACCTCAGACTATTGATTGGATCACACAAACTCTGCCTGCCCTCACCTTGGCCTGTCCTGACTAATGTTTTGCCTGATCTCTAGGTGCTTCACCCCGGTGTCTCTTGACCCTTGTTGGTCAGCCATCATTTGCAGAGAGACAACTCCAAGGTAGCAAAAACCTGTAACCTCTCCTGACATGTCTCTTTTAGCATATCTAACAGGTCTGTAGCATTCCTTTATTATTCCTGCTAGAAGTTATGAATGCATTTTGTAATGAAGGTCCAGATAGGTGTTACCAGCTGTTGGTGTTTCCTTGCACAGTCTTCCTCTTGCACTGACTGGATAGTGTCAGACTATGCAGGGACATTCCCCAACTAGTAACACCCATCTGGAACTTCGTTGCACCGGATTTATCAGCCAGTCTGAGCCCCTGTAATAAATCTGGTGCAGATCTAGACAGCCTGTCTAAGTTTACACTATTATTAGGATTAGTAAATCTGGACTAGTCTGGTTTTTTATTGTTGAATCATATTTTTCAAATATTTCATGAATTACAATGACTCTCACTGGCTCTGTTCTGTTTGCAATGTCATAATATCCTGGACTTGTTCAACTCAGGACAAAGCCAATACTTCATTTTATTCTGATTATTTTATTGCATCTTGTTTTTGCAAAAAGAAAAGGCAGAAAGAAGTTGTAGTCTATCTGATTTTTTATATAGATATGATACTAAAAAAGGCAAATGGAATATTGGTTTACGCCTTAAAATTTCAGGGATATTCAATTTTTCTGTTGCCGGTCTTAAAAAATCTCCCCCAAACTGTCTGACAATATTCTTTTGGGGAGATATATCAAGTCCAGCAGGTGGAATGGCAAATTAGGCGTGTCCTCTGGCAGTCTGGGCACTAAACTGAAATCTGTGGCAGCTCGTAGCTGTTGTAGATTTCAGACTTTAATTAACACCAGAAAACTAGGGTAAGGGAAGATATGCCAGGCCTGGATAGATAGATAGATGTGTGGACAGGAAGTCTATTTCTCTATGTATTCCTATGGGAGACTCACTTTGAGTCTCATAGGAATGAATAGAGAAGTAACTGGCTTCCTGTCCTGGGTCAGTTGGAGGTCAGAGAGTTGGTCACATGACACAGCTACAATTAGAAGAGAGGGGATAACTCACAAATAGAGACACTCATGAGAAAGTTGCATTCACTACAGATTTCATCATGCACCTTTCTAACAGGTCAGAGAATAAACATTTTTGCAGGAGTTCTACTTTAATAGGGTTGATGCATGAAAAATATTCTAGTTTTCACACCAGCATCCGAATACTTTTGTAATTGCATGTAATTCAAAATTTAGCATAGCCACTGAGTTATTCAATAAAATGTATTGGTATAGCTCCACCTACTGTTTGTTTTTGTTTTTTCTTTTTTCCCTGTCCTACTTACTGAAATGGACACACATGCTCAGTTTCATCCTTCAACTGCCTTCTCAGTGGTTCCCTGTCACTGCCATTCTGAAACTGCTCTAGTCCTTGATGCTTGCCTTTTACTGGACCTGTATCGACACTCTGGAAATGATTTGGAGTGCCCATCACTGGCTGAGTAAATGCAAGTAAATGCTAAGGCAAGTGATAGACTGAGTTGGTGGTCAAAGCCATTTCCTGGGTGTTGAGCCAAGAAGTGAAGAGCAGCAGGGACTGGAGTAGCGTCGGAATGACAGTGGCAGCAGATTGGTGATGTGAGTAATGATTATTATTATTTCACCTTTGAAGCATTGCACAAAATCAGACCATGGATGATGCTATGGGCTGTGCCCCATCAATCAACCCCCCGCCCCCCATCACAGGATGTTTTGATCTTTGCAATGGGGAGATGCAGCGGCAGCTGTGCGGGCATCTGAAGCAATGCGGGTGCCGGGGAGCGAGGTAAGTACAATCTGTGTGAGGGGCCCAGCATTTGGGGGGGGGGGCATTTTTGGGGTTGGATAACCTCTTTTAATATACACTCATTGACAATAAATAATGCACCTATACAGAAATGTTGGATTGCTGAAAAACTCTGCATGCAGTTTTGTCTCAGGCAGATATGTAAATGATTCAGTGGTCTGATTAGACACTGGGTCTTGCCACAAGGGGGCATAAAGTTGTTCCCCCCATAAAAAGGCTCTCAGAGGCTTGATAAGAGATCTTTGACTGTTAGACGTGTTTCTACGACACACTTGAAGACATTTTTCCTAGTTAACAAACTTTGAGAGGGGGCGCATCATTGGACTAAGAAAAGCAGAATGTTTTTTGTGATGAAATGCTCACCATCGAGGATGTTCTGACTTAGCTGTTAGGAGTTGTTGGGAGCAGTGGTTATATGAAGGCATGCACGCATGATGAACTGGCTCCAGACAACCCAGACAGACAACCAGTAGAGAGGATCGTTTAATCTGCTGATAAGTAAGAGCAGCTCCCACACTTTCATTGTCCACCATCCAGACACATGTGGCACCTTTATTACACACCCCTATCTCTGCCATTTCCAGACGATTAGCAGACAAAAATTGGCTTCATAGCACCCAATATATGTCCAGCCATTGACAACCAGCCACCGTCGCCTTTGTTTGCGCTAGTGTTGTGAAAGAGAAACCTGAATGGCTACGGACTGGAACTGTATTGTATTTAGCAAAGAATCCAGGTTCTGTCTGGGATCCCACAATGGCTAGGTTCGAGTCTGGAGGCCTCATGGTGAGTACTTTAATCCTGCCTTTGCAGGATTAAAGGGATTCTGTCACCACGATTTTAGTGACAGAGTTTTTCACATCATCACATCTGTCACCTCGATTTGGTTAAAACTATACTTCTCCTAATACCATATGTCTTGTCATTATAGAAAAAAATACCTTTTATTCACATGCAAATCGCCTCTATAAGGAGCCCAAGGGGCTGTCTCTCCGGCCGTTGCAGCTCAGCAGTGCACATTCTCTTGGAGCCCAGCACCGCCCTACTGCTAATTATTCACTCCTTTCAGGACTGACGTCATTCTCCTGGTGTGCCGTAATCTCGCGTTTTGCTGGCTGAGGCTGCTACCAGGACACCGCACAAGTGCAGACAGATGGATCCAGGGCGCATGCGCGAGATTACGGCACACCAGGAGAATGACGTCAGTCCTGAAAGGAGTGAATAATTAGCAGTAGGGCGGTGCTGGGCTCCAAGAGAATGGGCACTGCTGAGCTGCAACGGCCGGAGAGACAGCCCCTTGGGCTCCTTATAGAGGCGATTTGCATGTGAATAAAAGGTATTTTTTTCTAAAATGACAAGACATATGGTATTAGGAGAAGTATAGTTTTAACCAAATCGAGGTGACAGATGTGATGATGTGAAAAACTCTGTCACTAAAATCGTGGTGACAGAATCCCTTTAAAGCCGATGTTGTCAAGCGGAGTTTTAATCTTTATTGGCAGATGGTACAGCACATTTCGGGGTGCATATACCCCTTCATCAGGTGCAGTATGCTGCTGCATGACACACTGCTCCAACTGCTGGTGTAATGATCTGGGGAGCCATCGCAAACGACAGTCGGTCACCCCTAGTAGTTTTGGCTCTCAGGGTTGTGGTAGTACTGATAGTCCATGGTTGCATGTTCCACGCTGGCCTCCCTAGGGCCATGCAGTGACTGTAGGGTGCACCTTTTTTTCCATTAGGGCACGCAGAAGAGCAAAGTGGCCGGCAGATGGTGGAGTAATAAACCAGACCAGTTGATTGCAATAAATAAAGTTTCATTTAACTAAAGGGCAAAATAGGAGCAGTAGTTCATCTGGTAATAACAAGGCACAATTCCAAAGCATGTACTAGTCCAACTTCTTCCCTGATGGCAGCTAATAGACAGCAGCAATAATGAGGGTACTGTCACGGACATTCCTGTGACAGGTATCAGGAGGTCTGTCAGATTGGCAACCCATGGGTTAAGCTGACAGGTTCTCCTTTGATTGTTTTGTTGTTGCTGACATTCACCACACCCTCCCCCTTCAGGTGTAGGTATCTTTGTAATTATCTTTGTCTATTTAGTGTTGGTTCCCTCACCATGCTGTGCGGATTTATATTTTCTGTGGTGTCTGTGGTCGTTTGGTGTGTGTTTCTCTGTGGAGATCCCATTGCTGCCACAATCTTCAGGAAAGCTAAGTGTCTTCTTCCCTTTCGTTTATTTGTGTATATCTTCCCAGTGTTTTGGTGTTTGGGCCTGAGGGGAAACTTCTGTTCGTCCAGGTTGGTGGAGGAACGGTTTGTCTCATTACTGTCACTGGCTTCAGGATCCTTCAGGGACAGTTAGAGTTGCAGGTTTCCAGCGTATGAACTCGCCTACATTCTAGGCCTGTTAATACTGTTAGAAGGGCAGGACTGGAGTCAGGGTTTGTATAAAGTGTGACCATCTGTCTTTACTCTTCCAGGCCTAATACCATTCCCCCCCCCTTCCTCCTGCGCTTGGTGTGGGATATTCCCCCCCACACCAGAATGTGACGGGTACTCTTTCTCTCTGTCTCTTTATAAAGTCTCTCTGCAGAACCTTGGGCATGCAGTGAGGGTCATAGTAGGCTTCTGCAATCCCCAGGCTGAGCAATGCAGATGTAAGATACAACTGGCCAAACCATATCAAAGTGTGGAAGAGTGCTTTTGCAATATTTCCTCTCAATGCAGTAAGGTCTCTTTGCCATAAACATGCATAATACCTTGCTGACTGACTCTAATGCACAGCTTTGTGGGTTCTAGACATTCCAGTTTCCTTTTCTAAAGAGCAATTTGATGATGAAGTTGCTTCCTTGTCTGTAGGAGACTCAGAGATAAAGGCTCTCTAAGGTTGGGCCTAGCTCTGAGGAGTTCACACATGTAGGTCTTCACTGTAGCACAGCTAAGTTTAGACTTCTCTGACTCCAATTAACCAAGGGTAGAACTCATGTCCATCTCCTGTCAACCTAACAGTGGGCCAAGATCTTAACCATTAATTGTACAAACATAACAAATAACAACAGGTTAACCCGGCTTCCCATGCCTGTGATTTTGTCCCCACACACAGGTATGGGTGCCAGGCGTCCTCACTCCTCCACACTGCTGTGTTGGCAGCTGGGTTCATAGCTGTGGTCTGCACTCCTGCCACCAGCATCCTCCTCCTGGCTCTGTGCAGGGCTTGCGCTCTGGCTCAGAGTACCTTGTGTGCATATAGGGTGTGTGTGGGCATGTCTCTTCTCCTTGTATGAGGCAGCAACCCCCCCCCCCCACTATCTTCCCCAGGATGCAGGATGTATTTAAAGGCACCTCCTTCTACAGGAATGCGCCCTTTGGTTCCTAGCCTTGTCTAGTTCCCGTTTAGAGAAGGTGTTTCTGTGATTATTACTATCACTGTGTACCAGACCTTGCATCTTGTTTAACAGACTCTGCCTGTCTGCCACCTGCTCCTGACCTTGTACCTCATGTATGGATCTCTCTATATTGCAGCCTGCCCTTACCTTGACCTGAACTCAGACCTTGCACTCTGACTTTGCTTTGCCACCGCCTGATCAGACTCTGGCCTCTGAGCGCCCTCAGGGTGTACTGTACCATCTAGAGGTCAGTCCAGTGGGTCTACACCTAGGTTCCGTTCCCTCGTTTCCAGTCCTCCTCAGAGGTAGCATCTGGGGTACCCCTCGGGAAAGTCTATCCTCACAATCCCAGGTATCATGAAGATCGAGGGATGCACTTAGACATCGCCCTCTAAGGAGATTGGTCATGTGGGACAGTTGGTCATGCACCCGCGCATCATTACACATTTTACTTAGGAATATCAGATTACAGTAATTACCCTTTTGCAGTAATATTTACCAGGGTACTGCACCAACTTCGGCAAGCAGCGAGTGTGCAGGATTTACAGGCCCAGCTGCAAAATTTGTGGGCAAATGTGCTGCAGAATACCATATGGAACCTGTATGCCTCCATGCCCAACCCTATCTCATCTTGTAGTCAGCCTAGAGGTGGTCCAACAGGGTCCTAGAGCCTCCTTTCAATTGTACAGTTTTCCCCAATAAACTTATCCCTTTGCCCTAATATTCTAAGAATTTACATACATCATCATTACATTCACACATGGAAATTTTCATTCCATTTGAACTACTCCATCTTGGTTCATTATTTTTGAGTGTATCAGTGGTCCCTCAAGTTACAATATTAAACAGTTCCGGGACGACCATGGTATGTCGAAACCATTATAACTTGAGTCCCTAATTCTATAGAAAACTAGTAATTGTCCAAAGCCTGAAAATGTCATACATCCCTACAATATGAAAATCTTCTCAAGATGGCTCCTCTGCCAGTTCTCTGAGGCCAAAACTGCCTTCCCTCACTTCACATACACACTTGCTGTAGCCAGCAGCTTCCTGACAGCCAATAAGATTGGATTACTGAGAGACACACCTCCACACTCTGAAGCCTAATGCAGGCATGCAGTGTGAAGGACCGCCCCTCTGCCCTCTGTCTTCTGTTTATACTAAAGGGAAGACAGACAAGCCCTAGCAACAGTCTTTTAAGGAACCAGTGGAAAGAGACAGGTGACATTAATAAAAAAAACTATTACTGTAGGGTAATTACAGATCTTTTGGCAATCATTGACAGACTAGCTCAGGTATACATGCCTATCTCTAATAAACTAACAAATAAAAAAAAAAAATGACAGCTACACTTTAAGTTGCTAGATGAAGATGTTTTAGTGCATAAGCACAATGATGAATATAAGGAAAAAAAAAATTTAGCTAAATTCCTGGGCCAAACCTGCCATTCGATACTTGTCTGAACTCACACAGACATCACAGACCTTTAGTACTAACTCTGGAGTTTAATAAAGGTTTTGAAAAAACTCCACGTTATGTTGCGTGTCGGCTTCTATAAAAAAAAAGAAATATATATATATAAAATAACCACAAGGTCACCATTGTATTCTATGCACGATATCTGTGAGTCAGATCGCAGATTCTCGACGTGATTCATAAAGAGAAAATATCTTTTTTTCATGAGAACATGTAGTGCAATGTGAATGACTTTTACAGAACATATTCTGACGCATGAGATCTGCCACAGAGAATGGTCTCAGTCAAATAGCTTCTTTGAGATGATGGAGAATAATAGTACGCGGTACAATGCAGCAGATGACTGCAGAAGGTTACAGGGATATATACATCCAAATGAAAACAGGAAATTTATTTGCTACGCTGGATTTAGCCTTATAATAAAAAGACTGATCAGGTGCGGCTCAGCTGTGACAAACCACAAGTCCAGCACAGGTATACGCTGCTGGCGCTGTAGGGCACCAGCTACTTTGCCATGAGGCTTAGAGTTATGATGGGTCTGATCTCAGAAAAGCCAAGGAAAGTCTTCACTGTAATAGCTGCGAAAAGGAATGTGAATTTTTACTTGGCATTTGAAGGCTATCCTTATCATCGAAAACTCTCTTTAGAAAGCAGAAACTGTAGCAGTCTTAAATTCTTTGTCGCAGACATTACAGTCTGAACTCCATTTCTTACACAATCCTTTGGAGTTCTGGGTTTCACTTATTAGATCCTTATCCTTTAGGAAATGAAGCAACCAGAAATAATAGTGCAATTTCACAAAAATAAAAAAGAGCAAAAAATCTAAAAGCCATTTTGTTAAGTTAGTTGAAGATTTTTGTTGGATTTCAAGAAAATACAGTCAGTATTTAACTTCTGACTTCCAATTTAACTTCTCAGGACCCTGCCATTTTTTCACCTTAAAGGGGTTATCCAACCCCTATAATGCCCCCCAAAATGTCTGGGCCCCTCACACTGGTTATACTTACCCTGCTCTCCGGCACCCACGTCGCATCTGATACCCGGATGACCGCCGCTGCATCTCCTCGCCCTGTGGATCAAAACATCCGGTAATGAGAGGGCATCCAATAGCAGGCTGCGATGAGAACGAGCCTCCTTAGCTCACCCATGATGCTAGAGAGGCTTGTTTCCATCGCGGCCTGCTATTGGCTGCCTTCCCCCCATCCCTGGATGTTTTGATCCACTGATTTTGCAGGTTTTTCATTTTTATCAATTTTTTCCTGTAATGCAGATAGGATTAACAGCCAAACAAACCTTAATTTTTATTACTCCAATTCTGCAGTTTACAAAAACACCCATATGTGGTCATAAACTGTTGTATGGGCACATAGCAGGGGTCAGAAGGGAAGGAGCACCATATAGTTTTTGGAGGGCAGATTTTGCTGGGATGGTTTTTGATAACCATTTCACATTTGAAGGGACACTGAGGTACTCCTATAGTGGAAAGCCCCAAAATATTTAGGAAACTAAAAAATTCATGTAATTTTTTTTAGGTATGTAGTGCTTCAATCCCACAGACATTTTATAAAATTTAGAAACATGGCTGTGAAAATGAAAAATTACATTTTTTAAAATAAAATGTTAGTTTTGTTCCAGATATTTTATTTTCACAAGGCGTGCACCCCTGCCCCTTGCCACAAGGCACTGAGGGAAGGGGTCCCGAGCTGAACGCCCCGTTGCTCATAGAGGCTAATTTGCATATATAAAAACATAATTTTTTCCAGCAATGTGGGCACTTACGAACATGGGACAACACAGCTGCCAAATGCACATGTAACAGGTCAGCCAGTTTCATAGGTAAAAATCTGCTGACAGATGCCCTTTAAAAGGATGGAAAAGCAATAAAAATGTACTGATTAAAAGTACGGAGTGTGGGTAAGTTTGAGTTATCGACTGGAATTATTATAGCCTGTAGACCAGGAATCTGACTATGAAGCACCATTAACTTGACATACTAATTTGCAAAAAAGATATGCACGTAAATGAACGCTCAAAAATTTTGCACAAAGCTAGAAAATTGATCGCTTCCTACTGGCCTCTATTAAGATTTAAAGAGAAAATTCAACCACTTCATACAGCAAGAAAGGGAGATATTAAAAAAAAAAAAGAGGATTTCTAAAGACAATGTCTTCAGGTTATCTGAGTTCTTAAAGAACTCAGTTCAGTTATTGCTGTGCCCCTGTTCATAATTTTTAGATATTCTCTAGGGAATGGTACAGTGCCAAGTGACTGGCCCAAGGCAAATGTGGTGCCCATATTCAAACAGGGCTCTAGGTCCTCAGTAAGCTTAACTTCGGTACCTTAGTACCAAACCCAACTTCGAATTCCTAATTGTAAATGTTTTTAAAGATGCAGAAATTAATACCAAATTCATTCACAGAAGTTTTGCTCGACTTTGGCTGAAACTGATTTGGCCTCCAAATACATTTACAATAAATACGTCAATACATTTTAATGCTGTGTGGAGACAAGTCTCAGACAGGATTAAAACCGACGTGTTTGAATGAATTGATTCACTCAAGCCTACTCATAACTAAGAAGACCCTCCATGTCCCTTATCAGTTTAGTCGCTTTCCTTTGTACTTTTTCCAGCTCCAGGGCATCCTTTTTATGGACTGGTGCCCAGAATTGAACTGCATATTCCAGATGAGGCTCACCCAAGCTTTGTAATGTGGTAATATTACATCTCTGTCCCATAAGTCCATGCCTCGTTTAATACATGACAATATCCTGCTAGCCTTAGAAGCAGCTGATTGACATTGTATACTGTTATTTAATCTATGATCTACAAGTACACATAAATCCTTCTCTACAAGTGACTCTCCCAGTATTACCTCCCCTAGGGCATATGATGCACAGAGATTATTACTACCCACATACAGAACTTTACATTTATCCATATTGAACCTTGTTTGTCGAGGAAGCTTGAATTAACTGCTACACTGTTCTAGTCAGTGATAATCTCACTTGATCATATGCTCATACTAACTAGCATTGTAGTTGGTAAATTCGAGGTATGAAACATCCGCTCTGTAACGCCCCAAACCTTGAGATCACTTACATATGGGACTTAAACTAGCCTCAACTATATTTTTTGCCCAAGACAGCCCAAATTTGCAGAGACTGTCTCTGAAATTTAGGGAGAGTCCCCGCAAATTTGGGACTGCTGGCAACTATGTATGCCGTGAAGGACACTACATATTCTGGTTATTTCCTTCATGTACTACCTGCCCTGGACCACTGCCATTAAGTGGACTTCAAGAGTGCTTTCCCCTGGTGAATAGACCACCCTGAGTAAGGCCATATTTACAGTAGAGGTTGGTGAATCAATAACATGGGCTATCCATGTTCTCCACAGAATGCACAAGTTCCCATTCAATTTAATGTGCGTATTCACACATCCGCGATTTCACATGATCTGGGGTTATAGCATAGAAGCATGCCCTATTTTTGTCTGTGTTTACAGATCCATCATGCCCATCATAATCTGTGGGTCCATGAAAAACACAGATGGCATCCATATTTCATCTGTATTTCATGGATCATTGTTAGGAGATGCCCTGGTAATTAATTTTAAAGAGGACCTTTCACTGGTCCTGACATTAGTAGAGTAGATGTCCATGCACTATTTTGTTTCCAGATGTGCTGCTCCGTTCCCCTGATGTGCCCCCGTTCTCTTTTGCCGCCCTGTATGATAATTAATAGCATCGGTACAGAGAGGAGGAGACGGCCATATTTCTCAAGGGTGAGACTTTTTTTTCTCCTTGGCTGTGACGTGCTCCACTGCAATTGCGCAACTCCCAGCCAGGGAGAAGGAGATCCCCATTGAGAAACACGTCCGTCTACTCATAATGCTCTACACTGCCAGGTACTAATATTGTAATGGCAGGACCAGTGAAAGGTCTGTGGAATATGGATATCTGTGGAATACGGATGACACATGCAGTGCAATAAACAGACATATGGACCAAAAATGGATCCTTCACGATTTTCACGGATATGCCACGGATATGCCACCATCTTGTCACTAATGTCACCACGGACATGTGAATGAGACCTAATGCAAGTGGTTGGAACCTATTACTCTGAATGGAGTTGTGCCCCTACCAGACTGCAGTGCCCTGTGACCACCCGCTTACAGTATACTGTTAGTAGTGGCCTGATAAGTGTATTGGGATACAACCTGTGGCCTGAGTAAAGAGACTGCCCTGTGGCCGGTGGAGACTACCCAAAAAGCCTTTAGTGAGAACACTCTGAATATGCCTGTCCTGTTGCAAGGGGCAACCACCTTTAACGAATATTCCATGTGGAGCATGGAGAGTGTCCTGCTGAGTGAAAGGCACCTGTGGAGATTGTCTTGCTACCTGTGGTAACCTCCTCTGAAACGGTGGCTTACCACCAATAAAGGCAGACCAAGCAGTCCCTATGGGGCCCGTGAGGTTGGTGGGCTCAGGCGCCATTTCAATTTTTTCAACATTTGTAAAAAAGTAGCCTTGCACTAAAAGTAATACATAGGTATGTAACCGCCAAGCTCTGTGCCTCAATCTTGTGCATAACCAATAAGTTTGTGCCTCTCTGAAAGACTGTAACCGCATGCTCACTGCCTCAGTTTGAGCTCTTCAAGAGCAACCTTGCTGTGTTTGCATGAGTCTCTATATCATCATCGCGGGGTGTCCTATACTGGTCATGACCATCTTGCATGTTTACCTTGGACAATACATCCATTCCAAGTACCAAATTTCTGTGAATTAACTTAAGACAATTTTAAGACAGTTACTCCAGATTTAAAATTTCCCCCTGAAACGATGTGCTTCATTTTAACAGCCTCTCGAAACCAAACATTTTCATGGAGAATAAATCTGTGGCCAAGGAAAGTTTCTGCTTGTAATTATGTATTCTAGGCAGCAGGCGTGGGAGTAAATATCAGGCTTGTTTTATAAGGGCCCCTGTTTCTGACTGCCCACATAAAGCACAGGGTTTGGTTTTTTTTCATTTTTTTTATTTTTTTTGCCTATGCAAACATTGTAAGCAATTTTTATAGTAATCATCCGTCTAAGTTTTTGCATTTCTAATTTGCAGCTCTAACGCTAATACGCTTGTGTTACATCTGGGCTACAAGACTTCACGTATATCAATTAAGGCATGGTAATTGTTCCCATAGTAACATTTATTCAAGATGCAGATGTAGACATGATAAGGTTTTTGATTGGCAATGATACAAATCTACGACAAGGAAAGCACTATCTAATTTAGACATATACTTGCCTTGACAGCTAGCAACAGAATCTCTGCGTGGTTCCCCGGTACATCCCGTACTCGTTTTACCGCACTGAAGTGCATATGCTGAATGAGTCCTTCCCGAGCAGTAGTTTTCGTAATTAGTTTATTTTCAAAAGGGACCCTGGCAGTTTTGTCTGCTTGGTGAAGTTTAACAAGTTTTCTTAAGGCCATAGAGTAGAGTTACTGAAAATTGGAAAAAAAATATATGAAAAAGGATATCTAGAAAACTGTAAGCCACCAGAGACATAAATATACCGTCCCCAGCAGAAAAAAAATATATTTCTTAAAGACATTTGCAGCATTTCTTTAATTCCTACAATTCATATAAAATTTTAAAAATTGAGGCCAATTTGCAAATACAATTATTGACTAAAAAAAAAACATAATTAAGAAGGAGTTCTGTGTGTGAACGTGATGATGATATATGTAAGCAGGGTCGCCAACCAGAATTTTTCTTTTTTCTGGACAACTTATCCCAAAATCAGGGACAGCCAAAATTCTTTATGGATGAATTCGAAAACCATAATGAATGATAAAGACATGTAACATAGTAACATAGTTCACAAGGCCGAAAAAAAGGCATCTGTCCATCCAGTTCAGCCTGTTATCCTGCAAGTTGATCCATAGGTCAATATACTTATATGACCGCATCATCAACTTACTGTGAGCTTTAAAATGATGATAATCACCACTAACCAATTATCAAAATAATCTAGTCAAATAACACCAGCCTCAAAAAAATCACAGACACATCTATTTTTTTTATTATCACGAACAAGGAAAATAGTCGCCAATTTTTACGGACTGTCCAGAAATTTCTGGACGGTTGGCAACCCTGTGTGTAAGTGATTACAATATTATAGTGAAAAGTTGGTTATTGGGGAGAGCTGTACAGCTGAAAGGAGGCTCTAGTACCCTGTTTTGATACCTCTAGCCTGGATACAAGATGACATACTGTCAGTAGATCAAACTCTTTTGGCGCAAGGAACCAGCCAAAGGTCCAAAATATCGTAGTTGAAATATTTATTTAGCAGATACACTGATGAGATATGGTTGGACATGGAGGCATACAGGTTCAGTATGGTATCCTGGGGCACATTTGCCAACAGATGTTGCAGCTGGGCCTGTAGATCCTGAACACTTGTAGGTCCCATAAATGCTCAATTGGCTATAAACCTGGTTACTAGGCAGCCAAGGAAGTGTAATCATTCCTGGAAAACCCTTGCTGTGTGTGGACGAGCATTATCCTGCTGAAAAATACCAGTTGGAAGCCCTACCATGAGACACAACACACGTGGCTGCAGGATGTTCAGCACATATCGCTGAGCTGTTAGTGTCCCTCGTATCACTACTAGGGGTTACCGACTGTCATATGCGATGGATCCTCAGATTATCACACCAGCAACTGTTTCAGTATGTCGCTCCATGGATATAGACAACAAACACAACTGTGTTCTGTCCCCTTCTGTAAATCAGTCCTACCTATGAGCACTGCTCTCCCCCTCTTGTCTTTATGGCTAATTGGTCAGCACTGTGCCTTGCAGTGTTAAGGTCCTGGTTTCACATCTTACCAGGGGCGAATGGAGTAAGAAGGATGTATGTTCTCCAGTGTCTGCATGAGCTTCCTCCCAATGCCATACTAAGTCAGGCTTAGAGGTCTTTCAGTTTACTGAATAAAAGAGCAGAACAGTCTGTATTGTTTTGTCTAACATTTTAGATGGAAGCTGTGATTGATGCTCCTTTCATAGGCTCCAAAGCAGATGTGAGTGTAGCCTTAAAGAGGTTGTCCAGCTTTTAGACTGTATATGAAAGCAGTTGAGATCTGACACTTGGCACACCTGTCGTTCAGCTTTTTTCAGCAGCCACCAGTGCTGAAAACTAAATAATGGCTGGAAGTAGACGTCTCCAACCATTGGGTAGTGCCAGTGCCTCAGGTCACATTCACACTGTTTAGCTTTCAACACTGGTGGCTGCCAAAATCTGCTGATAAATTTTGATGCTGAGCGTTGGACCCCCACTAATCTGATATTGATGACCTATCTGGAGGATAGGTCATCAATATCTAAAAGCTAGACCGCCACTTTCATTTCCTTTATGTGAAATTTGCCCTACTGTTTAGCTGTAGGTCTGAGATAGGGAAATCAGTTTGTGAGCCACACTGAGGACAAGGACTGATGTCTATAGTATTAGTCTATAGTAATATATGGGTAATTTTTAGCATTTTTAGAATCAGGGATGTGGTAGGGTCAGGAAATCTTAGGAGGACCTCAACTTGAAGTTCAGGCACTTCGACCTATATTATATGTTCCTTGGCATCTCGATTTGGCAAACTGATTATTTAAACTATCTACAGGAACAAACTAATATAATCAGCCCCCGACAGTCTAAAAATACCTGTGAACGAAACGTGACTACACAAGCAGCTGACAATAGGTTATCGTTTGACGTAATCTTGAGAATTAATTTCCTTCTTATCCTTCTCCTCCTGGTTCTGCCACTTATTGATTTCATACTTAAAGCATATGTGAGAAGCCGCGGGGTTATCACCTCTGAAGAATTCTTCTTTGAATGTACAATACAATCTTCCAGAAAAAAAAAAAGCAGAGCCCCGAAGCATTAAATGACAAGCCTACGGGTGACATCTTAATACTGGTGTGATTAATCCAGACAAGGGGGGAAAACAATAAATAGAAGCCAGCAATTTGATTTGGCTATAAGGGTAGATTTTTCTCTGCAGAAGATTGCACTGATGTGATTGTATCATATTTTTGTAAAGCATTAACCACCGCAAGATAACGTCAATACACAAGTAGAGAAGATACAAGGGGCATGTAAAGATAACAACCTTGCAATGATTTTCCGGCATATTATGGAGTATTGATGCCACCAGAGAGAGAACACCGTCATACAGTCACCTAGCACCAAATGTCCAATAAAAGCACATGAAGTGTTATAATAGGCTTCTTCGCTTACATAAACATATACAAACACATATATAGTAGCACTATAACATTGAGTGTAAAGTAAAGTACATTTAGTACATGAAGATGGCAGTACAGTACATGTAGTACAGGTAGAGAACAGTACAGTACATGTAGTACAGGTAGAGTGCAGTACAGTACATGTAGTACAGGTAGAGTGCAGTACAGTACATGTAGTACAGGTAGAGAGCAGTACAGTACATACAGTACAGGTAGAGAGCAGTACAATACATTTACTACAGGTGAAGAGCAGTGCAGTACATGTAGTAGAGATAGAGAGCAGTGCAGGACATATAGTACAGGTAGATTGCAGTACAATACATATAGCACTGGTAGAGAGCAGTACAGTACATGTAGTACAGGTAGAGAGCAGTACAGTACATGTAGTACAGGTAGAGAGCAGTACAATACATTTAGTACAGGTGAAGAGCAGTGCAGTACATGTAGTAGAGATAGAGGGCAGTACAGGACATATAGTACAGGTAGAGAGCAGTGCAGTACATTTAGTACAGGTAGAGAGCAGTACAGTATATGTAGTACAGGTAGATTGCAGTACAATACATGTAGCACTGGTAGAGAGCAGTACAGCACATGTAGTACAGGTAGAGAGCAGTGCAGTAGATATAGTACAGGTGGAGAGCAGTGAAGTAAATGTAGTACAGGTAGAGAGCAGTACAGTACATATAGTACAGGTAGAGAGCAGTACAATACATTTAGTACAGGTGGAGAGAAGTACAGTACATGTAGAGAGCAGTACAGTATATATAGTACAGGTAGAGAACAGTACAGCACATGTAGTACAGGTAGAGTGCAGTGCAGTAGATATAGTACAGGTGGAGATAAGTGAAGTAGATATAATACAGGTGGAGAGCAGTACAGTACATATAGTACAGGTAGAGAGCAGTACAGTACATTTAGTACAGGTGAAGAGCAGTGCAGTACATGTAGTACAGGTACAGAGCAGTACAGTACATATAGTACAGGTAGAGAGCAGTACAGTACATGTAGTACAGGTAAATAGCAGTACAGTGCATGTAGTAGTAGTAGTAGTAGTAGTAGTAGAAGTACATAGTAGTATTGTAGTAGTAGTAGCAGTAGTAGTACTAGAAGTAGTAGCAGTAGAAAAGTAGTAATAGTAGTACCAGCAGTTCCAGGAGTAATAGTAGAAGTCGTAGTAGCAGTAGTAGTACTAGAAGTAATAACATTAGTACCAGTAGTAGTAGAAATAGTGGTAGTAGTAGTAGAAGTAATAATATTAGTACCAGTAGTAGTAGAAGTAGTAGTATTACTAGTAGTAGTACTAGTAGTACTAGAAGTAGTAATAGGACAAACTTGACTAAATGACCTCTGTGATACGGTCAATCATTAGACGTACTGTAGGAACGCACTGCATCTTCATACTACTGTGCATTCTGTCAGTTCATATTACCCAGTATAATGTGCAGGGTGACACATTGTAATTTGTATAGTGACAATACCGACTACATTTGCTGAGGTCTATAATGATGCCCTGGACAATTACGTCCCTTCTTGTACATTCCTTGGGACTTGTTGAAGAATACGTATTGGTTGATTTTGATGTCCATGTGTTTTCCTACACACTGGAATGATTTACTACATCAGACATAATTACGGCCATCCCAGAAATTGCGGCTTTCGCCACGATCGGCTTTCCTCTATGTAGTGACAAGATAATACACCACGAGCTGAGAACGGCTATAATTTAACAATCACACAGTTTATCTTCTCATGACTGCAGTTCCTTACTGCTGGATCAGTCCACTTATACCTCTGTAATTCATACAGACAAGACAATACGTATTTGCCCATGAGACGTTTAGTATGAAAATGCAGTGTACACATATTTCTACAATCATGAGGTATAGAAAAGGGGAGCTGGACCGGCGTTGCTCTGGGAGGCAGCAGGGTGGCACAGGAGCTAGAAGAAAGAGGTAAATACTTGAATTCCTTGTCAAATTAAAATATTGTTAGGGGCCTCTGTTATTCTTCCTGTCAGACTGTGCATTCACATACCCGTTAGTGGCTAACGGAGGAAAAAACTCGAGCCTGAGAGCATTAGTTTTTGGGTATTGTTTATTGGCCATATAGGCTGGGGCACTGTCCATAGACCCTACAGGGCCACCTGAGCCCTCCTCACTTCCACTGGTCGGGTCTATACTACTAAAGGAAGTCCAGGCAGCAGGGGTGTAACTACTATAGCGGCAGAGCATGCGACTGCTATGGGGACCAGGGCAAGAGGGGGCCCAGTCTTGGGATTATCTCCTCTTCTGCCAGACTGTGATTGGGGACCACTGCTCTAAAGGAACAACTTTTAGCAAATGAGGCAGTGGAAAAATGTCACAAGGGTCATTGAAAAGAGTTTAGACGGAAACCCTCCTGTCCTGTGTGGGGGGCCTTGTTTGATGCTTGCTATGGGGCCTTTACTTCTCTATGTACGCTACTGCCAGGCAGCATACTGAAGGTAGGGCTGGCTTAGTGTTGTGACCCATATCTCATCTCCTAAGCTTCCTGCTCCATATCCATATTTGAGAAAACTGAAGGAAGAAGAGGACAGAACGTGGCAGCTATTGATGGCCACCACAGAAGGATAGCTTCTGAGGAGGTATTTTGTGCTGTACTGTGGGAGAGTATTCTGTGCTGCACTATGGTATTATTGACCTTGCCAATTGTATTGGCCCCATCTACTTGTGTTGCCCCACCTTCTGTCAGTTTGGACCCACCTACAACATTGGGGCGACTTTTAGGGTTTTCTTCCAGGGCCACTTTAGGTTCCCAGCGCATCCTTGCATATAAGTGTAAGTACGGTCAGTGTGCTCAAGCTGCCATATAACATGATTAGCTGTTACCTACTGATCTGCGGGTGGACAACCATCTTCTGCTCAGCAGACAAGATAAGCTACCACAGCTGTCATGGTGTCCCTTGTTTCTGTCCAGCTGTGAAACCACCAAGATTCAATGTGTGGAATCAGTAAGCTTCTTGTATGTCTTGTGTGAGACCATGATGCTCTTGAACGTTGCAAGTAAAAAAGTTTGCTGCTGTTAACTTTTGCTTTTAAATTGCAGCCATGGTAGCGTGCACCTGAAGCCTTTTTTTCACATTCTTGGGAGGTCCTGGGCTCACTTTGTTTCTTGCATTGCACATCTGGGGGAGTGGCTGCCTCCTTTCGTACCATGCACCCAGTGTCCTCCTGCCCAGGACTTCTATTCAGAGCATCATATAGCTGGATTTGACATTGCTCTGAATTTTGTAGGCTAAAAATCCAGGAGAGGCAATTCTGAAAGTGAAGGTCCCGTCTGTTGAAAGCCACCTTGCTGCTGGTTGATGGGCCAACACAATTTTGATAAAAATGTGCTCAAAGAGCTTCTAATTTTCATATAGTAAGTATAGCAATAATAACAATTATGTCATTTACACATAATCATGTTTCTAGTGTTTGCATATGCCGATTGTAGTCCTTGTTTGAATCTCGAATGCAGCCATGGTAGCATGCACCGGAACCCCTTATTCACATTTTTTGGGGGTGCTGGCAGTGGCGTACCGCCCATATAGGCAGACCACGCCACTGCTATGGGGCCCGCGGCACAGGGGGGCCCGGAGCGCACGGGAGGCCCTGCCCCCTACTCTACATCATTAGATGCGTCCCATACCTGCGCTCCAGGCCTCTCCTGGCCCGCTCACCGCCGCAACTTTCACTCTAAAGTCCTGAGAGCGCTCCTGTGCGCTCCCAGCTGGCCCCGCCTCCTCCCTCATGCCAGAGGGGAAAGAAGAAGACCAAGGCCCAGCCCCCTTCAGAGTGGCGTCAGGACAAGTAACTGTAAGTTTGTATGTGTTTCATGTATGTGTGTGTATGTATATATGTGTGTGTATGTATGTATGTGTGTATGTATGTATGTGTGTGTATGTATGTGTGTGGGTATATGCATACACTGTACGTACTGTATATTGTACAGCGTGGCGCAGGGGTTATATTGTCCGGCATGGTGTAACCGCCATGCATTTGTTGTATAGTATATATTATAATCCCTGTACCATGCTATACAATGTACAGTATAATCCATACACCATACTGTATAATATACAGTATAATCCATACACCATACTGTATAATACACAGTATAATCCGTACACCATGCTGTATAGTATACAGTATAATCCGTACACCATGCTGTATAGTATACAGTATAATCCGTACACCATGATGTATAATATACAGTATAATACGTACACCATGCTGTATAGTATACAGTATAATCCGTACACCATGCTGTATAATATACAGTATAATCCACACACCATGCTGTATAATACACAGTATAATCCGTACACCATGCTGTATAATATACAGTATAATCCACACACCATGCTGTATAGTATACAGTATAATCCTTACACCATGCTGTATAGTATACAGTATAATCCCTACACCATGCTGTATAATATACAGTATAATCCATCCTTGTGGCTGCCCCATTCAGTATAACGTCTCCTTAATTTAAAAAAAATAAATAAATAAATCAGTAGCTCATGTATACATTTTTTTATTGGCAAATGGGGGTGTGGCATGGGAGGAGCCAGGGTAGCATGTGGGATGGGCCGCGTAGTGGGCGGGGTTAGGGGCCCCATTCAGATTCTTGCTATGGGGCCCAATGATTTCTATGTACGCCCCTGGGTGCTGGTCGAACTTTGCTTTCTGAACTCTTGAGTGAATCTCCTTAATGCACAGTTCCTCTGCCTGGTGGTAACCACCAGACTCCATTGACCTTCATCTACAAAAGCCACCCCACCATCTAACATTAGCACGTCAGAATACAAATCATTAGATTGGCAGAGGAATGGCACAAAGATTTTTGAGAAAATTGATGGAGAATGGGATAATAAATAATGGTAGCATGCACCACATGCGGCATGATGGAGACATCCCCTCTAGAAGCATTACTGTAAAGGTTCTCCAGGGTCCTTCTATGCAGCCATGCTGTCTTGAGCTGTCTTAATACTTCCTTTCTTTTTCTCTCTGTTTATGGAGTTTTTTTGTTGCACTTTTGTTAGTTTTTCATTCGATGATCTCACCCCTTCATATAAACCCTGTTATAATAGAATCCCACAATATCAGAAATCTCTCATCTCCTCTCTTGACTCCCTCTGCCTATCACCAAGGCTTTACTCACATAAGGTCACTGTGAACAAACATCCTGCAGACACGTATTTACATTGAGAGTCTTCCCGGCTGTAGCATAAAATGCAATCTCTATGTAGATGCCGCCAAGCATATAAGACACTTCAGCCTGTCAATTCTATTCTGTTACTGTTAACTGTTAATAGACGGGAAGGTGAGTAGATGCGCGGATTGACCATCAGATTTAGAAAGATCAAGTTCAGTATATTCAGTAATATTACAGTAAGCCCCGTGCATGACTTCACCATGACTAGGGCAGTTATCCTAGGCTTATTCAGTCATATATCATAGGAAGCTGCTGCAAAAAGAACATCAAAACCATCTGCCCTCAACTGCCTCATTGTATCAGGAATGAAAGAGTTTAAGGAGGACCTGTCACCTTTCCTGACATGTCTGTTTGCATTCCCCATGTAAGAACAATTCTGGAGAATCTGTTTTCTGAACTTTATGTTGTGTCGTTCCTCTGTTATTCCTACTAAATGCTTATGAATAAACTGCCAGCAGTCTGCAATGAAGGTCCAGCTGGGTGTTACTAGTTGGGGGTGTGTCCCTGCACGGACTGATACTGGCAGCACTGATTGTATAGTGTCACACTGTGTAGGGATACCCCCCCCCCAACCGGTAACATCCAGATGGATGTGACCAGTTGGATTTATCATGTCATGAAGGAGGATTTTTAACTCGTTTTTTCTTTTTGCAATACACACATGAAGGTGTGGCTGCCTCCAAGTCTGAATGCTCTCCTATTATTCTACCTATCCCACAGGCTGCTTTCAATAAGGTAATACATAGAGCTGAGTTTGCTCTTCCTCTCATTGGATGCTCAAAGGGGTTATGCCATGACAGTTGTAAAAAAAAAATGAAAATCAAAAATCTTATAGGACATGACGGAACCAGCCCTCTACCGCACATGGGTCCAGAGATCTCCACATTCACTGCTCCAGTTGGTTTTCTAGATTATCTTCAGCCTAATAGCTCAGGGGCTATGTCCTTTCTGCTGCAACTCTCTCCTTGTAACAGCTTCTAAGTGAACATATGGCTGGTGGCAGTTGAAGATTTAAACTGAGCAAGTACGACCAGCTCAGTGAGAGGGACAGAAAAATAAGAAAAAGAACAAACAGCAGGTGGCGCTATACAGATACGATTTATTGAATAACTCACTGGCTATATTACATTTTTAATTAGACGCAATTAAAAAGTATTCAGATCCAGGTGACGGCTTGAAAAATGTAGAATATTATTCGTGACACAACCCCTTTAAATGCAGACAGAGCTAACAAGTAGCAACACAGTATATGTACAGGTTCTGCTCTACTGAATCCAGATGCCCACTGGCATAGAGACAGATATTAAATAGTGTAGGTTCCTGCCTACAGTGAGGTCACCTTGCAGCGGTAGGTGGGCACCAGATGTGGTTTGATCAAAATGTATTTGCTGAGAACCTCAGAGTTATTTATCATATCAAAATGGGGTATCAGTGTATACATAACCTTTGTATTCAATGCTATGAGAGTGCTGTTATAGTCTGTGGAATCGGAGAGATGCAAGAGTGACGGCTGGAGATGATGAGGGTATGTACATTACATGCATTTTGGTCGACTCGAGGTTGATGAAAGTGCAGCTTTGAGAAATGTTCTTGAGCTGGAGATGGTAAATATGGTGAGTAAATCGAAGTCCGCAAAATGGACTTTGATCCGAATTTCAATTGATTCGCCATGAAGCCGAATTTCCTCATGCTTTGTGGTAATGAATCAATTTCCTTGAAATGGTGGTAAAAACTTTTAAAAATCATACTTACCACATCCATTTGAGCGCAAAGAGCCCGCCACCATCATTGAAGATCACACGCAAAATCCCGTGTGCAGTGGTGTATTACGTCACCATGCCGGCCGACGAGATTACCTCATCACGTGTCATTAAGATGGCGGCTGCCGACTCTTCCCGATGGATTAGGTAAGTATGATTTTTTATTTTATTTTACACTTTAATAATAATGTAAGATGCTGCTTTCAGTGATGAATGTGGCATCTGAGGGGTACAATTATGGCGGATGGCACAATAGCTGTTCTCCATCATTGCACCCACTACTTACAAAGAAATGTGCTTCACAAATGTTTTTGTATAGAGATGAGCGAGTAGTGTTCGATCGAGCTGGTATTCGATCGAATACTACGCTATTTGGCATACTCGATTTCGTTCGAGTATAACGGCGATGGCGCACTTAGAATTCGTTTCCCCTCCCACCTTCCCTGGTGCTCTTTTTCCACCAATCACCATGCAGGGGGGGTTTGACAGGCACGCTGAGCACGCTGGCAGCGCGAAAACGGCGTCTACATGCATTGGCTGGAAAAACCATGTGACCTCGAATATTAAAAACTCAGCTCTTCCTGCTCGTACGCATATGCTGCGTGAACTTAGTCAGGGACAGAGGCTGGAGAAGGGACAGACAGATTTTAGCTGTTGGATAGGCAGGAGCGTGATTAAAAGCCCTTATCAGGGCTACTACAGTGGACTTCAGTGATAGCTTACTACAATATAGACTTTACAGAGAACGGCTGCTGTATTCAGGGATAGCTGCTGGAGTAGGGACAGAGAGAGGCATTAGTGGTGTATTAGGTGCTCTGCTACATACCAAACTATATTTGACACTACTGCTGGTGTACCTTGAAAAATACAATATATAGGCCTTAACTGGCAACTGTACTGTGCGTTCTCTTGCAAAGTAATTTCTCATAACTGTTGTCATACACACACCGTCTGATCACTCAGTACACGGCTGTGTACCTTGAAAAATACAATATATAGGCCTTAACTGGCAACTGTACTGTGCGTTCTCTTGCAAAGTAATTTCTTCATAACTGTTGTTCATACACACCGTCTGATCACTCAGTACACGGCTGTGTACTTGAAAAATACAATATATAGGCCTTAACTGGCAACTGTACTGTGCGTTCTCTTGCAAAGTAATTTCTCATAACTGTGTTCATACACAACCGTCTTGATCACTGAGTACACGGATGTGTACCTTAAAAATACAATATATAGGCCTTAACTGGCAACTGTAACTGTGCGTTCCTTGCAAAGTAATTTCTCATAACTGTTGTTCATACACACCGTCTGATCACTCAGTACACGGCTGTGTACCTTTGAAAAATACAATATATAGGCCTTAACTGGCAACTGCACTGTGCGTTCTCTTGCAAAGTAATTTCTCATAACTGTTGTTCATACACACCGTCTGATCACTGAGTACACGGCTGTGTACCTTGAAAAATACAATATATAGCCGTTAACTGGCAACTGTACTGTGCGTTCTCTTGCAAAGTAATTTCTCATAACTGTTGTTCATACACACCGTCTGATCACTCAGTACACGGCTGTGTACCTTGAAAAATACAATATATAGCCTTAACTGGCAACTGTACTGTGCGTTCTCTTGCAAAGTAATTTCTCATAACTGTTGTTCAACACACCGTCTGATCACTCAGTACACGGCTGTGTACCTTGAAAAATACAATATATAGGCCTTAACTGGCAACTGTACTGTGCGTTCTCTTGCAAAGTAATTTCTCATAACTGTTGTTCATACACACCGTCTGATCACTCAGTACACGGCTGTGTACCTTGAAAAATACAATATATAGGCCTTAACTGGCAACTGCACTGTGCGTTCTCTTGCAAAGTAATTTCTCATAACTGTTGTTCATACACACCGTCTGATCACTGAGTACACGGCTGTGTACCTTGAAAAATACAATATATAGGCCTTAACTGGCAACTGTACTGTGCGTTCTCTTGCAAAGTAATTTCTCATAACTGTGTTCATACACACCGTCTGATCACTCAGTACACGGCTGTGTACCTTGAAAAATACAATATATAGGCCTTAACTGGCAACTGCACTGTGCGTTCTCTTGCAAAAGTAATTTCTCATAACTGTTGTTCATACACACCGTCTGATCACTCAGTACACGGCTGTGTACCTTGAAAAATACAATATATAGGCCTTAACTGGCAACTGTACTGTGCGTTCTCTTGCAAAGTAATTTCTCATAACTGTTGTTCATACACACCGTCTGATCACTCAGTACACGGCTGTGTACCTTGAAAAATACAATATATAGGCCTTAACTGGCAACTGTACTGTGCGTTCTCTTGCAAAGTAATTTCTCATAACTGTTGTTCATACACACCGTCTGATCACTCAGTACACGGCTGTGTACCTTGAAAAATACAATATTATAGGCCTAACTGGCAACTGTACTGTGCGTTCTCTTGCAAAGTAATTTCTCATAACTGTTGTTCATACACACCGTCTGATCACTGAGTACACGGATGTGTACCTTGAAAAATACAATATATAGGCCTTAAACTGGCAACTGTACTGTGCGTTCTCTTGCAAAGTAATTTCTCATAAACTGTTGTTCATACACACCGTCTGATCACTCAGTACACGGCTGTGTACCTTGAAAAATACAATATATAGGCCTTAACTGGCAACTGCACTGTGCGTTCTCTTGCAAAGTAATTTCTCATAACTGTTGTTCATACACACCGTCTGATCACTGAGTACACGGCTGTGTACCTTGAAAAATACAATATATAGGCCTTAACTGGCAACTGTACTGTGCGTTCTCTTGCAAAGTAATTTCTCATAACTGTTGTTCATACACACCGTCTGATCACTGAGTACACGGCTGTGTACCTTGAAAAATACAATATATAGGCCTTAACTGGCAACTGCACTGTGCGTTCTCTTGCAAAGTAATTTCTCATAACTGTTGTTCATACACACCGTCTGATCACTGAGTACACGGCTGTGTACCTTGAAAAATACAATATATAGGCCTTAACTGGCAACTGCACTGTGCGTTCTCTTGCAAAGTAATTTCTCATAACTGTTGTTCATACACACCGTCTGATCACTCAGTACACGGCTGTGTACCTTGAAAAATACAATATATAGGCCTTAACTGGCAACTGTACTGTGCGTTCTCTTGCAAAGTAATTTCTCATAACTGTTGTTCATACACACCGTCTGATCACTGAGTACACGGCTGTGTACCTTGAAAAATACAATATATAGGCCTTAACTGGCAACTGTACTGTGCGTTCTCTTGCAAAGTAATTTCTCATAACTGTTGTTCATACACCACCGTCTGATCACTGAGTACACGGCTGTGTACCTTGAAAATACAATATATAGGCCTTAACTGGCAACTGTACTGTGCGTTCTCTTGCAAACTAATTTCTCATAACTGTTGTTCATACACACCGTCTGATCACTGAGTACACGGCTGTGTACCTTGAAAATACAATATATAGGCCTTAACTGGCAACTGTACTGTGCGTTCTCTTGCAAAGTAATTTCTCATAACTGTTGTTCATACACACCGTCTGATCACTCAGTACACGGCTGTGTACTTGAAAATACAATATATAGGCCTTAACTGGCAACTGCACTGTGCGTTCTCTTGCAAAGTAATTTCTCATAACTGTTGTTCATACACACCGTCTGATCACTGAGTACACGGCTGTGTACCTTGGAAAAATACAATATATAGGCCTTAACTGGCAACTGCACTGTGCGTTCTCTTGCAAAGTAATTTCTCATAACTGTTGTTCATACACACCGTCTGATCACTGAGTACACGGCTGTGTACCTTGAAAAATACAATATATAGGCCTTAACTGGCAACTGTACTGTGCGTTCTCTTGCAAAGTAATTTCTCATAACTGTTGTTCATACACACCGTCTGATCACTCAGTACACGGCTGTGTACCTTGAAAAATACAATATATAGGCCTTAACTGGCAAATGCACTGTGCGTTCTCTTGCAAAGTAATTTCTCATAACTGTTGTTCATACACACCGTCTGATCACTCAGTACACGGCTGTGTACCTTGAAAAATACAATATATAGGCCTTAACTGGCAACTGTACTGTGCGTTCTCTTGCAAAGTAATTTCTCATAACTGTTGTTCATACACACCGTCTGATCACTCAGTACACGGCTGTGTACCTTGAAAAATACAATATATAGGCCTTAACTGGCAACTGCACTGTGCGTTCTCTTGCAAAGTAATTTCTCATAACTGTTGTTCATACACACCGTCTGATCACTCAGTACACGGGCTGTGTACCTTGAAAAATACAATATATAGGCCTTAACTGGCAACTGTACTGTGCGTTCTCTTGCAAAGTAATTTCTCATAACTGTTGTTCATACACACCGTCTGATCACTGAGTACACGGCTGTGTACCTTGAAAATACGAATATATAGGCCTTAACTGGCAACTGTACTGTGCGTTCTCTTGCAAACTAACTTTCACGCTGTGAAGGCAAAAATATTGTAAAAAAAAAAAAAAAATGCGGCGGGGGGCTAGCGGAATAGGACGTGGACGAGGACGGGGGCGCGGAAATGCTGTTGGGGCCTTGTTGAAGCCAGTGGGGATACAATGCGTGCTGGTGAGGGTCAGCCAGGATCCCGCTCATCCAGAATCCCTGCCTTTATGGGACAGTTAAGCAGGGGGCGGGTTACACCGCTGTTGAGGCCTGAGCAGGTTGAACAGTGGTGCAATGGATAGCCGATAGCGCTTCCACACAGTGTGCCACCAGCCAGTCATCCACACAGTCTCACTCTGACCCTCCTTCCTCCACACCTGGCCAACAGAGTCATCCCACCCTTAACCCCTCCCAGGAGCTCTTTTCGGGTCCTTTTTCAGATGTGCCGGAAGAATCCCAGGAGCTAGGAGAGGAATTTGTTTGTAGTGATGCCCAAACCCTTGAGTTTTCGCCATCTCCTGCTGATGTGGACCCTGAGCCAGCATCTGTTATCATGAGCGATGATGATGATGAGACGCAGTTGCCATCAAGGGAGGCTGTTGGAATGTCCAGTGGGCAGGAGGAGGAGCAGAGTGAGGAAGAGGAGGTGGTGGATGACGAAATGACCGAACCCCACTTGGCCAGGGTGATGTCCAGCGGGGGAAAGCAGTGGAGAGGTGGTGGTCTGCGCAGCACCGAAAAAGGCAGCAAGAGCAGAGGGATGTCCAGAGGCAGAGGGATGTCCACAGGCAGAGGGATGTCCACAGGCAGAGGGGATGTCCACAGGCAGAGGGATGTCCACAGGCAGAGGACAGTCCAGACAAAGTAGTGAGGCCACAGCCAGGCACGGCCGAAGCTGTTCCCGGGGCAGCGCGGGCAGTCGCGGCGAAGCTCCCCCATCGAGGCCTCGTACTTCTGTGGTGTGGAGATTTTTTAATGTTTGTGCGGATGACAAACTGGAGCGCGGTTGCACACTCTGCCACTCAAAACTGAGTAGGGGCTCTGAGAAGAGCAATCTGACCACCTCAGGCATGCGGCGTCACTTGGAAGTCAAGCACTGGGCTGAGTGGGAGAGAGCAAACGCAATACAAACTGCGCCCGGTCCTGCTCCACTGCCCTTTCCCCCTTTGTTGGTGCTGCACTGCGGTCCAGACCTCCAGCCAGGACACCTCCACATCTGCCTCTGCCTCGGCTACTTTGGGCCTTCTCCTTCAGCCTCCCCTTCCCCCGCCTCTTCGCCTGCACCTTCACACTCCTCGTCCCAACAACTGTCCATCTCGCAGGCGTTCGACCGCAGGCGGAAGTACGCCTCGAGTCACCCCCAAGCCCAAGCCTTAAACTGCCACATCTCCAAACTGCTGGCCCTGGAGATGTTGCCGTTTAGGCTTGTGGAGACGCAGGCCTTCCGCGACCTGATGGCATGGCTGGCTGCCGCACCTCGCTATTCCGTCCCCAGCCGCCACTACTTTTCCCGGAGTGCCGTCCCCGCCCTGCACCAGCACGTGTCGCGTAACATCAGGCGGGCCCTGAGGTACGCAGTCAGCGCAAAGGTCCACTTGACCACCGACTCGTGGACAAGCGCTTGCGGCCAGGGACGATACATCTCTTTGACGGCACACTGGGTGAATGTAGTGGAAGCGGGGACGGGGTCGCAAACAGAGACGGCCTACCTACCACCCCCGCCCAAGATTGCCAGCATGGGTTCTGATAAACCCCCCCCTCCTCCTCCTCCTCCTCCTCCCCTCCTGTGCCTTAACATCTCCCTCAGCCGCTAGCTGGAACGCGTTGCAGCACTGGCGCGGGGAGACTCAGCAGGCGGTGCTAAAGCTCATCAGCTTGGGCGACAGGAAGCACAGCGCCCCAGAGGTGAGGGACGCCATATTGCAGCAGACGGAGATGTGGCTGTCGCCGCTTCAGCTAGGACCAGGCATGGTCGTGTGCGATAACGGCCGTAACCTGGTGCGCTCTGGAGCTTGCCGAACTCAATCACGTACCATGCCTGGCCCACGGTTTTTTAATCTGGTAGTCCAAAAATTTCTGAAGACTTACCCCAACCTGGCCAGAGGCTACTGGTGAAAGTGCGGCCGCTTGTGCGCTCACTTTCGTAGTCAACTGTAGCTGCTGCTACTTAAAAAACTCCAGCAACGCCTCCATTTGCACTGAACATCGGCTGTTGTGCGACCTGCCCACTCGCTGGAAATTCCACCTATTCCATGTTGGCCAGGGTGTGTGAGCAGCAGAGAGCATTGATGGAGTACCAGATTATGAATCCACGCGTGCCTCAACTCAGCTCCCTCAGTTTGCCAACCACGAGTGCCATGGGATGGCAGACATATGCGAATGTACTGCGTATCTTTGAGGAGTCCACCAAAGAAGGTCAGGCAGCGAGGACGCTATAGTGAGCGTAACCATCCCGCTCCTAGGCGTCCTTAAAGAATCGCTCATCGCAATAAGGGAGAACGCATTGCACGCAGAGGAGACGGGGGTAGGAGGAGACGCAACGGAGCTACACAGTCAGACCACACTTTTGTCTGCTTCACGGTGGCAGTTGCAGGAGGAGGAGGATGAGGAGGAGGAGGACGACGTGGGAGGTGGCTGTGGAAGAGGAGGAGGATGCTGGCGGCGAGGGTACAGTCAGGCTGTTGCGTCCCATTGGTTCAGCGCGGATGGGGCGGAGAGGAGGCGGAAGAGGAAGAGGAGGAAATGGCAAGTGATCCTTCTGGGTGGGGGGCAGTGAGGTCATGCCTATTCAGAGTCTGGCACACATGGCTGACTTCATGCTGGGCTGCTTTTCCCGGGACACACGTGTTGTCCGGATAGTGGAGAACAAACTGTACTGGGTCTTCGCACTCCTGGACCCCCGGTATAAAGATAACGTCTCCTCTTTTATTCCGGTAGAGGAGAGGACGAATCGATTGCTGGAATACCAGAGGGAACTCGTGCAGAACATGATGGAGATTTTCCCACCCACCATCGCTGGCGGCAGAGAGGAGAGGGTCTCCCAGAGTCCCACAACATCCATCAGGCCCACAGCCACCAGGGGAACACTCTCCAAGGTGTGGGACACGTTCATGGCA